>VZTG01005663.1:105482-281005 GCA_013397845.1 Melanocharis versteri | reverse complement strand
TATATATATATATATAAAGAGCTGGATAGCTTTTTTTTTCATTAGGTAGGAAGAAAAAATTATTCAGGAATAACTTATATAGTCAGTGGACCATTGTACTGGTAAGATTTATTTTCTAAGCATTATTTGTGCTTACTTGCTGCATTTCAGCTCTACTCACAGTGAATGCACTTTCTTTCTCATTTTAATCAACAATTTTGTGGTGCTATTGCTGACAGTACATGTCAGAGGGCTCCTAATTTATCCTTGGAGCAAAGCTATGCAAGCCACTGCCTTTGCACTAAAGATAAATTTGACCAGTTGGTATGTGAACGTATCATAAGTTATAAAAAAATAACCCATTACAATGATGTAGTCAGGCAAACCCTTATAGCCCAAGATCTTTGTTACATGTCATAAAAATTGTCTGTTGCCTTGAGAACTGAACTGCATCATACTCCAAACACATGTTTTGACACTGTTTCTCCATGTTCTACAGTTTAGAATGACCTAGTGAAAGTTTGGAGGTTACATATGGCACATTAATTGATTGATAGGAGGATGATCTAGAATCCGGGTTTCCTATGTTGCACAGTAACACTATTACACTGCACTGCTGCCACTCTTGAATTGTGGTGCATTATCATGTGTAATGTTTTAGGTCACCTCAATACACCTTGGTAGACGTAGTTACAATTTGATATTAATTAAAGGCTATATGGTTTTTTTTTTTAAATTCCTATCTAAAAGGGAGGGGGAAATAATACAATAAAGTTTCTGACTGCAGGAGGTTTGTTTGGCTGAAAGTGGTAGGTTGAGTTTCACTTCTAGGAAGAAGGGACGAGTAAGTTCGTTCTAAAGTTAGCATGACATTTCTGTAGCATCCTGCCTTGTGCTCAGCTCCAGAGTTTCAAGGCTTTGAGAGCATCTGAAGTGAGTTAATCAAAAGTAGCAGAGACAGGGCAAACTCTGCTGTCAGATCATAAAAGCATTGTAGTGGAAAGACTTATTAAGGGGAAAAATAAATAAAAAATAATAAGACTCTTCAAACTGAGGAAACTGGGTGGGGAAAAAAAAAAACCCAAACCACCAACTGTGTGTAGGTGGCTATCTTACAGCTTCTGCTAATAGAGCTGAAGAAGAGAGCTACAGTGCCTTAATTGCCTACTCTGTTTTGTTCAGAGGTGTTCATGGGATCTGGGTGCAGCGATTCCTGTCTCACTTTTAATTTTAACAAACCACAATTCCTTCAGAAGTCTTCCCCTTTGTGCTTAATTGTTAGCTACAGTAATAATGGACATGAAATCCGCTGCTGAAAGTAAAATCAAAAAGAAAATTCAGAGCACTACCTGACTGTTTACCTAATCTCTGAAATAACTTCGTTATCTTACTTTCCCATCTCCTTGCCCTCCCGCTGTTGTGGAACAAGCTCTGGGAGGATGTGGGGGAAAGCGTAAGTGCTGTAGCTGGCTCAAGAACAGCGTCTCAGCTGACTGAAGCCCTGAACAGGTCCGGCCTCTTGTTCCGGTGACAGCGGGGAGCAGAAGCAGCTCGCAGGCTCTTCCTGTGGCGGCGGTGAAGCACGGAAGGCTGCGGCTCCGTGCCGCGGGGGCAGGCAGCTCCTCGGGCTGGAGAGCGGCGCTGGCCGTGCGCGGCTGCCGTGCGCGGCTTTCGGAAACGCCGGCGCCGCGACCGGGCAGCGTGCCTGGAAGTGCTTCTGTAGGGACTTGAATTACAAATGAACGAAAGTCGGTTGGTCGTCTTGTATCCTTCCCTACATGTTTGCTCTCTCTAAGGGGAAACTAAGTAGTGTAGTCTTCTCTCTTGGGAGCACTTACAAAAGCATTTTGCAGAAAGGATGCTGGTAGTAGAAAGATAATTGTTCATTATTGATGTCGTATTTTATCTTCCTTAGAAAACAGCAGTGTGGGTTGTTTTTGTAGTTCTTTTGTAAATGAATAATTTTCACTTTGTATTTATCAGAGAGATCCATGGAATTTGTATTTTTTGTCCAAAACATATTTTTGCATATTCATATCTTGAAGAAAGAAGGAGAGAAAATTCTTGAATTTTTGTGTTTCAGTAAACTAAAGCCTTCACTGAGAATGTGGCCTTTTTTCTGGAGAATGAATTCTGGAAAAATGAAATCCACAGATTAAGTTAAGAAAAGACCTTTCTTTACCACCTAACTTCCCCCTCTCCCCCCATTTTTTTTTCCCCATGATTCTGATTGGTCTTAACACATCACACTTTCTTGTGAGTCAGAAGCTCATTTACATAATTTTCATTAGCATTTGATTTATGGAATTTATTTTTTGTGTGTTCATTTCCCCTCACAAGAGCATATCTTTATTTACATTTTCAATTCTTCAACTTTGGCTCTTACATTGTGTAAAATATTGCATACATGCATCAAAGGTATGTAACAGAAGTTATTCACAAGACATTAAAATATAACAAATATGGGTACCCTTCAAGGCCAAAGTTTTTTTCTAAAATATTTAGGTCTTGTAAGTTTTTCTGGAAAAGCAGCTATGCCCAGTGGTTATGAAATATAAACTCAGACAATCAATTTCCTTGAAGAAAAAATGCTGTTGTAATTGTCTCTGTACATCTGTCTTTAAAGCCAGTCTTTATTTACAAATCAGAACAAGGACCAGATGCTGGGCTGTCAAAGCATTTTCTGTCAAGTGACTTTGTCACTGTAGATATTACTTGCTCACATAAACATGATGAAACACTATATGACATCACATAGTCATACATCACACGTTAATTAAAGATTTTTGATGTGAAAAGTACATTGCTGAGGCAAATGAGAGGCAGCTTTTTCCTAATCACCAATCATGTCTGACACAAGATTATTAGGATACATAGAGCAGAGTACAGAATTAAGACAGTAATATTTTTCAGCAGAGACTGTTTGGGTAGAAGTGCTTAAATGGAATCTAAACTCTTCCAAATATGTTGTGGTGCCATAAAACTCAGTCTAAATTGTCCACCATAGAATTCATCCTAAGTTTGCATATCTTGTCTATTCAGGTGTCTTCTGAGCTATGAAATATCAGTACAGACTGTACCTAAATGAAAACAGACTGCAGGCCCACAGATTAGGTACAGTTGTGGGTTTGGTGCTGAACGGAGGCAAAAATATTCCAGTTTATTGCTATTGGGATTCTGGAGTCTGCTTCTACCTTAACTCCCGGAGAGAATAATAATAACAATAATTGCCACAAATATCCAGTTATATTGCAGAGTAAACTGAGTTAGGCTATATTGACCCTGAGATGAGTTCAGTTGGTTAGAGCATGGTGCTCATAACACCGAGGCTGTGGGTCTGATTCCCATAGTCCCACTCTCTTAAGAGTTGGACTCAACAGTCCTTGAGTGTCCCTTCCAACTCAGAATATTCTGTGGTTCATTCTGAGTTTGCACCTAAATAATGTTGAAACAGCAGCATATGAGGAACAACTTGCATTATAAGTGAGACATTTAAAAGCAGCAAAACACAATAATATTGGAAATAGTAATTACAAGACACATTTTGTAATAAAAGAAATCTACCTGAAACTGAGCGTGGAGAGAAAGCTGCATTTGTTTTAAAAGAGGCGAAGCTTACTCTTTCATATGTTTGTGTGAACACTGTTGTCCAACACTTAGGCAAACTCTAGGCAATAGAGTTGTTAATTTTGGTTATTCTCTGATAAAATTTCCAGTGTTTATTCTGCACTCTTCAAAAAAAGCTACAGTATATAGAGTCTATTTTTTTAGCCATTAAAATAATTTGTTTGGACTGTCTCATTGACAGTGCACGTACAGAATTGAAGGTGAAGTCTTGCATCATAAAACTGCAGTTGACTGCGTGCTTCAGCTGTTGGGAATATGGCTATAAATTAATGCAAGTTATGTTTACAAGACATGAAACCATTTGGGTAGACAGCTCGAGGGAAATAAAGATAATTTCTGAATTGTCAACTCCGAGGAACATGGAACTTTCAAGGGAAAGGGAAATTCAGATTTCACTTTCTTCACTTCAGAAACTGAGAAAATTTGATTTTAATTTTTTGTAAGAATGTTTGGAGTATCCCACCTGACCTGCTGGAGTTGGCAGTGATTAGTGCACATGTGCATTTCTGGAGACTGAGTTGCTGTAAAGTGGTCCGGAGGCTGTTGCCTTAAATCACGGCAAACCCACTACCAAGCTTAGAAACATAGTAATTTGCATTAGCTGTATTTACTTTCTATGTTTGCCTATAAACAGTGAAACAAAATTGGAAGAATGAAAAAAGGACTTTGAAAATCTTTAAAATACTCAGTATGCATTGTTACTATTAATTATAATATTCAGTAGTCATATCTAAGTACATAAAAAGACCTAAAGGGGGATAATAGGAGAGTAAATAGCCCGTAAATTAATCCTAAACTGAAATTATTGTGCAGGTTGTTCAAAACGGATCCATCTTTGCTATTGTAACATAACATACATTTTTCTTCCTTATTTGTATGCAAATAAAACTGAATTTTTGATATAATAGGAAATACTACCTAAATTAGACCAGGCCATATGCATGTCTATTCTACTAAAGAAAAAAAAAAGGAGTTTTGTGATGATAGCAAAAATTCCTTTTGAGAACTGGATCAGTTCTAAGGTTTTGTGCAGTTTAACTAAAAAAAAAAATTGTGTGTTCTTGCTGGGTAGCTAGAATTTATGCCACTTTTTACCTAATGATGATAAATGTCTGACTTCTTTAACTTGTGAACTTAATGTTTTTAATATGCAACTTTCAATGTCACCAATCCAGAAAACTCATGTATACTTGGTCAGAACTCAAGTGGGCCAAACTAACCGTGTTCCCAGGTGATCTTTTAAATTCTGTGAGATTAGCTGTCTGGTAGTCATCACTGAAGTCCTATCAAAATATTTTAAAACATCTCTATGGGATGAAATGCTGGTAAATAAGGATAGTAGATCAGGAAATAAATTAGTATTTTTCTATTCTCTAATTGTCAGACCACTTTGTATCATCCAGATAACTTAGAAAGTATTGTTTCCGGCATTCATATAATTAGCTAATGAGGACTCTTTCTGGCTATATTCAGAAAATCAATACCTCAGTTGTCTTACTATATGCTTCCCCCTAATGTGCAAGGATTTTGTCGCAAAAATGACTAATTTACTTTAACTTATTTTGACAAGTTTAACATTTTGCTGCTTTGCCTTTGGTTGTGGGTGTTTTTGGGGGCGTGTGGGGGGAGGGAGTGTGGTGGGATTATTTGGTTTGGTTTTTCCCGATTGTGTATTTCTTCTTCCCTACACATGTGCAAGATAAACACAAGCTGGATAAAAACCGTGGCTATAAAACTGCATCTGTGGTTTAACACTATACTGTCTCCTGAGAAAATTTTAAACATCTTGGTGTAACTACATGGATATTTTCTACATCCAATTACTAGTTGGAAAATGCAACATGCATACATAAAACATATGTACAAATGCATCTGTGCACAAATGCTATGTAAACTGCTCATGAAGCTATGAGTCATAAATGTGAATGATACCACCGTTTGTCTCACAGGATCTCTAACAGGTAAAGATTTAAGGAAGCAAATTATCAGATTACTAAACAGAGACATCTCTAACTGCTTTTTCTTTGTTAATGTAGTATTTCCAACTTAATATGCTGTATTTATAAATAATATATTGGAAAAATAAATAGCTGAACAAATTGAAAAAACACTGTTGATATTTTTAGTGGGGGGAAAATACTATGGAAGCTAATGCTGTTATGGGACTTCAGAGATTTCACCAAGTTAGACAATTGTATTGCCATTCTTGTAATAAGTGGAAGTAAAAAGCATGGTTTTCAATGCGCGCTAATATATATGTATATTGACACTATGTAGAAGAGGCAGAGAAATAAATTAAATTGAGGAGCTGGCATCAACTGAAGACATATTTCAAACAGCAGTCTGGATTCCAACCCTGAATTTGAAATTTGTGCATCATTATGTTGAGCCCAGCTTGCAAACTTCTGTATAGATAAAAATTCTCCTTGAAAAGGAAACTGAAAGAAAAGATCTTCCCATCCAATTAACAAGCTTCTTTCTCTATGTAACACCAGGTCAGGTGTCTCCCTAATGTGCATAGGAGTGATTAAGATGGAAAAAGAAACCCTTTCACTGTTTTCTTAAATAATAGCCAAATACTATATGTAAAGCTGATTTTAAACACTAGATCGTTTGGGTCAAAGTACCACATGTACTAAATGAAGATCTCAGAAGCTTTGCAGCAGTAAAACTAAGTACTAAGTAAAGATAATACATGCTTTCTACCTTTGTGATTGTGAGCACATACCAGGCTGCCTTTATACCAGTGACCTGTGTTCATAGGTGTATTTAACATGTATGCCTCTTCTTCAGAAGAAAAGCAAGAAACTAAAGAAACAGTACATTATCGTCAGAATGCAGACAGAGTTGCTGAATGAATGAATGCCGATTCCACCTTCTCCAAAGAGTGCCACAAATATATACCAAGCAGGATGTCAACACATTAAGATTTGACATCACAAAATTTGTACTGTGAATGCAGTCTTGTTGATTGAGCAAACCCCAAAAGGAAAACCTTGATGGATGTGCATACAACAATGAAGCTATGAATTTAAAATAAATACAATAAATTGTAAAAGCAGCTATCTTTTTGTATCTCTTCTTCTAACTGCATATCTCTGCTTAAGTGTCCACAGGAGCTTTGAAAATACTTTTTGATTTCAATAGGGAAGTATTTGGAACGAAGTGCAAAAGCTCCTTTTCACAGCACTGATCTTAAATATAATCATGGAAAAACAAGCATGTGTTTTGAGCTTTGATTATGCCACAGGTGTGCAGTTTAGATCAGTCATGGAGAGCTGCTCTTAGAAATGTTATTTTGTTATTGATCATGGTCTGTTTTAATGGAATTCAATGTCCTTTTCCTCCCTATTTATGTTTACTCATCCAAATGCTGAATAACTTCATCGATCTCAATCTGAAGCTCTGACTGAGATCTTCTTAAACAGGCAGCTTGCTTTAGGTATTAAGCACTAGAAATATCAGATTTCATTTATTACGCAAACGCTGTCCAAACTGTAGTGGATTTAATGTAAACAATGATGTTCATTAATTTGCCTTGAGTTCCCTAAATATTTATTACGAATAATATTTAGTGTCCGGTATTGGATGAATTCTCAATACAAGTGAAGTAATTCTTAGTACCAGGACCACTGAAGTAAGTGGAGTTATGCAATGGCATTCACAGCCATTTCCTACAGTCAGTATAAAACTGACCTTTATAAATGAAGAGAGTTTTTCTTAAATCAACAGTTAAGATTCATAAAACTTGCCAGCAAATGCGGGCTGGCATTGAGCTGCCTGTACCATCTTGTGATTCATCGCTGCAGTATTACCCTGTTCAAAACACTGCTTTTGAAGCCATTATTCCATACTCTCTTTGTGTTAAGCATGTGTCATCTTCTTCAGGTGATGCAGTGCTTTCAGAAAAGCAATTAGTCGCTGAGGACTGCTGGGCAATTCAAAGATGTCTATGGGGAGACAATATCAAAGACACTGCAAAGCTCTAAAATTAACATCAAAGTTATTATATCGAAAAGAAAAACTTGTACTTACTACTGCTCTCCCAGCTGCAAACCTTTTAGTTTAGAACACTTTGTGTATCTCATGGCTATGTTGTTCACTGTTTTTCTGAAAGTTTGTTTGTTTTTTGCCGTGGAAACAAGTAATTATTAAAAGGAGATAAAAAGGAGTCATTTAAATATGCATATCTGTTGAAGTCTGGTTGGACGTGACCCAAAGGCTTCTGGCTAAAGGGGTTTTGGTGCCTATTTGCAATAATTGAAACTTGACACCAGTATGTTATGCGAGACTGCAAATAATGGTTCTATTTGAAGAATTATAGAATTATCCAGTCTTGTCATCACTAAGTAAAATTCTAATTCAAAATGCTACCGTGAATGGAAGTCCAGATGTGCAGGCTTACTATTGTCAATCAACTATCATCTGGGACCGTTTATCAGAGCAAAAAGAGGAGAACGTCGAAAATAATTTTTGGACAGTTGTCAAATTTCATTCTTGCCATAGTTAATCACAAGCTCTAAAATGTTCTTTACTCTGAAAAACAAAATTGATTACAGGTCTTGTGACTGTGAATACAGTTTTAATGAGTGCATAAAAGATTAAACTCAAAAAAAGATCTTTGTTTCAAAACAACTGAAAAGAGCCCCAACAACTACCACTTTCCTCTGCACCCCATTTTTTAACTTGCCACTGCTACATAGTTTGTCTCTTTTGTTCAAATTCCTTCTGTTTTGTGCTTCTGTAGAGGCTTTTTACTTTCATAGTAAGAACTCATCTTCTATTCAGTCTAGAAAAGTTCTTTAATAGTTTGGTGTGAACAAAAATGAAGCTGTTTTCTCAGCAAGGTCTCTGTCTTACAGGTGCAGAGGAGGCGCAGTAAAGTTCTCAGGACAATAGACAATATCAGTTGATTCTGGCTTTTCCTTTTCAGATAAAGAGGGAGAGCTGATACAAAATGCTGAAGGAAAAGGTTGTTTGGGATTTCTCCAGAGGAATAAAAATGAGAAAAGGGTTTGATTCAGACGTCTGTTAAATATAACCTAAAATTGGAATTCAGTCCTGGACAAAATCCAGATGGGTTTGAAATGGGTGATTGTAGTAGATTAAAGGAAAGACTAAAATTAACAGCAAGACAAAGGATAAATTTTCAGAGTGTCTGATTATTTAGGTTTTGATGCAAAACTGAATATAAAATATTAGTAGTTTTAACTTTTTCTTGGTAGCTGTATCCAGTAGATCTGTATTTACCACCACATACTAGTTAATTTTCTCTTCCTGTTTTTTCTTTAAACATAATTTGAAGTACTCTGTTATGTCCTCAGTGGGTGAAACCTGTTGTGTTTAGATGTGAAATTGATGCAAATTGTATTTTTTTGAGTTCTTTCATTTTCAGTGAACTAATTATGAAATGTGCAAATTAAAGTAATTTCACTGAAATTAGCAAAATCATGCATGTTTGGAAGAGTTCTTTCAATCACATTCACAATAACAGTGTTCTCTTTGGAGGCTGAAAAGTGTGACTAGCGTTGTGCTCTGCTGTGTTGGGTAAATGTTTGTACTTCCATTACTTTTCATAACAAAATATTTTTCTGACAATGTGCAAAAGACTCACGTGCAAGAAAGAAAAATGTGGTAACTCCCTATTTTTCACCATAGAAAATTTCTTTGTGATTTTTGATTAAAGTAAAAAAAAAGGTTGCCAGTGTTAAGCTATGATAGCAGATTGCTTACATGCTGAAATAACAACTAAGTTGTACAATAATTTCTTCTGACTGTATGCACCTGCCACACAAACAACAAAAAGATTTAAAAGATCATCTGTGCAGATCACTGCTGAACACTGATATGAACTGATTAATTATCTCTGGGGGAGATATTCTAAATCACTAAGGTACCCAGAGAAGCAATTGAACTGAAAGTTAGTGGCATTTCTATTCCTAAGTCTCTTGGTTGTTTTTGAATGTTCAGCTTCCACATGAATATATTACAAATGAAGCTGTTCAAATACCTGGAAAAATCTGTGTGTTTTCTATGTCTCCTTGTAGTGCTCAGTGATTCTTGTGGTCAGCACCTGTCTTCCAAAAATGTGTACACTTAAAAAGTCATTAAAGTCAATTTATTATTTTGCCTTGCCATGCCTTAATCAACATGTAGATCTAATTTTCTGGACATATGTTGAAATTATCCATAGGAGATTTTTTGTCTGATGAGGTTCTGAGTCCTGTTTATCTTGGCTGGATTCCTTGCCATTAACAGAGATTTTCTTTGTCATATTTGGTATTCTTTATGAAATGCTGCTCAAGATAAGTAACTCAAGGTTAGATATTCATCAAGCTCATATCTTCTAAAAACAAGAAAGAGTTTCAAACTCAATACATCAGGTGTGTGAAAATATTTCAGGTTTGTGAAAATATTAGTCTTGGGTACATGTAGATTGTTTCTCTAACTAGACAACATATCAGAGCTCTCAGTTTCCAGGAAGACTGATACTGATCTGATGCCTGTTTTGTTTATGATTTTAAATGTTTCATTAGTTTTTATATATTTCCAATGGCTATGTCTTGGGCTTGTATCAGGGGACTCTGGGAGTAATAAAAGTGTCTTTGGCTTCCTGTTTTCTTATTCTTCATGATTTTGATCTATATTACAGTATAAGAAGAACTTCAGTCTGAAGTCATGTGAGGTGGCCTAAGTCACTTTAGCAATGAATGATCCCCCTTGCCTTGATTTTAATACCTGAGGGATTAATAATTTTTATCTACATAGTATCCTACAGAAAGACTTGGTTCAAGAAAAATCAATACTGAAATATGAGCTAAACACTCACCTTTTGGGAATGTCTGATTTAGCTGTTTAATCAACCTTGCAAACGTTTGCTAAATGGCCTCATGATTATGTGCCAAGGTAGACTGGGACTGTCCGTCCATCTGAATATTTGATGTTGTAAGGAGTAGAGCTGCTCCAACAGGAAACATGAACTGCTATCCTTTTTCCTTTCTTTTTTTGTTTTTACTGCCCCTCTACCATCCACCCCTTCCCTTTGTGTCTTCTCAGGTAGATCTAATTTGAAACTTACAAACAAATGTCTGATGTGGCTCATGTTTCCGACCGTATCCTTTTGCCTTTACTGGCTCTGAGAATATTCCTGTATCTGTGTGTTGTGTGTGTTAATCTTCAGAATTCTTCTCATGAATAAGAACATTCAAAAGTTAATAAAAAGCAAATTCACTTTCCTGAGAATACTGGGCACACCCAAGTCTTGTAATTCCTTTTTAACACACTTTATATTAGAAAGGGTCTTTCTGAAATCAGACTCGACTACCCAATCATGGAATGGGATACTGACAACATTACAACATTACATTTAATTAGTGAAGACAAGAACCTTCCTTTTTAGAGTCCTTAATTTGGTGCATTGATCAGCCAGCAACAAATTCAAAGGCTAGCACAGTTATGTCTTCTGTGTCCAAATTCTCTGTCAACAAATCCATTGCACCAATTCCTCAATCTCTGGAATTTGACATAAATAGCATAATGGAAGCAAATAATTAAAATATTTTCATTTGAATTAATTTACTTTGTTAACCACTGGTAGATCATTAAATGAATTCTGTGAAATTAATTTTTTTTAAACATACTTTGTTACAGTAGTATTAAATAAAATTGTATATTTTAACAGGAATAGAAAAAAATTAAGAGTGAACTATAGACAACAGTTTCTTGTGGACAGCTTTGTAAGTATATTGACTACGATTAAAATTTGCTGCCATACAGTCCTTCAAGCAGCCTGGTTTTGATAGAAAATGCGTGCAAGATCACATAATGATCTAATCCTATTATAGAACAAGGAGTGATCATGAGTTTCACATATACTGCAGTAATGGTCAAATAACACAACAATGTGTATTTTTAATTTTTTGTTGTTGTTGTTGTTCAGTATAATGAGATGCAGTGAAGCTTCCTTTCTGTCAATAGAATGATTTCACTGGCAGTTGTAAGACATATAATTAAAGAGGAATATCAAAGGAATAAAGTTTCTGTGTGCCAGACGTAATCTCAGCTATGAGTACTCAAACAAAGACAGAATGAAACTTTGAAATTTATACACCAAAAAGGGAGATTCATTAAAGACTAAAGACTCAATCTGATGCTGTGTGTCATTGTGTTGGTTCTTTCTTACTTATATTGCCTTAGTAATGTGAAATACTCATGCTGAGGCACAGTCTCTCCCTGGACCCTGAGAGGGCATATGGTTCTGTCACCTACTCTCTGTGTGAGGCATTTATTAGCTTTTGATAATTTATGAAACATCTTTCAGGTGTTTACTGAGTTTATAACTTCCATTATGCATTACCTGTGAAACTTTCTGGGCAAACAGATTGTCAAATGTATACGTGCAATGCTCGTGAAAAGGCTGCTGTTTTGGATGAGCAGAGACCTCTGCTCAAAGCAGAACCTACTGCGGCTTGAAAGAAAGACTCAGCTCTCTGTGGACAAGAACAGTAAGAGAACATGTCTGAAAACTAGCACATAAGGAAATGCAGCTGCCAAAGTACTATATACACACTTTCATTTGCAAAAGGCACCCTAGAAAAAGGAAGGCTTTAATATTGCAAAACCAAATACTTAGCAATAAGGAGATGTTAACCAACAACTTCTGTAACAACAGTATAATGATCTTTGATTCTTAATTACACCATCAGATACTGGTTTGTTTGTTTTTTTCTGTTAAACTCCTGAATTATAAGAAAGATGTTCAGTATTTACTTTGATCACCCTTATTCACTATGTGACTTTACTTATTTGTTGTGCATCGTCTGAATTCTGAACTTTATAGTTCTTTTCTTTTATTTTGTTTACTGTTGTTGTTGCTGTGTTCTCCAGGGTGCTTATCAGCCTAATGTCTGATTACTTATCAAACATTAATGAACTAATCTTCCCAATTCTCCTTTGAAAATGAAACTGGTAAGTCTCAAATTTTTTGCAGATGGAGAATTGTCATTCAGTGAGAGAAAAAGTAGCATCTTCAAGTTGTCAGGAATGCCAAGCAGTTCAGTGTTGGGTACAAAACCCAAGGCCTTTGTCTTAGGTATATGCTAAATTTTAAGTAATTTTTAGTGCTGAGCATGTGGCAATTTGTGCATTTTTAAGGTGATGGAATGCTCTGAGGGCTTACTAACTAAAAGAGGAAGATAATGTTATTTTTAGGAGGGGCCCAGTACTGCTTACTTTAAGGGTGGACGGGATTTCTTTGAAACTCCCTCTTGAACTGAGTTCAGAAAACTCACATGAAGGAGATGGACGTTGAAAATAAGCTCTGTAAAATTACCCAACCATGTCTGTGCTAGATTGTAGTATGTTGTTATCACCAAGTGATAGATCTTGTGGCCATCGTGAAAGGGGAGGAGCGTTTTCCATTGTCTCTATCTCTGACAAACAAAACAAATGCCATAAAGAAGTGACATAAAAGTAGAAACGAGCTTTTTAATAGTTCTTGCTGTGCTAGTATGCATGTATACACACAATTAAAGTAGAGTAAATATTGAAAAAATACCTTTAACGTCTCTACTTTTGACTGATTTGATCAGTGAAACACATGTGGTTTAACCTTTTCTTAGAGTAATTTTTCTGAGTAATTTTGGATCTCCCTGAAGGAATTCTCACACTGGAGTGATACTTTAAGCAATACAATACTTACCTGTGAGCAAAGGGAACCTCTTTCCAATTATTGCTATTTGCTTCAAACTTTCTGCTTTAAGATGGGAATATCTTGTCCGTCACTGCTTTTTACATAACCATCCTGTTTACAAAAGTGAAAAGATTTTCTTATCTTTAAAATAGCAACAGTATTTTTTTTCAGAGTAGACTGTCTGTGAGTAATCGTGGTTATTTACCTAGGTCTAAGTATCATAGTCCAATGACTAGACTTTTTATGTTTGCTAGAATAGCTGAGTTTATGTAACTGAAGACCTGGTGGCACTTTGATTTATTATGACAGATCAGTTTTTCACAAAATAATTATTTCTGTAATTTACCCAGGGAGGACAATGAAGCCCCTTTTCTGTAAGATTTTTAAATTTCTGGCCATGTAGGTGTATTCCTTTGGTCTACAATACCAGTGTGCATATGTCTGGATGTACTAATGAGACTAGCAAACAAAAACTAGTTGCTTTGGAACAAGAAGTTGATGAAGCTTCCAAAGCACAAAATGCATTTACGAAATAAGAAAGGACATGGAGTGTTGTTAACATCCAATTCTTTTTTACCCTGCTTTGGTAACTTTTCATTTACATATTTATTAACTTACGCTAGATCAAGTATTTTTTACAGTGATAGGCACAGAAAGTAAATTAATTGTAATTAGTTTTATTGTAATGAATAATAAATGAATTTTTTTGATAAGCCACTTATTATAGAGTAGTCTTATTACTACATAGTTTTACTGAGGCATTAAAGTTTGCATTTTAATTTGAGAATATTTGCGCTGTATTAATTTACAGTATCCTGCATTCTTAGGAATACCAAAACCTATTGTTTATTATTTTTTATATATTTTAGTTGAGATAGCTGAACAAATTATTAATTTTTCTGGATGTTCACAGAATCACAAAATAGGTGGGGTAGGAAGAGACACTGGAGGTCGTCTGCTCCAACCTCCCTGCTCAAGCATGGTTCCCTAGAGCACATTACTCAGGATTTTGTCCAGGTAGGTTTTTAGTATCTCTAGAGAAAGAGACTCCACAACCTCTCTGGGCAGCCTGTTCCAGCACTCAGTCACTCTCAGCAACATGCTCAGATGGAACTTCCTGTACTCCAGTTTCTGCCTGTTGCTTGTCATCCTGTTGCTTGGCACCAGCGAGCCTAGCCTGGCTCTATCTTCATGACACCATCCTTTCAGATACTTGCATGCATTGACAAGAACCCCTCTCAGTCGGCTTTTCTCAAGGTTGAACAGGCCCAGCTCCCCCAGCTTTTCCTCTTTAGAGAGACCCTCTAGTCCCTTAATCATCTTTGTCACACTCTGCTCAACTTGCTCCAGGAGCTCCATGTCTCTCTTGTACTCAGCAGCCCCTAACTGGGCACAGCATTCCAGATGTGCCTCATTAGGGTTGAGTAGAGGGGCAGGATCACCTCCCTGGACCTGCTGCAAGGCTTTTCCTCGTGCAGGCCAGAAGGCTGTTGGGTGCCTTTGCTGTTAGGGTGCATGGCTGGCTCATAATCAGCTTGTTGCTCACTAGAACACCCGTGTCCTTTCCTTCAAAGGAAAAGCAAAGTATAGCAAAGCTGCTTTCCAGATGGTTGGTCCCCCGGAAGTACTGGTGCCTGGGGTAATTCCTCCCAGGTGCAAGACTTTGCATTTGCCTTTGTTAAACTTTTGGAGATTCCTCTCTGCCCAGTTCTCCAGCCATCCAGCTGCCTTGGAATAGCAGCATAACCTTCTGATGTAGCAGTCACTCTTCCCAGTTTTTTGTCATCTATGAACTTTCCAAGCGTACACATTGTCCCAACCTGCATGTCATTGATGATGGGGTTAGACAGTATTGGCACAGGTGTTGACACTGGGGCACACAACTAATGATGTGCCTGCAGCTGGACTTCCTACTGTCTGCTCTGGGCCTGGCTGTTCTGCCAGTTTTCCATCCAACTCTCTGACTACTTATTTAAACTGTGCTTTGTCAGGTTATCTTTGAGAATGAGAAGGTGTCAGAAGCCTTCCTGAAACTAAGGTGACATGCTCATCCGTGAAGCTCTATACCTCATTGTAGGAGTCTGTAAATTTGGTTAAACTTGATTTCCTCTATATAAATCCATGCTGACTATTCTCAGTCGCCTTGTGTCATTCATATATTTGGAAACGTTTTTTGGGATTAGTTCCTCTACCACCTTTCTAGAGACTCAGGCTCATTTGATATTCACAGATCTTCGTTCTTGCTCTTGAAGACAGGAGTGACCTTTGGTCTCTTCCAGCCTTCAGAGACTTCTGCCAATTGACATGACCTTTCAAATATAATTGAGAATGGCCTCACAGTGATGTCAGAGAGATCCTTCCATCAGGCCCGTGGACTTGTGCGTGTTTGCTCAAGTGTTCTCTAACCTTGCCCCCCACTGCTGAGGGTATGTCTGCCTTCCTCCAGACTTCCCCTCTTGTCTCAGGGCCTAATGGATGCATCAAGGCAAATCTTACTGGTAATGACTGAGGCAAAGAGGGCACTGAGAACTTGACCTTTTTCATGTCCTTTGTCACCAAGTTCCCAGTTTACTCAGCAATCAATCCGAGTTTTCCCATGTCTTCCCGTTCGTGTTCTTGTAATATCCTTTCCTGTTGCCTTTGGCAGCTCTTGATAGATTCAACTGCAGGTGTTTATTGGCTTTCTTTACCCTATTCTTGCAAAACTAAACAGCACCTCTACACTTCAGGATTATTTGTCTCTCCTTCAATCTCTTTTCGACTTCCTTTTTACTTCAGTTCAATCAGGAGCTCCTTGCTCCTTCATGCAGGCCTCCTGCCACCTCTGCTTATTTCCTGCTTATTGGGATGGACCTTTTTTGAGCTTGAAGGAGGCATCAAGCAGCTTTCCCGGACTCCTTTCTCTAGGGCTGTATCCCATGGTATGGTACATCTCTGATGAAGGTGAAGTCTGTATTCCTGAATCTTGGCTGTGATCTGCTTTTTTTCCTTGCACTCTCTTGCCTAGATCCTGAACTCCACCATCTTGTGGTCTCTGCAGCCAAGACTGCTCACAACTTTTACATCCAAAGAACAGTTTTTCTTTTGTTTCTAAGTGTGAAGTCCACTTTTCATTGTTGTCTCCTTCATCACCTGTGCCAGAAAGTTTTTCTTGATGCACTTCAGGTAAGTCCTAGATTGTTTGTGCCCTGCTATGTTGCCTTTCCAGCAAATATGAGGGTGATTGAAGTAATGCTTGCAAACCAGGGCCTGTGAATGGGAAGCTTCTTCCAGTTGTTTCAAGGGCCTGTATCAGATGCCCACCATAGCAAGACTTGTACTGGTCTGCCTGCTAACCTTTGACTGTATGCCCTTGCCTGGCTTCTGAACAGTCCCAAGGATGATATGCACTCCATGCACTTCCACGCCTTCCACTCTCACAGGAGGTATAATACATGCTCTTTCTTTCACAGCGTGTGCTTCCTGAAGTGACTGCGTCCATCCAGTCATGTGAGTCTGCCATCCTAGGGAGGTCACAGTTGTGTCACTTCACGCAGACTTGTGACTCCTGCTGTTAGTTTCCCATGTTATAAGCATTGGTGTACAGGCCCTCAGAGAAGCATCCACGTTTACTGATTCCCCAGAAAAGGCTTCATTGCTGTCTCCATCAAATTTGTACTCATTTCTTTAAGGATGGGATACTTTCTTTGAAGAAGCCTAGGGTTCTCAGCATAACTGTCATTTATAATCTAGCTTTGGGTAATAACTTGTGTCTTTTTCTTTCTTACAACATATGAGTCTTATACTAATGTAGATTTTACTCAGACAATAGTATAATCACAGAATTTTAAAATTTGAGAAGCAGGGATTGAATAATGCTATTGGATGGCATTCATGTCAAGTATGTATGCAGTTTTATTCTGTTATGTTCATTGAGATGAGACATTTGATCATGGTTGTTCTAAATGATAGCACACTAAAGTTTTCTGACTCTCACATCTAGTGGTTGGTTGCAGTTTACTGACTTTCATCACTATACATTTTTTGAACTAATATAAATTATATGAAGTGTGAATAGTTCTGACCTGAGTTGTGATGAAAGCTTCTGTGTCATTTTACTTAGCAAGATTTTTGTTTAAATATGAAAGAAAAAAATACAGATAAAATTTACAATCTTGTAAGCCTATTTTTTCCTCTTTTCCTTTTATCTTTTCCCCTGATTTCAGCTGTGGGTCAAAGATAAAATTCAAATGACTGAAATGAGTGGAAAATTTCGCTTTTAATTTATAGGCCTGAAAAATACAAAATTTGGAACTGGATTATATCTACTTTTTTTTTTTCTACTTTAAGCACCTAGAGGTTTTGGAGGCTTAACTGGTGAACAGAATCACTCAGGTAACAAATTACTCAGATAATCAAAATTCTGATATTGTCTCTATAGTAAGTCCAGAATTTTTGAGAAGGATTGTATGACTTTGGAATATAAGTATCTCATGGATCAATGAGTTCTGATTTAATATATTTTTTTGTCTACATTAATCTCTTTAAAAAAATGAAATGTCACTATCGAATAGTACTTCAGTACTTCTATATAAAATTTAAAAATAAAATACTTAAGATATTTTTTATGTAGCTTTTGACTCCCAGTCCTTTAATAAACAACATCAAGTAGCAGATATTTCAGCTGGTGAGCTTGTTGCTGAATCTTCTGTTTTAGAAATGATAAGTTGTTTTATATTTTGAATTCTGGAAAACCTTCTGTTCTGGGGGCCTTGCAGAAGGCATTGTTCTTGAGGATTTATATCTTTTCTGTCTGGCCTTGTACTTAGGGCTTGAGAATTCTGTGTGCTATTGATATAACCTGTAGCTTATAAGATCTTTGGGAAAAGTAAACTGTGTATGGATCAAAGGGTAGAGTGTAATGATCCTAACTGGAAGACTGTTGCACATTGAGGAGTCAAATATCACAGTTAACCGTCTTCGTGGTGGAGATGTTTGCATCATGGCGTAGGAAAATCCATTCAGCAGTAGGAATATGGGGTTGCCAGTATCTGAAGGAACAAAAGATTACTCACTATCTGTGTTCATCTTTTTACTTTATCTTATTAAACAGCTAAGTCATTTGTTGTTGAGCCTTTTTTACTGCCAGTCATTTTCCCTTTAGTTTTCTGTCTCTCGTTCCCTATGCTGTCTTCTTCTCCATCACTGGTGCAAACCCCCTATTTTGATTTTTTTTACTAAAGATAAAAAAAACAGTGTTTGTTAAATACTAAAATGACCATTACAGGGTGTGATTTAAAATTAATTTTTATCAAAATAAATATGTTTAAAATAATCATCCAAAATACTGATACTGAACTTGAAAAGAAGTATGACATTTGATATATTGAAGGAAATTATTTTATTTTCAGATAATTCATTAAAATTTGAACATGCTGAAGTTTGTTTGTGGGCTGAATTAGTTAAGTTACGGACAGTGCAAATAATAGCAGTATACTGTATTCTACAGTTTCTGAGCAACAATTATGTTCTTTGCGTGTATAGAACAAGATTTTAATTTCTTCAGTAATTGTACAGTTAATTATTCCCATTCTATTGATTAAGTGAGATATGGTGATGAGTATATTCCTAAATAAGAGTGCTAAAACCCAGCCTGTTCATCACTTACATGTAAAATTGAACTGGAATAGATTTTTTGTGCAGTTTTACTCCACCACTCCCTTGCTTCCCTTTCCTATTCTTGATGTAAGTGGAGTTTAAAAATGCTTTGTGAAATCCCCACCATTGTTCTGCCTTTAGATTTAGTAATAATGCCTCAGGAGTTTTGAGTTAAAGTGTTTAAATAAAAGGTAGTTTGGAGATGTCCTGACTTCCATGTCATCTAATCTCTGTGGGTGTTCGCTGAACATGTAATTGTTTCTTTCTCTTCCATGTGAGGAAACAGATGTGTAAGTGGAGTTAAAGTAACATGAAACTTTGGAGTTACCAGCTTTCTTTTTGTTAGTTTAGCAGCTTTATCAGGGCAGTAAAACTTCTCTATTCCAAGTTTGCTGCTTGTGAATATTCCCATATTTTTTCCAGTGTATGAATATTTCATGTCGTTTAATTTTGGTCACAGAAACTTGATTTTATTTCCCACTGATGAGTAGCAAGACTTTTGATTTCTAGACGTGATGTACTTTTATAGTTCTATTATAATAATAGGGACCAGCAAGGTAGACTTTTATTCTGATTCATCCTTTACTTCTACTTTCTGTGTCCATTTTCTCCTGCTGCTTTTATGTATTTCCAAAGACAAAACAACAAGGAAGTATATAGCCAGAAAAATAAAAAAAAATAACTAAAGTAAATTCAATATCATTGGTTAAAAATGCATTTTCTTTTTTTTTTTTTAATTTGATCCTCCATGAAAAGTAGTATCTGTAATTCATGTCACACAAAATTGCATTATTTTTCTTTAGTAGTTTAAGTAGCATATAATAAATAGTTTTGAAAGAGCTGTTTTCTTGACAATGTAACTTTTTACTGGATGGTGTTCATTTTGCTCTTCATATGTTACAGTACAGCTTAAGAAACAGCTAACCACTCATCATGAATTATAGACTTGGAAAGTTAATGTTGTTACAGCAATTAAGTACTTTGATCTGGACTAAAACAAGTTAAGAAAGTCATTAGACAGAGTTGCTGTGCATAATGAACATAAAAGCTATTTGTATATGATTCCAAAAAAGCAAACATTAATTGGAAGGAAAGTATAGCCTTGGGATATTGCAAGAAAGCTCTGATTTTAAGCAGATGATTTACTTGCTTTCTTTTACTGCCACTTTTCCTTTAAAATTAATTGAAACATAAGGCTTTCAAAGACTAGTGAGTTTTTTGCTTTTAAAGACTAATGATTTTTTAGCTTTTAACGACCAGTGACTCATCATGCAAGGGGTGAACAAGAGGTTCATGGGTAAGGCACCCATAAAGTATTCTTATAGTAATTGGGGTCACTTCAGATTGGCGACCTGTCAGTATTGGGGTTCTGCAGGGATCCGTCTTGGGCCCAGTGCTCTTCAGTGTCTTCTTAAACAACTTGGATGCAGAACTCAAGGGTACACTAGGGAATTTGACAACAGTACCAGACTGGGAGGAGCTGTTGACTCCCTCAAAGGCAGAGGCCCTGAAGAGAGACCTTGACAAATCAGGGGTCTGGGCAATTACCAGCCGTACGAAGTTCAGCAGGGGAAGGTGCTGGATTGCTGGATTCTGCATCTGGGATGGGGAAACTCTGGATGTATGAACAGACTGGGGAATGAGAGGCTGGAGAGCGGTGCCATGGAAAGGGACCTGGGGGTCCTGGTCAGTGACAAGTTGAACACGAGTCAGCAGTGCCCTGGCAGCCGGGAGGGCCAACCCTGTCCTGGGGGGCATCAGGCACAGCATCGCCNCAGCCAGGAGGGCCAACCCTGTCCTGGGGGGCATCAGGCACAGCATCCCCAGCCGGGCAAGGGAGGGGATTGTCCCGCTCTGCTCTGAGCTGGGGCGGCCTCACCTCGAGTGCTGGGGGCTGGTTTGGGTGCCACAATGTAAGAAGAATACAAAGCTATTAGTGAGCAGCCAAAGGAGGGCTGTTAAGATGGAGGATGATTTAGAAGGAAAGCTGTATGAGGTCCTGTCAAGATCCAGTGTTAGGATCCAATCATTATTATTATTAAGGTTCTTTGGAAGTTCCTCTGCCCCAATTAAGGTGCAAACGAGACCATATGCCAGTGACAATAATATGGGTTTTATTATATAGTAAATATGAGAGAAAGAGAAAGAGAAAAGAAAAGGAGAGAGAAAGAAATGGAAAATAGGCAGAGGGGGATGAGGCGTGACAGAGACAGAATAAAAAGAATATCACCACTCTGTGGGTCCCACTGGTGCCTCGACGATCTTCTTCAGCAGGTCTTCTGGTGATGTCAGTCTCCCACGATCTTCTTCAGCAGGTCTCTTGGTGGTGTCAGTCCCCCACGATCTTCTTCTGGTGGTGTCAGTCCCCAAAAACACAGGATCCCACGGGTATATATGCTCAGGCTAGGCAGGCATGTCCAGGCATATCCCCCTGGAGCTGGGGGGGGGCAGTCTCTTGCAGCAGACTCAGAGTCATGTGCAGTCCCCAGCTGGGCCAGTTTTGTGTATTCGGAGGATGGATGTTGATTACCTCTCACCAGAGGCTAAGCCGTGCACCCAAAACCTCCTCCTCCCCCCTCGGTTGGGGGGAGTCTGTGTGAACCTGGCTTCTGTGAGCTGTGCCCACCCCCACCCCAAATTCAGCTGGGATGGCAGCTGGAGGCTTTGGCCTATTGTGGATGCATACCTTTCCCTTAGCCTGAGGTGATTGAACAATGGGTTTCCTTTAATCCAATCAGCAGTTCGGTTTACAGTCCAAAGTTCTTCAGGGAGATTTCTGTGGCTGTAGTTTCTTAAAAACTTTATATCAATGTTTGAGACATAAATTATTTTCAGTCTCTGACAGGTCTTGCTGAGGTCACTTGATCTGTTCAGCCTGGAGGAGACTGAGGACAGACCTCATTGCAGTTACAACTTCCTCATGGCGGAAGAGGAGGGGCAGGCACTGATCTCTTCTCTGTGGTGACAGTGACAGGACCTGAGGGAATGGCCTGAAGCTGAGTTAGGGGAGGTTTAGGTTGGATATTAGAGAAAGGTTTCTCACCCAGAGGGTGGCTGGGCACTGGAAGAGGCTCCCCAGGGAAGAGGTCACAGTACCAGTGCAGTTCACAAAGCATTTGGACACAGCTGTCAGACACATGGTGTGATTCTTGGGATTGTCCTGTGCAGGGCCAGGAGACGGTTTTTTAGGTCCATTCCAACTCAGGCATTCTAGGATTCTGTGGTTTTGTTTTTGTTTTTTTTCTATGATTCTGCATCTGATGATTCAATAGCAGGGTTGCTACATACAGGAAATACCATCTCAGTAACTAAAGTAGACAAATAATCTCCATATTTTGGGGGCTTAGATAAAAATATCCTCTCTGTTGTTTGGCACTATTTATTAACAGTGGAAATTTAAATTTTAAACTTACATACACTTACATATATGATTATGGCCAAAGTTTTGTCTTCATGTAAAAGTGGCACATTTCTAAAGCACACAAGGTAATGTTAATGATTCTTTTATTCAGATTTCACTCTTCTCTTTTTCTATAGTGTTTTTAGATATGCATATACTGCATCACAGTCAGTAAATATTCTGAAATTGGAAGGCCTGTCCAGAGAAGAGCAGACATATGGGGAAAAAGCACAGATCAGATTAATTCTTCTATTTATTTTAAAGAATATATTTTTGCAGTATAAGAATACTGCAAGCTGTAGTCTTTAAACGTGACAACTCCGGAGGAGAGTTTCTAGGCATTCTGGAGGAATAGTATTTACATCTCAAAACTATTCCAACGTGTTTATATAGACTAAAAGTGATTGCCCAGGAGATCATAAAAGAAGCATACAAATGAAGCTACCTGAATCTTGAGTGTGGAAGATATTTTTCACTATTTCACTATTAGAATATTCTGGTGCCTTTTTAGTACATAAAACTTACCCCTGATATAGCCGTTGTATTTTACGGAGATTAAGACTTTAATCTGGTTTGATATGGTAACTGGCACGTGGTTTATATTTGCATTTCAGGATGATTTAAAATGTGCACCAAATGCAGAATCTGGATCTGTTTCTCCTCTGAAGCAGATGCCAGAGCAGAGATAAGTGGTGCAGATTGTCTTTCTTTATGGGAACAAGCCCTGTGGGAGCTCGAGCTGGTGGTGCCCCAGCATTGTCTGGGGTTTGTGGGACTTGCAGTAAACTCCATCGTAGTACAATTAAAGGTGGCACTTTCACAAATGGCTCCACCAGTCATAGGTGTGTTGGTAAGCCACGTGCCATTGTCTGGAACACGATTCACGGAGAATGAACGTATCTGAGAAGAGAAAGAACATTAGTTGTGTAAGAGCTGTTGGTTTTGATCTTTAAAGAGGAGGTAACTATATATAAAAGCAGGCATAGTTATTACCTAGTCTTGCCCTAAGAGCTCTAATGCCCTAAGTAAACAACAACAAAAAGTCTCTGCAGCCTGGCATCTAGAGAGGCATGCATGCAGCCAGCAAAGAGCCTGCACTATTGTTGCTCCTGCAGTATTGTTGCTCCAGGCAACCAGCTGTTCCTAGGGAGAATCTGCAGCCCTGAACACCACACAGCCAAATAACTTGTGAGATGGCATTGTCTCTCCTTTTACATTTACACTTCTGTTATTTGGAATAGGATTAAAAAGTACATATCTTCAAAGACAATTATTAGATTTATTAATTAATTGCCTGTGCTCATTTGGGAAAAATACTTGATAGAATAGGACAAGGATTATTATTGTGCTATCAGTGAAAAGAGTGTAATTAGCTGAGATAAAATAGCTTGATGGATTCAAGATAGAAGAAGTTTCATTTTGAAGTGATGATGTAGTCACTATGCTTTGACATTCTTCTTCCTCTCTGAATACTGAATTAGCCCAAAGACAGTGTTAGAATTTATATTGAAAAAATAATGACAAGTATTGTCAGTTGTTTTTGTCACCTTAGCACTGTTCTACAGAACACAGAGAAAGCGACACCAGTGAAAAATGGCTGATGGTAGAATGATTTAAATGCATGACTTCTGATTTTAGCATGTTTAAACTGGAGGGTACCAAATCAAGTGTGTTCATTTTCTCTAAGTGATCAAACGATGACTGTCCTCAGACAGTGATCAGAGGGAATAGTGATTCAGAACTTTCCTTTTGCAAAGATTTGTGAAGAAGGAGAAATTCTAAGTCAAATTATTTTAGTTTGAAAACATTATTCTGAAATTATGCTAATGAAATAATTCTTCAGTTTCAAAAAGTAACTTTGGGCCTTTCGCTCAGGCAGTGAAATTTCTGGAGCAGTAATAGTTTTCATGGAAAATCTTTTGTTTTGTTTTTTAAAAAGTCTAATTTTCTGTCTTAAAGACGCCGAAAGACCTGTAATACACTCAAGTCTAAAAAAAAAGCAGTTGATGAAGAAGGAAATACCAGCATAATGATTCTGCGCTAATGAATACAAAGGACTTTTAAGGTTTATTATTATAATAATTTTCCATATACTGTTTGCTGTTCTCATTTACAGTCCAAGGCCTATCGCAGTGCAAGATTCAGTTGTAAGTCCTGTGGGTCATTCACTGAGTTGTTATTCACATGTAAAGCATCTAGCCTAATTCAGGTTCTGTATGTACAGTAATTGCAGCAAAATTCAACTTTGGCTTGTTGGAATATAATTTTCTAATTATAATAAGACCCATTGCTTTAGATGCAGTTCTGAGTTCAGTCTGATGTTGATAGAAAAATCTTATAATCACCTTCCCTGCATGTATAGAACTATCAGTCTTGAAACTTAATTTTATTTCAGCATCTAACAAAGGCAAACAAAAGTGCATTATAAGTAGCAGCATTCTGTTTTCTGGAAACAGAGTTTGATTTCTTGAACACTCATCATACTGGTTTTGGATGGGATAAAGTTAATTTTCATCATAGTAGGTGCTGTATTTTGGATCTGTGACCAAAACAAATCTAAAATAGTTTTGGGATATTTTTGTTTTTTCAAAACAGTACTTGCATAGCCTTAGGACCTTCCTGTTCTTATGCTGGCCTACCAACAAACATGCTAGGTCTGGGGACACAGCCTGCACAGCAGATCCCAACTTCCTCAAGGGACATCCCACACCATGGATGCCATACCCAGCACTAAAAGCTGGAGGAGAAAAAAGGAAATTTGGGGTTTGGACTTAATGGCATTTATCTTCTCAAGTAATAAGCATGATGGAGCCCTCCCTTCCTTGAAATGGCTAATCTTCTGCTGTCTGGTTAAGAATAGCGAGTGAGTTCCTTATTTACTTTTCTTGTGTGTGCAGTTTTTGCCTTATCTATTAAAATGGTTTTTACTTCAACCCACAAGTTTTCTCACTTTTACCCTTCTGATTTACTCCCCCCATTCCAATGGGGAAAAATAGAGGAAGGTGAGTGAGCAGATCTGTGGGTTTCTGCTGTCACCTGTGGCTGAATAACTACGGGTAACTGAACGTAGTATACAACGTTATTGCTCTTTTCATGTGTAGTCATTGCATTCCAATTTTATGGAATTTGATTTTTTAATATGTCAGGGAAGCCAGCTGTGATAGAATGCATAAATGCATTCCCATATTTTCTCACAGGAAGCACCAATATGTTTGATAGAAGAACTTTTGGTCCAAACATCAAGAAAAGGTGGTGTCGGTCTTGTAATGTAAATAATAGTAATCCACCCTGTTTAATAAGCTTGAAAGGTTTGTTCAGAAACAGTTATGTCTTTTGACAAAGGCACAATATATACTGCCTGTTAAAGAAAAATACTAACATTATGTTATTCCAGTGTATACCCTATTTTTCAGCCTTTGACATCCCTGATCACAACTCTTGAAACATCAGAGAATTTTCTGGATATAGTTTTCCAGTGTTTTGTTTTATTTATTATTGAAATAAATAGTTGAAAGCTATGTGCATCAAAACAATTTACATCAGTAAGTTCAGCAGAGGAAGAAATTAACCAAGATACAAGGTCAATAAAGGACTTAGGACAAAGTACTGATGTTGATATTAATGATATTTATAAATGGCTTTCATAATTATTCAGTGATACACAGCTTTCTTTATTGGAAAACACAGAAGCTGCTTAATAGCACATTGAATCAAAACACAATGGTTCAGAGCACAGAGCTGGACTACCATCAGAATATAAATGTAACAGATGTGTTTTATTGGCATCTACCCTAGAAGGATTATTGGTGTACAAAGATGAAGGCATAAATTTGGCCAGAGAATAAAGAATTTTAATCCTTTTGGGACATTGCAAGTATGCAGAAGAAAAGATGGTGTTAACTGGGATAGGAACAAAGAGTACTGTAATATTTCCTTTCAAGGCTCAATTTATGTGGAGAAATAATAAGACATCTCATCTCATATCTGACAGAATTAATTATTTTGAAAAATACTCTTTGCATAAAAATGGTGCTGGTTACAGCATAGCTTATAAAAGTGCATGGAGGAACCATGACAATTAGAAACATGAAACTAATTAGATCTGCAAAATGTTTTGCTTCAAAACCAGAATGAAATGGAACCCATGTAATCAGTAAGTGTTTGATTGGATCCCTTATTATCAAAATGGCTACATTTGAACAGACAGCAAGCGCAGTAAATGCTAGTGAACAAGCTGTTTGCAATTGCAGAAGGAATGTCAGCATTTTTTAAAACTAGAAAAAGTGTCTAAATCAAGTTATGCACTTGTAATATTATATTTCCCTTTTACTTTTTCCTTCCTCACCTTGAGAACTACTAGAGAAAGTGATACCAAATGTCATTGGATAACAGAGACATGACTATCAAGTATGGGAAACTTCAAACAAATATATAAAGTTCGTGTTGGGGAATTTCTGCGGTAGTCAGTTTGTGTTACAATACAGCACTTAAGGCTATATTATGAAGAGAGCTAACAAGGAACCCCTAACAAGTTCCTTATTGAATGTTAAAGGAAAACTCTGTACCCTTAATATAAAATATTACATAAAATATAAATTCAGGAATTTAATAAACATTTAGAATATTTTGATTACATTTGATACTTGTCAAGAATTTTGTCAATACTCCGTAGCTTAGCTGAGACAACATCTGTAATCACACCTGAAAAACTCCCTAAGAATGGAAAGAAGAATGTTTTCATATTTTTAAGTAGCATAATTTAAATTAGAAGAATGTGAACATGTGGAGAAGAGATGGATGAAATATAATTAGGGAAAATAAGACTTCTTGTTGTGCCTTCTTTGACAGCTGGACTTGATGACCTTAAAGGTCTTTTTGAACCTTAATGATTCCATGATTCTTAATGCAAGAATAAAGACACATTCAAGGATTTTTGAAGTCGATTACACCTACAGCAGGGAAAAGGATTTTTTAAAAAAGCTCATGGTTCAGTTGCAAAGCTTACTGCTCCTAAATATTTTCAAGGTCAAAACCTTGACATAGTTCACACTCAGATGATGGCTGAGCACATGAACAGGTTCTCCAGGGAAGTGGTCACAACATCAGCCTAAGAGAGTTCAGGAAGCACTTGAACAATGCTGTTAGGCTTGTGGTGTGACTCTTGGGTGTCCTGTGCAGAGCCAGGAGTTGGACTCTGTGAGCCTGATGGCTCCCTTCCAACTCAGATTATTCTGTAATTCTAAGGCAATGTAAAAAGTGTTGTATGAAAAAGGTTAAACAGGGAAAATGAAAATAAAGATGTCTGATTTCGTGGCAGAAACAGATCATTTTCTTTCTGTGTCTTACAAAGAAAATTGACTAATTGTTTTTTTGGGATTTGTATACATTTCTCTGAAGAAAATATTCTGTGGAGATACTGAATTGTGAAAGGTCTTGCCATCATATTTACTTTTCTCCTGTGCTCTTAGTACTTAGGAACAACTTTGGTAAAATATTTTGCCCTCACTGTTGAAGTTTTTAAATCAGCTCCCCAACCTTGACATATAAAATGTTTCAGATATCGAAGAAAAAGCACTTTTTTCAGTTATGAATTTCATGTTTGTATGTGAAAGTAATCAATTAATTTTGTACCAAGAGGGTGAACTGGAGCACAGGCTTTGTTTTCAAATCTTAACTTGCCAAATGTGAACTTGATGGATCACAAATGAGATCACTGTATTAATTCTGTGCTCTGTAAAGTGAACTCTGTGAAATAAGCCAAGGCCAGGACTTTTAAATATGCCATAAAATCATTCTGTAAATCAGGGTGTCAAGAAACACTGACAAACACTGACACACATTGATC
Source organism: Melanocharis versteri (assembly GCA_013397845.1). Classification (NCBI taxonomy): domain Eukaryota; kingdom Metazoa; phylum Chordata; class Aves; order Passeriformes; family Melanocharitidae; genus Melanocharis; species Melanocharis versteri. The sequence continues at coordinate 252,826 of VZTG01005663.1, read as the reverse complement.
CCCTGCTTAGATACTTTAAAAGGCAGTTTACTACTGTGTATTAGTAAATAGTTTATAGTATAGTAAATAGTTTCAATAGTATTTTGGAATAGTTATTCCAAAATACATTATAATGAATGACATAAATGCATATATTAGTTTAAACATGAAGGCAGCATGCTTATAAAGTGAGGTAAGGCTAAAGCTAAGCCCTGGTATAATAAAATTTCACCTGTTCATTTAATTGTCTTCTTTTTTCTTCTTCTTTTTTTTTTTATATGCAGCTTGGATATGCAAAATTAGACTTTACCAGTCTCAATCATATATAAATGCATTCTTGTGCTCTCAAAGAAAAATGCCTTAAGAACTTACTTCTTTTTATTCTGCATTTACAAATACAAAATAAACTAAGACACAAGTAGGGAAAAAAAACCCAAACCAACAGACACAAAGCAAAGAAGACTTTAAATTACGTACTTCCAATCTGAAACCTTTTATTCTGAGTTTCTGTCCAGTGTAATATTTACAACAGACTTATAAAGTATTGAAAACACGATTTTTAGTGGAAAGGCTCAGAGCCCTTCACTGCAGTAATGTAAGAAAGCCATAATCTAGTGCATATTAGACTTCTGTGCATTTTGCAGTGGCTTGTTTAGTATTCTAATGTATTTAAAACATATTTCTTCTGAAACTGCTTTTAAACACTGCAATATTGCATTTTTACCAAGTAAATGCAAAAAAACTACTTAAAAAACCCCCATTATTTTATGTATTTCTTTTGCTGATATCCATAAATCAGATATGCTCCAAGCAAGAGTATTGGATTGAATTTGTATTCAACCTCTGAAATCCTGATTCACTCCAGTCTAATGTCAAACCATGATTGCAGGAGTTAGTCATGAAGAAAATAGAGAAAAAAGGAAAGTCAACCTGCAAAAAGTCATCTCATCTGCAGAGCCTAAGTTGAACATAATTGTACAGTGCAATTCACTAAGTTCATATAAAAAGATGGCTTGTGCATTCTTAATTCAAATTTTAAGCAATGTTTACAAATTAAACCATTACATTTCTTGTACTTCAGTGAGAAAAACCTTTCTTAGTTCTGAGACAGTTTTAGAAGTGCAAACATAGCAATTGTGCATTACAGTAACCAAGGTCACAAGATAATTTTTTCCTCCCATTAGCATAGTCTGATAAATGTAGTGTGAGGCCTTCTGCCCATATTCTGATTCCATCTAGTCTGTGTTGCACTCATCATAAGGAATTATATTTTGTAGTAAATAAGTTGATGTTAATCTAGGTACAAATTTTCTTCATGTCATTACATTTGCATGTATGCACAAGATAGATGATTATTTTCATGCGTTAAAACAGAAAAAATATTAAAGCTTAAAAGAATGTGGTCATTTCTGCATTCAGGCTTGTTCTTGCGTGAAAAATTGTCCTAAAGATTTCTGGACTTCATGAGTTCTGTCCATCTGAATATAGTTGTAAGTCTGACATCCATCATGGAAATTATCTGACTGCAGATGAGGTCTCTGAAGTCACATTTCTCATATGATCACTCTTTCTCTGCCCATTCTTGTCATAGTTTCTTAATCCTAGAGTTCTCATTCATTCTTAAATTAGTATTTGAGATCTGGGGCAGGACTCTGTTTTTCTGAAATGGACATAAAAAAGTGTCAGAGTTTACTAGAGGTGAGACTTCAGTTTGATAAAAACTTACAGAGCTGGTGTCAGTCACATAACATTCTTATTTTGTTATACTTACACTTCTACATCCTTCTACATAGCTCCTGTGATTCTTTACGGCACGTAGAAAAATCCTGTGGCATAAAAACCTGCAACATTTTAATGCTTGTAACTGGATGTTCGTAAGCAATGTAGTGTGTGAGTTCTGTGACTGTATTCAGAAGCCTTAGCTCCCTGCCCTCTCCACCTCCCCCAGTCTTGGAGATTGATATTATCTTGTCCTCTTTTTTATTCCTCCATTCCAGAGAGAAGAAGGTGCCTTGTTCCTACTGAGGTTCTCATCCTTATGTGCAATCAAGGTGAAATAAGAGCTCTCCTAAAAAGGGCCCAGGACTTAGAAGATAATGCCTTGTCCCTTGATTTAGGTGAGCCAGTGTTTCTCCTTTAATGAGAAGGAAGCAAGAATATCAAACATTGATCTCTTCCTGAAAATAAATGACAATATTTCAATAATTATCCTATCTCAGTAACTTGGCTTACACGGTATGTACCAAGTCATTAATATTTGCTAAACTGTTATTAAAAAAGGCCTCAAAAATGTTTCGGTGTTTCACAAAATTTTTGATTTAAAAGAAAAGAAAAATGTTAAATAACGAAAGATGCTTTAGCTGGTAAATTGCAGTCTGACATAGGTATGATGGTGAATGGAGCAAACATATAACTAACATGGTAGATACATATTTTGCAATACTGCTACCCTAAAAATTATCTATATTATAGTTGAGAGTGTTACAGAGACACTCTGTTAAAAATAAAACTTTAACTTCTAGTGGGTAAAAAGAATTAGTAGAAAGACTGATGATTTCTCTCTTAAAAAAGAAGAATATCTATTTTCTAAATGATAGAAAAATAAGCTGACTGATGACAATTATTTTAGCAAGTGGTGGCAGAAGGACTATTAATGATAGAAGATGATATTTTTAGTTAAAGTATACTCCTAAAGGAAGGGTTGTCTTTTGCTAGACATGCGATCAAATGTGCAATTTTAATGAAATTTTACAAAGTATGTAATAAGACACGGCAAGCCCCACACTAGAAAACATACTGGTTACCTACTATATGACAACGTTATGCATCCTAAGAGCTATGTGCTCGTTATGTCACCTCATTCCCCTCCTGTTACCTTCTATTTAGCAGTGTTACGAAACCGTGTTGTGTCGCATTCTCACTCTGTATTTCACGGAGAGTATTAGCACGTCACATGTGTCTTGCTGATGGCAGTGGTCTTCATTCTTTTGCAAAACAGTGTGAAGTGACCTGATATTTTAGATCTATATGACTGAAAGTGAGGTAAGTGTTGGTTTATGGAAAGTCACCCCATTGTTGTGTAACTAGTTTTGTTCACATGAAGAACATTCCTAAACTGAACAAATGCTATGGATTTTCTTACCATGTTCTGGAGATTTTGCATACTAAAATGGGTACAAATTGGCAAGGCGGACAAAGACTGGAAACACTCTTCTGTGCCACAGTGTATGCAGATAGAAAGAAGGCCTCCACAACTGCTCAGAGAACTAGAAGATCAGCGTTACCAGTGAGTTGAACTTTTTGTGCCAGCTTTTTTTTGGCAGGGCTGTATTCAGCTTCTCTGAGTTGAGCCACCTTTTACCAGCTGAAAGCTGAGTTCACTGTAAAGACTTCTGATGGTTCAGGATAAATGAGAAAGCAGAAATAGTGGCTGCATTTTCAGGTTTTCAATTACTTGGGAACTAGGTTTTACGAAGTAAACTCTCACATGTCACCAACTTTCTGTAAAGCAACCTTGCTGCTCATTGAACTGCTAAGAATTTTCACTCTGCATTGGGATGCCTAATTGTATTTTTCACCAATGATAAGTGACAAAATGTATCAGTCAGATATCCACTTTACATTATTAAAGAATTAATTAGACTTTGAGTCCTGTGAGTTTTCTAATTAATGAAGAATCTCACTAACAATGAAGGCAATGCAGTTATGTCATACTGTTTCCTCTCTTACTCTCATTCATGATCATCAGGGTATGAACTCAGTGACCCTTGGAAATTTGCAAAGTTCACCAGTAATTATTTCAACACATTAATTTTAAGGAAGACCTGTATTTCACCTTGGCAGCAGTCAGATGTAAATGAGTTCTCCTCTTTTTAACTAAATCAAATTGTAATACTTATCACTTTTGCTGGAAAAGAGGGACATTGGTAGCATGAGTCATATACAGATGACTGTATGGGCTCCTAAGTTAGAATATCCTCAGACCTCTCCAAGAACTTCTGAAGAACTCTGCAAAGTATGATGAGCTCTTCAAAAGAGATCAAGCTGTTTCACAGTCATCCTGTGATGATTTATTAAACACAGATTAGAAGTCCATTTACCTGCTAGGTTGAAGTTTTTTGTATTTTCACCCTTTGAGAGATAAAAGAAAGGATAGGGTCCTCATTCACGGAGGAATTCGTTAACTATTTTCAAAGAAAAATTGAATTGACAGTGTACTATGACAAATATTTGTTTTACAGTTACCTTATAGGAAACACATCTCTGGGAGACTCCTGGAGGGCGGAGTAGAATTAGAGAGAGAGATTAAATGGAATAGGAAAAACCTTCCAATGCTTAAACAACCTACCAGGCCTTTTGAAGTGACAAAGAAACGGCATCTAAAATGATGAAAAAACCCTGTTGTCTGATATATTATTCTCTTATTTCCCAGAAGATGTCCTCATTACCCAAACCAAAATGGAAGAGGACCCTGCAAGCAGGACTTCTAACATCAGTACTAGACAGAATATACTATGAGTTGTAAAGAACGCTTCTTTATTTAAAGGAAAAAAAAGTTATCCCCGAAGTATTTATTGTCTTACGCATTGTCTGTTCTGTCCATTAATTCCACAGGCATATGAATTTCATTATATAATTTACGTTCAAGCAACTATACCTTGTACTGAAAAATAGAACTGTTTACTAGGGCATTAAGCATTTACTAGAAGTTAGACTTTCTCTTTATGGAGAGTCAATATGTGTGCATTGCTTAAATCAGCTGATTTGTGCTAAAAGGAAATTTTATTTTTATTGATCTAGAAGTTCAAAGAAAATTTTAAGGTTGCTTTTGATAATGACTCTGGATGTAAATTGGAATAGAAGGAATGAATTTTTTTCCTAGCTAATTTGAGCTTACATTTTGACTTACTGATTTGATATGATGCCAGCTTTTTATTCCAAGTCCATTTTTTGCACGCTTGAAGGATGGAAAATGATATGGGTAAATCTATACTTTTCCATCTTTCTTGAAATGGCTTTAGCAAAAGCTTGGTGACAGGTACGCCAGGTTCTCTGCAGGCTAGTGAACCTCCAGCACTGAAGACTGAAAGGCTTTTTGGCTAGCATAAGGCAGTTTTCTTTAAGGCGAAGAGTGCTTTCTCCAGAATAGAAGTTCTTGAGTGTCATTTAGCCCTATCAAGCATGAAAATTTGAAGCTATTCTCATTTGGATTGAGAAGTTTGCCATGTTTTTATGGTATTAGTAAACATAATGTGAGCACTTACTGGAATCCTCCAAGCTTCTGTTTCTAACAGAAATTAATACCTGGTAAGAAAACAAAAAATAGAGTAATAAACAGGCACAACCTATTTTTTATTATGAAGAAACACCTTATTAACAAAAGAAATTGGTACTCAGAGTCTTCATTATTTGTAAAGAACACCTTCCCTCTGCATTTTTTCACATTTCATGAAAGGTGAGTACTGATGTAGGACATTAAGACTCCACTTTTCTGTAAGGGGTCCTGTGGTGCTTTTTGGAAACCTGAAGTTCCATGAATATCTTTAACTAATATTTGTACTGGATTTAAACATGACTTATGAAAGGAGGCTCTTGACTTTGCAGCAGTCAGGGACCTACTTTGTGGTTCTCTTCCTCTCATGTTTCTCCCTCAGCAACAGCACAAAACTCATCTTCCAGCATTCTTTGAATGGAATGATATGATTGCAGTGGTGACAGATGAAGTAATTTACAGCATCTGCTCTAGCCACTTCAGTGTATTTAGGCAGTTAATCCACTCTACCAAAGAAAAGAACCAGAATGCTGACAGGATGAAACCATTACTGTTACCGTGTGTGAGTGCTGCAACCTGCCTGCCCTCAGCCTGCATCTGAGCCAATAGGCAAGGAAAGTTTTCACCATAAGTGTGAGTACTTTTGGGGAATATTTTTCATTCCCCCAAAATTATGGCAGATATAAGTGAAGTTCTGTTGAACACAATGGGAATAACAATTGAGTTGAAAAATGTGAGTATGTGTAAACATTGACAACATAAGAAGCAAATCTGTTTTGGCAACAGCAATCACCTCATAAATAAATACAATGAGTTGAGAAGCATACTGGAAAGCTTAGAAACTCAGGCTGATCTTTCATCCCAACATGTAATTTTATAATTGCAGCTATGTGATATCTCTGAGAATCTATTGTGATAAAGCTAAATTTTCTGCTTCCCTTTTTCCCCCAACCCCTTTGAAAGTGATAAAACTGTATCTTGTTATGTGGGTTTGTACTTTGGTTATAGTACTCAATTTATGAGTAAACTTGTATAAATGTTCTGGAAAATTATTTCAGTTTCAAAAGTATTGTTTGTTGTCTCACTTCTGCAAGATAAAAGGATGAGATCTTGCTGCTTTTAGGAGAAAACTAATTCCTACAGTCAATTTTTCCATCAAGATCCTTTTTTCATGAATGCAAAAAAAAAGGGAAAAAAAACAGAAAATAGAAACAAATTTAGAAATATCTTACACATAAAAATATTTGTTTTTTCCTTCCAAATATTTAGGAATGAAGAGAAAATCTGTTACAAGGCACTTGGCAGTGCTTCAGATTTCCGAGTGGTGGAGAACATATAAATGAGTTGATAAATATCCCTATATAGAGTTTTGATGAGACTGCAGATTTTAAGTGAGGAAACTGAGGGACTGTTATTCTCTGCGATCTGGCTAATTTGCAGACGATGTTGTCTGTATTGGAATATCTTTATAAGCACATAAGTTCTGGAAAGTCTAATTTGCATGTGCATCAGAAATTTGATAAAACAGCTGAAGCTTCAAGGTCTGGATTTTCCCTCTGTGGCATCCTCATCTTTGTGAAATGTGCACTAAGTAATTTTCTCGTGAAATGGAGAAGAGATTTGAATGTGATAATGTATAAGATTTATTCACTGTGGGAAGCAAGTTATCCTCCACTTTAGACAGCTGACCAGACTGAAGAGAGACTACGCCTTTTAATTATTGGAGTGGGTGTTTTTTGGTGTTTTTGTTTGTTTGTTTGTTTGTGGTTTTTTGTTGGTTTGGTTTGATTTTTGTTGTCTTTGTTGTTATTTTTTGGTTTTTTTCATCCTGAAAATAAGGGGTATTTACACATCTTCCTGTAGTGTAAATGTCAGAAGAACATGTAAAATACCTGTATACAATATATGAACAACTCCACTGTAGCTGAGCTGCAGTGTATTCACTTATAAGCTTTCCACATATGTGGCAGAGATATGAATTAAATTGGTTTGCAGCATGGAAATTATGACACAGAATTCATGTGAGCTTTATTTTTTTAAACCTTAATATTTATTTTATACCCCACAGCACAGCTAGTTTCTAGTTACACCTTTGAGATTACTAGGTCCTACATGTATGTATGTCCACAAGAATTCTGTGTCAGAAAGGGCTGGGGAGTCAGAACTGAGAGTTTGATGAGAATTGTGGGTTTTGGCAAATAGTTTCCTTACTTTGAAGAGCAATTCTACAGCCATACCGAAACCTTTCCTTTACTAACGTCAATGAAACCTGACACACACATCTTCTCAAAGGTGTGTGCATACTCATATTATGTAGTTCATTGAGTAAAGTTGCATTAATGAATATTTTCAAGAGCTGTAAAGTGAAGTGTTAGGTCTGTTCTTACTACCTATTCTATCTGATTTTCTTATTTATACAGTGGCAAGTGTATATGTACAAACTGTAGGCATTTCTGTTTTATCCTACTTCAGGTGAGTGAAGAGATTGTGCTTCCTCTTTAGTGTTTCCAAAAGTCTAATTAACTACCTAAACCAATATCCTCTTACCGAGAAAATCATTCCCCTTATAATACTATTTTACATCTAAAATCAGCTCTCATTAAATTTGAAAGTGTTTTCTTTTGATATCTTCAGATGTTTTCTTGCTCTTGCATTCACTTATAGAAAAGCTGAATGTTAAAACCCATTGTGTTTGTTCTTGTTCTTGACTGCATTGTTTTCTGTTCTTTTGATGCCTGTGTTTCACTTAAAAACACATTTCTTGAAGACATTGCAACGTCTAGCAGAGGGCACCTAATCTAGCCTTGCTTTTTTCATGCTCCTGCACGTGACAACATCTCAGGGATCAGCTATACCTCCAGTGGGACACTGTTTTTCTGCTTTTGGCCTATTGTCCATCTAGGTAAGTAAAAAACTAGGCCTTCTCTGGATGCTCTGATCCAATTTTGCCTCCTCAGTGTTACTAGTTAATAATTCAGTGTGAAAGTCGTGTTCTGTTTCCTTCTCGTTGGGATGGTGCAGCTATGTGTGAAGTTGCTAAGCTTTGGTAGCACCTCTGCTCAGACAGATTGTCCTTGTCTGTTACAGACAGGGTTGGTAAGATGGATGTAATGTGTGGGCCTAACACATGAATGGATTTTTGGAAGTATTTTCATTGTTGTTAATTGGTCTGTTTTCATTCTTGGCTAGTTTCACTGTTGAAAAAAAAAAACAAACAAAGAAAGATGTTTTCTGAAAATAAAGGTCTTTTATCCAGAGGCTTCTAAAGGATCTAAGAGTGGAACCATTTGAGCACTGAATTATTTTTGGTTCAAACAATAATAAACTACAATACAGGTGGAAGGACTGAACCAGATTTAGAGTTTTTTCATTGACAAAATGAAAAGAATTAAATATGTTTGATGTTTATGTTTGATATATGTGCATTGGAGCTAAATTGATAAAATGCCTAATGATGGGTACTGTTGGAGTTCTCAGGCAAGAAATATTAAATTAATTCCTCTGGGAGAGAAATTTGGACTTTCTCTTCCTTCTTAAGCATCAGATGGTGGGGTATCCTCTTACTATACTTTTAATCTCTCGTATTGAAATTCTATTCAAACATAATTTAGACATTATCTGAAATAGGAATTTGAACCCAAAAGATTGTTGTTTTTTCTTCATTTCTGGGTGGGTATTCCAACAAGTAATTTTTTTTGACTTCTCTATCAATATATTCTTGGATGCCATAATAAAAAAAAAATTGAAGTGGAAGAAGTGAAAAAAGTAGTAGATGAATATTTAAATAACTTGGTCAAGTATTTGAAAAAAAAAAAGTTTAATTTCCAAGAACAGCCTCGTAATCATTACCTGACTCTGAGTTTATTCTATGTCTTTAGAAATCCTGATAATTGCCATGAGCCAGATTCTTGGTGAGAGAATTTCTTACTGAAATAATCACAGTTGGAAAATGAAGTCTTACTTACCCTGGCAGTCTTTATCTGGAAAACTAGCACCTCGCTTTACTGTTTGGAATAGGGTTGTGATGGAATAAAGCAGTGTTACCCCACAAATAAATATGTAAACATGAAGTTAAAATGAACTAGAGATACTTTTTTTTTTTTTTTCATTCTCTGGGGCATGTGATCATATGAATATTTAGTTATTAACTAATATGCAGGCCTTTGTGAAATAAATGCCTTCAGAATCTTAGAGTAGTAAACAACTCAATCAAATCAGGCTATCAGTTTCATATTTACTCGTCATTTATTGCTTTATTATTCTGCTTGTCGTGTTGATTGGGGAGAACTGATTTTTTTAGAACAATTAGTCTAAACACATACCTCATTTATCGTCAAATAAATTAAGGTATGATAAGCTAAAATAAAGCTAATGACTTTTCAGAATTTATTTAGCTATGCCAATGCACAAGTCTGTAAGTGCTGGTAAAAGTGTTTTTTGTACAAACAGCTGAGACTGTCAGTCCCCTTTGGTATTTCTGATGACTGTCTAGTAGTGGGGATGGCCAGAGCCCTAAAGTAATACAGGAAGGTAACTAATCTTTTGATGAATTTTTTTTGTACTTTCTGAATTTTTCTTTCCTGAAATGAAGCTAGCTTTAGAAATCCCTCATTTACGTACACAGTATTAGGCACTGCTTTTAGAGGGCTGAAAATAATAGAAGAGAAAACCCAAGTAAGATATCTTTGAATCTCTGCATATTCCACTGTATGTAACAGTTTAGAAAATTCTTTCTCTCTCTCTCTGTTTGAAGGATCTGAGGAGAAAAGTTTATGGGGGCATGATGAAGAACAAGCAAAAGTAGGCTAAGTATTTGAAAGATCCATAGGGTTAAGGTCAGAATACTACACTTACATTTCATTTACAAGGCATTTGAATTTTGATGAACTTGCTAACTATTGAGAAGAGAAGCTGGAATCACAATTTGGACTTTTTCAGGTGAGATAAAGATGGCAACTAATGGCCTTGCATTGAGGACATCATTAACATTTTATTGTTTAGTTTGTGATTTGCTGCTTTTTTGGGGGTGGGATTCAGGGAAAGCTATGCAGGAGGGGCAATAATTTTCCTTTAAGAAGAGTGAGATCTGTTCACAGAAACTGATGATTGTCTGATGTGTGAATTATAGACCTGCTTGATTAGCCACTTATCTCTGCAGGATAATTCTGTTGTCTGCAAATGAATGTGACAGCAGAGGAATAAAGGATTCTCACTGACTCTTTTAGGGATCTTCAAGCAGGATTGTTCTGTGATGAAATTGAAAGTATTTGAAATAGGTCTTACACATTCAGAAGCGCAGTGGTATCCTGAATTTTTAAAATTATTTGATTATAGTTTCATCTTCAGAGATGGAAAAGCAATGGGATCCATATATTTCAAGAGAAGGTGATCAATGAAAAGCTTTCCCTGTGCCACAAACTCTGAGGACTGAACACATGACTGAACACTTGGTATAAAAGTCTGAAGATCATGTAAAAATATACTTTTTTTGGTTATGGGACAGTATTTGAAAGAGAGAGGGTTGTTGCTAGCATTACATTATCTTGTCTAAATGGAAAACTATGGCAGTAGAACATTCTGAGTTTATAAGTAGGCTTCCCCAGGGAAACTGGATGGTCTTCTAGTAGAAGCATTTAAGTAATGAAAAGTTGCTTTTTTACCCCCCTTTTTCTGACAGAATCTGTAGATGTAACAGCAGGTTTTGTTTCTGGGTAGAACATATCAATCAACCTTTAAAAGAATAGCAGTGTTTCCTCATGTTCCCTTCCCACATGTCCTCTTTGTTTTCTAATCCGGTTTGTAAAAGAATTTTTTTTATTTTATACATGTATGGATTAGTTGCACAGTGTATTCAATTAAATTTTAGTCACCTAGACAAGAAAGTGCCTTTAATCCAAAGTCAGATGTACAAAATATTCTATCATGCTGCAAAAAGCTCTTGCTATAAAATTATTCATCTTACTACAACAAGAATCAACAGGGATTAGTTGTTATCTAAAGGATTTTCAGTTTACACAGTTTTCGTTGCTGAGTTAAATTAGAAAGGCCTTTCAGTTTCATTTAAGAGGGAATGTATGGCAACACAATGCCTATAGGGTAATACAGAAGGTCTACAGGGTAATTTAAAAATTACTCAATGACATCAATTCATATCTTGGCTAGAAAGTAATGATTATGACTCACTATTCTTTTCTTAGCTCAGTCAAGTAGAGGAGAGACAGTTTTGCTACATGCAGAGCACATTCAAACACTAGACTGGCGGCACCAGTCTAGCTACCCCTAACATCTATCTTATGTCATATGGCTTATTATAGTCTGCCAGTGCTTACACTGTAGATTGCATTGTAGATTAGTTCCATTGTGAGTGCTTTAGCATTTATTATGAAGGAGTTGAGTAGACCTGTTGGTTGATGTAATGGATGGCATTTAAAATTTCTTCACATTTGAGAAGTTTTATAGGACTAGGAAAAAGGAAATGTGTTGTTTTAGCCCCCTGCCTCTTAGATTTTTTTTTGCCAGTTTAAGAGACATTTTGATTGCAGGACAAAGCATTAGTAATCTTGATAGGTTTTGCTGGACTGACTCAACATGATTGATTCTCCTGAAACAAGTAGGCAAATCCATGAGATTATTAACTGTCAATGTGAAGCATGAGTAAGCAATGAACATACACTGAAATGAACCTGAAGGGCAGGCAAGGAAAGAACTCACACTTGTAATATATAGGTAGACACCTTAACTCATTAAATAAAGGTATTTTCCTGCTATTAGTTTTGTAATTATTACTTTTTCAATAATCATTCTTAGCATGAGAGCTTCATTTGATCGATGTTGCTCTTGGCTTTAAAGATATAAAGTAACTGGCTTGACAGATTACATTCTGGAAAAGACTATTTGTGACTTGGATGTTTGTATGATGAATTGAAAGATTCGCAAAGATTGAAAAAATATTCTTTAAGACACTTAAGAACATTCAAGGTTAATTATATATATTAATATAATTCCCATAAAAAGATTTAGTTATAAGATTTCTCTTGCAACACTGAAATCTAAACTCATTTATGGAGACTAAATAAGCCAGCAGACAGTTACACTAGTTTCTTATTATTTCTCTCATAAAATGAAACCCAGACATGGCAAAACAAGCAAATGCTGATTATTTCCCCCAGAGAAAGAAACTACTCTGCTGCTTAAAATGCAGCTGTAGAGGTTTTTGGTGGAATGGGTCTTTAGAAAATTGCATACTTATTAATAATAGCTAAAATATGGAAATTGAGGCATGTTTTATTAAAGATTTTGAAACAAAATACTCTTATTCTTGAAAATAACTAGCTGGTTAAGTAAGAAAAATAGACATACTTTCCAAGCGCTTTCCTATATCTTCTTGAAATCCTAAATTTCAACAGTGGGCAGACAGTCTGATATACGTGTTTGTACATTATGACTATTTTAAGTTCTGAGCTTGATAAAACCTGGGTAGGACCATCCGGGTTTGACTTCATCAGTCATGAGAGAGCCAAGAAGAGATAATGGGACCTGAAGTGTAACTAGAGCAGAATTTGGGTACCTGAGTTGAAATCAGGGTTCTTAAACCTTGATGCATCCAAATTTTGTAAATCCTCAAGTTTATAAATAGCTGTGGGTTTTTGTGTACACAGAAGTGCATTCAGCTTGATGGGACTGAATCACTTCTTGTCTGTCTGCTCTGGAGTCACAGCAGAAATCTTTGGAAAAGAGACTGCAACTTTATTTGAGGAGGCCTAAGTACTTAGTATCACATGCACCCTTGCTTTCTTTCCTGGAAAAGAAAAAGGAACTGCTTTGTGCAGTGTGGCACAACTTCTGCAAAATTCATTGAACTCAGAATCCTTTTTGCTAAAATTGCTGGATCAATAATAGGTTTGCTATTACTCAGTTAATTCTATGATTAGTCTTCTTACTAACTTCTATTAGAGGTTCTGCAGAGTCGGTTTTCCTGTATTATTGATTGATGTCTTACTTTATTTACCATTTATGGTTCTAAGTACACCGTAATATATTAAATAGGAAGGAAAATATCAATAGAACTTCCTTGAAAGAACATTGAGGTCAGAGTGAAAGGTTTGCTGAAGTGAATGGAATGATTTCCTTTAGGCACTGTCAGGCTTCGGGAGATACATAATCAGTTTCTCAAGGTGATTAGGAAACAAAATACAGAGCCTGACTATGTGAGGGCAGTGAGTCAGAGTTTTTCTTGCTTTGTGAACCAGTTTCCAACTGATCACTCTGCAGAGGTATAATGTTGGTAACACCAGCAAATGTAATTAGTTGGTGTTTAGTGATTAGTTGATTCTCAGCATCCCATGTTTCATACATGGTCACGTATGAGGTTGGATTCAATATGATATTTTGCAATATCTCACTTACTAAAATGTGTCAGGATAAGGCTTTGACCAAGATTTCTATTTCAACACTTGGGTATTTTACTATTCACTATTTGGACAACCCCTCCCCAGCCAAACGCTCTCTAGTACTTTATTTTCTCTTGTCTTCTTCTATGCTTTCCCTAAACAAGCAGAAGAAAAGACTTTTCTAAATTTCCTGTTTGTTTCCCCTATCCAAATTTAATCTGTGATGGTATTCTCTGACCCAAATAATTATCATTACTTCTCTCACTTACCTCCTTAGGTGTTCCCTTTGATTTGATCCTTTATGACATAGGATGCATTTATAAACAAGAATGAAAAAAAATTCCATCTCCATCAGGATGAAAAAAGTAACCTTTATGAAGAATGCAAATAAACTATAAGTAAGATTAAATGGTTGTTCTTTTGGTGATAGTTCTCCTTAACCATTTCTCCAACAACAAAAAAGTGACTTTTGTTGATTTGTTGGTTTTAAGTTCAGTCAGACAACCCAATGGAAATAGCTAAACTGGGGTTACTTTCTACAACTGGAAATTTTCTCATTAGTTTTAGAAGTCTTTTGATTTGGGTGTCACTAATAGGAAAAGAATCTGTTGTATAACTCCCCATATATTATAGTTCTCTCCATAATGACTCATGTGAAAAAACCTTCTGGTTTCTTTCCTAGCTAGAAACAACAATTAACAATATCAGACTGAGAGCAGCTTTGGGAAAATGTCAACAGGGGCAAATTTCTTTTTCGTCATGAATTTTCTAAGCAGCTCAATTAGAAAGCTCCTATGCTACTCAGTCTTATTGAAAGAGCGCTGGAGAAGGATTAGATGAGTTCTGTTATGAATTACTGCAAATTTTATTCTTTATAAGAAATTAATAGGTGAAAGCAATAGTGATTAAATAAGTTTTTACTGCCCATTTGATGGAGAGTCAATTCAGATATAGAAATTTTTGTCACATTATAATTTTCTGATGAGCCACCCGTATATGCCCATGGTTCCCACAGAGCCCACCATCAAAGTGGTTCTGAATAAGACATAAGATGACATAATAGCTGACAATTTGGTCTCTAAACTGTGCCCTATTGTCCTAAAATTGTAACTTAAGAAAGGACATTTGTTTAATCTTGCTGGATAAATAACGTAATAGGAGTGTGAAATCGTGTTCAATAATGTGATACAAAATATTTTTGTAAAACACAGTTAAGAAATACTTTCACATTAGTAAACCTTTTTAAGTTTGCTCAGTAGCAGATACATATTTTTCTCCTGAGTGAGTACTACAAACAGTTCTCGATATCTAGAATGCATACAGGTTTTTTCAAACTTAATGCAAAATTGTATTAAACATTGTATCTCATTATTTGAAACCATAACGTTTTCATCACTTGGTTCTTGGAAACCAGACCGTGTCTCATTTTAGATGAAAAAAAAAAAAAGCTCAAGTTGGTAACAAGAACATCACAGTGAAAGAATCTAATGATTTCTTCAGAACTGCTAGTTATGTTATTCCCATAATCAAGTGTTTAAGGATTCTTGGTCACTTTATGTTTCTATATCAATTTGTAAAGACACTGTATTTTTTAAACACAACTGCTCCAATTAGACATCAAACCAAACATAAGAGCTGATGATAATTAAAAAGATAATTTATTCAGAACACTTTGCATGCTTTGTTGGCTGTCAGAAACTAGTTCACTAAATCATTAGATCTTTATTATTTTAACTAATTTGCTAATTTCTTCCATAAATAATTACTAGTCTCCAGATCATTTGTGCAGAGTAATTACTATTGAATGTAAATAATTTTATATAACTTTAATGAGTTTTAAATGACATGTTTAACCGTGACTAGGCAATTTAAACTGGGTTTTAGTCATGTCAAAGGAGCTTTTATTCTTGACTAGGTATTTATTTATATAGCTTCCTTTATTTACCCAATTCCACCTTCTGAGACTGAAAGAAATTGCATTAAAAATATCAAACTATCAAACAGACTAGAACACATCTGCATTCTACTTGAAACCCTGACATTGCTCATTGCTTCAGGTCTTTCAGCATTTAAGCACAGAAGTATTCTGCATGCCTCAAGTTTTGCCTGTTGACTTTTCTGAGTTCATGAAAAGTTACCAGGGGTCTGTAGGGGGACGAGTGTTTTTTAATATCATCATTAATTGCACAAATGGAGGGATCAGGTGCACCCTCAAAAATTTGCAGATTACACCAGGTTGAATGGCGCAGTTGACACACCTGTAGAACACCTGCCTTTGGGAGGGCCTGGACAAGCTCAAGAGCTGGGCCCATGGGAATCTCATGGGGTTTAGTAAGATCAAGTGCAGGGTGCTGCACCTGAGTTGGGGCAACCCCTGGTATTGATACAGGCTCAGTAATGAATAGATTGAAAGCAATCCTGCTGTGAAGGCCTTGGGGGTGCTGGTGGGTGAGAGTCTGGACATGACCCAGCCATGAGCACTCCCAGCCCAGAAAGCCAAACGTGTCCTGGACTGCATCCAAAGCAGCGTGGGCAGCAGGGGAGGGAGGGGATTCTGCCCCTCTGCTGTGCTCTGGTGAGGCCCCCTTGAGGTACTATGTCCAGCTCTGAAGTTTTCAGCACCGGAAAAACATTGAGAAGCAAGTCAAGAGGATGCCACCAAGATGATTAAAGGTCTAGCTGATGTAAAGTCAGAGTAACTGAACTACACTCCTTCAGCACTGTCATATACGAGTACAACCACAGCCTGTTAGTACACTCCTCTCTTATGATAATATAAATTTGAGTTATCTTAAGCTGTGGCTCATGATGACGGCATGACCATTTTTTTCCTGTATGTGGTGGTACTACTTTGCAGAGTAGTGATTGGGCTAGATGAGCAGACAATGACTTGACCTGAAAAGTGACTGAAAAGTGATAAGCGGTCAGCGCCAGAGAGTGGTGATTATGTGGATCATCAGCAGGTTTACAGATGAAACTGAAATGGGAGGAAAGGCTCCTATGCCAGGGTATCAGGCTGCCATCCAGAGGGACCTCTATGAGCTAAGGAAATAGAACATTAAATATCTTCTCCAAGAGTGGGTAGATGGGCAGCATTGTAGGGGGAATGAATATTTGCCTGTCACTATAACACTCATCTCTGAAAAATAATTATGTTTTAAAGCACAACTGGTGTATTTCTCACAATCCAGTCATTTCTATAGGTATGATGGAAGTCTCGTGCAGAATGACTACATTGGCACTAGCTAAAACTGTCACAAAGCTTTCTGGACAACATCAAAATTTGAAAAAGCTACGTCCCGTCTTTTAAGTATGCCCTCACAATGGGATGGAGATCATGAGCAAGGGCAGAAAAAATACACCAACTCTGTAAGTCTTATTTCACTATGTCTTGCTACCACCTATAGAAAACATGGAATTTCAGAATTATGTTTTCTAAGGTGCAATCCATTTTCCAAAACCAAACATGCAAAGCTTCTGTTCTACTGAGGAGAGAACGTTTGTTCACAATGCCTGGCAGCCTACCTATCTTCTTATACTTCACCTGATACTGGGTCCCGTCTCAGTACTAAGGTCTTTTTACTTGCACTGGTGATTCCACTTTGCACTGTATGGTTGTTTGTTACAGATTGTAAGAAACTTGAGTCCTAACATTGATTTTAAGAAGTCTCTCTGGTTTACTGTGTTCTGCATAATCAAAAGTAAAGGAATTTGGGTTGGTTTTTCACTCTGAGAACTAGTCTGCATTTGTAATTGACCAAACAACATTTAGTGCATTTGGACTTGAAAACATAGTCTGCAGTTTGGAAGTAGTAATTCATGTCATTATTGATGCAGAGGAAAAAAAAATCCTACAACCAGAAAAAAACTAACGGACAAACAAAACCACAACACCCCCCACAGCCTCCCAAACCCCTAGCAAAACCGAACGACCATCAGAGAAGTCTGTTAGTGAGAAGAACCACAAGGGAAGGGTGCTGTCCATGTAGCCCCATTAGACGAGATGGCAAAACATTAGATAAGTGCATATGCCATGACAGCAAAGCACATCATAGTCTTGTTAGTTTTGCCTCAAAGTAAATTCAGTCTTTTTCAAATTTACTTGCATCCATTACCTAGAGGATACTTTAAAAATGTGTGTGTGTTACATCTCCATTAGTTATACATACACGACATTCGAACTGCATTCTAGCTCTTCCGAAGGGCCATTCAGAGACTAGGTGACCCGTGATGTCAGAGCCTTAATAGATTAGATTGCTCTTGGCTTCTAAGAAAGTTAATTTACTGAATGTTTTTATTATTAGTCAATGAAGGATTGTTACTATTTCCTGCGCTCTCATTTTGTTTTCTGACACTTGCAATTTCATTAACATTAAAGAGTTAACCTCTGATGGACTGCTACCAATAAAGTATTTTGAGCAATTTTTTTCACACAGATCATCTTGATTTGCAGCCTGCTAAGCGGACTTCTTCACTCAGAGGTGACACTCATTAAAGATGCCCTTTCATTGAAGCAGTCAATTTTAGTGTTAGATTATGATGCAGTAGCCTCACTGCTGAAGCCAGTTGAATAATACAAAATAATTTATTCTGTGAATTGTGATATTTTTGTAGTAAATTATTCAATGGGTGTTCCTTCATTCCTAGCCTAACTCTTAAGTTGTATCAGTTTCTCCTCTGTCTTTTCATTAGTCTGCAGTTGGACTGATATGCATGCAGCATTGCTCATTTTCTGAGCAATGAAATGGATGGTCTTTTGAATTGAACAAGAACATGTTTTATTTACAAATAGACACACTTAGCCTTATTTTTTTCCTTGCATTCTGTGACAAAAATTAGTGAAGTGTTGTTAATTCACAACTGTTTAAGTAAATCAATGTGATACAGTGTTTACTCTTTGATATTCTTTGGGTGTAACGTCGATTTCAACTACTTACATCTAATGATAAACCTTTTTTTATGCTTATTTATGCTTATATTTTTCAGAGAGCACAGTCCCATGTAGAAGAAATTGGTTTTCTAAGCAAAAGCGCACTTGTAAGACTGGATATCTTGCCCTCAACACAAGACTTTTTTAAAGAAGCCTAAGAAAAGACCCATATTACAGAGAAACCATGAGTACTCCACAGAATTTCCGGCTAGTTTTGAAACTCTTGACACCTCATTAGGAGAACCCCAAGCTTTCCTTTCTAAATTGTCACTCAAGTCAATGTTTTTTTATGTGGGCTTAGGGTTATGCAATTTTCTTTCAGGATAGCTGTTTAGACAAGTTGGGATTTGATGTAATAAGTGATGTTCTTAATGACTATACTCCATGCAAGTATAACACTGAGTTTTCCCTTGATTTGTCCACAGTTTTGATGTACAGTGTTACCTGCATGTAGTTGATACAAGACATACTTGCCTCCCTCAAGGATTCAAGTACTGTAAGTTTGTAAACACAAATGAATCTTGTGTCTCAAATGCAGGTCATTTATTTCCCTCCTTCAAGTGTGTCAATATGGCTTCAAGTCTGTGGGGAATGGAAAAGGCTTAATATGGAGGAGGACCTGACATATGGGGAGATGTACAATACACTTAATCAAATATTCTGTCTCTAACAGCATAAGAATAGAGATAAGACAGGGTGTTTGCACATGGCTCCGTTACAACTCTACAAGGGATTTCCTTCCCCATGGAATCACTGAAAACATTCACAGTAAATGGATTAAAACCTAAGAAGACCAATTTTGGTAGACAGTCTGTAGTGCCTGTTTACATTAAGAGATCTGCTGCCTCTTTATTTATTTATTCTTGATTCAGCTTGAACTGGTGGGCTTGAACAGGGTCACCTCCAGAGTTCCTTTCCACTTATGAGTCAGTGGTGTGAAGAAGAGCATTTTAGACATGCTGATAGCTGTGGTTCTTCTTAGGATAAGGAGGTGTACAGATAGGTGTGTGCACCTTAAAGTAGACAGGCTAGTGCTTCCGAAAGAAAAAGGTTATATGCTTTTGTGAGTACATTTATGCTTGTATACATGTGTGTTTGAAGCTGATAAACTGGAAGAGCTGGTACAGTCTGACTCTTGAGAGGGAGATGTTGAGTTACTTCTGAATTGGCTGGGAAGGAAATAAACTGTGTAATCTTAACAAATAGGAGAGGAACATCAGATTTCTAAGATGCTATTTGATTTTCCTTCCTTTATAGCTCAATATTGCAAGTGCCATGATTGCTTCTTCACCAACTCTGAAACCTAAAGTGGCACTAAAGTGGTTTGTCAAATCCCAACCCTTATATAATAGGGGACCCAAACCCTGTGGCTCAAGAATAATTAATGAGTTAATGTTGCCAAGCAGATGGCTTTGTTGGAGTTCTGGGGCAGACTGTGTCAGTGGAAGAATGGCGCTGAACTTTAGAAGAAAAAAATTGGCTTAAATTCTATTCTATTCTATTCTATTCTATTCTATTCTATTCTATTCTATTCTATTCTATTCTATTCTATTCTATTCTATTCTATTCTATTCTATTCTGTACTGTGCTATTTCATGGGCCTTACCTGTACTTCTCAGTACATCACTTCTGCATGACCCTATCCTGTCATCTCATGTATGTCTCTAGCCCTGGCTACATCCCATGCAGCAATGTTCCAGCCAGACCCTGAACTACCACTGTCCCTATCCCCATGGGTCACCTGAAGGCTGTGTCTGATCAAAACACCCTGGTCTTTTTTGGGTTCTCTGGAGCTATGCATGTCCTTGGTGCCCCACTTTTTGTAGAGATAAAGCTTTCTAGAGGTAGCAACTGACAGCTCCCTACAACAAATACTTCTAGGTTGCACAGAAAAGGTGATGCTCTAGATGTGCACAGAACTTAGTTCAAGATCTTTGTGTTCCTTCGCAGTAGTGGCTGCACTGTGTTTTCTCACTATGATGCTGCAACAAACCTGATACATTTTATGCTTAACAAGGTGTCTGTCCCTAAAGTCTAATCCATTCTGTATGCCTATTGGAAAACAACAAGGAGAAGATGAGGGGAAATGGGTACAAATTGCACCAGGAGAGGTTTCATGTCAGTATAAGAAAGATTGTTTTTTTAGTTAGAACCATGAATCACTGAAAGAACCCCTCCAAGGAGGTGGTAGAGTCCCTGTCACTGGATGTTCTGAAGATGTGATTGGATAATGTGCTAGAAAATCTTATCTAAATTCCCTTTCCCATCAAATATTGGATCAGATGATCTTTTGAGGTCTGTTCCAATCTGAGTAATTTTGTAATTCTGTGATTCTAAAATAGCCTCCCAAACCAAAACCAAACAAACCTACCACTTATCTAGAGCTTAGGTGAATCAGATTTTGTGCTAGGTTTCCACAGATCTTGAATGATTGATGTAAAATGCTTTGAAATAGCCAAAGAACCCGGTGATATAAAGACCTAGAAAATGTATCATCAGTTTTTTAGTGGGCGTCTCTGCTAATATTCAAAATAAATTTCCGTCTGATATATATTTATCTTTAAGCACATGAATGGCCTCCTTTGCTGAAGTGAAGATATTCCTGCCATTTGTTTAAATAGAACTGGCACAGTGCTTAAATTCAAGCATATAAAAAGTATCTGGAAATATGAGGCCTGTATTTGGGTAAAGAAGATTTTCAGAAGCAGTGAATGTAGTTGTTTTATTGAGGGATATTTCAAAGAAAAATATGCTTGTTTTATCTTTTTTCCTCCATTTTGATTATACCATTTTGTCTCATAATTGTGAATTTCTACCTCTTTAAACAATCAGGGCATTACTTACAATTTTGTATCTACTTTTTCATTCAAGCATTTGATTTTACAGTTTCTCTTATGGTCTTCATATGCATTCTGTCATACCCCAGCTAGCTAGACCTGGACCAGAAATCATGTTCTTGATCACCATTTTAGCCTTAATATGCTGTGTTGGGGTGGGTGATTACTTGTGAAATTAATAGAATGGCAGTGTGTCGTGATTGTACTATGGTAGGCAGCTAAGTCTTATCCATGGATCACAGTCCTCATGGGTGTACCTGCTCTTAGAAGAGTATTGCCTACGGATTATAGTCCTTTTTACGGGTATACCTGCTGCAGCATGGACTTACCCAGAGCCACAGCAGTTTTGTGGTGCAATTTAACCTCATCCATGAGCCACAATTCCTTATGGTGTGCGTCAGAAGGACCATGTCACTCCACCATGTCACTGCCCATGGCCACAGAACTTTCGGAGTTGTACCTCCTGTGTCATGGATTTATCCACAGGCGCAGACACTTCAAGATATTCCAGCACAGCTTCACACCATCACTGGCACTTAGAAGTGTAACTGCTGTAGCATGAACTTATCCTTAGGCCACAAATCCTTCAGAGGTACAGCTGCTGCAGCACAGACATAGCCATGGACACAGATGCTACTAGGTGCACCTGCTCTGTTGTGCACTCATCCACAGCCACAGATGCCCCAGGGTGTCCTGCTCCTGTGTGCACTCATCCGCAGGTTCACAGTCTCTTTGACTCAAGTTCACATTGGAGTTTTA
The DNA here is from genome assembly GCA_013397845.1 of Melanocharis versteri. NCBI lineage: Eukaryota > Metazoa > Chordata > Aves > Passeriformes > Melanocharitidae > Melanocharis > Melanocharis versteri. Next base: position 230,659 of record VZTG01005663.1, on the reverse strand, counting down.
TCCTGTCCAGCACAGCATTACAGAAACTGCAGCAATGCCCTGGCCATCTGCCAGCCCAGGCACATCTCCATGCTGCTATCCAAGTGCTCCTGGCCACAGTAGAGCACGGAGCTCAGCAGCACAGTTCTCAGCAGCTCAGCAGTACGGTGACCAGCAAAAGCAAGAAGCAGCCTCTAACAAGCACTAGACTCATATAAAGGATGGCGAGTGAGCCCCATGGCAAGCACAGGAACCTGCTGATGAAGAGCTAAACTGTGCTAAAAGCAGCTAGGAATTCAACCTAGCACCAGCTAGGAATTCAACCTAGCACATTCCAGTCAAACCTGTCATTATGTCAAACCCTTCAAGGCCCATATTGGGTGGCAAAAATGACTGTCTTGGTATAACCCCAGCAGGCAAATAAATCCTGCACACTTGCTTGCTCAGAAAGCTCCTGGATTGTGACTAAGACTGTTCAATAGGTAAAGCGAAAGGAATGAATTCACTGCTTCCCTGTGGCAGGCAGGTGTTCAGTCATCTTTGGGAAATCAGCTCTTTATCATGTGTACCAGTTAATTGGGAAGAAACTCTGACCATCATTACATCCTTCTTCCTCTACCAGCTTTTTTTTTGTGAGCACAGTGTCATACTGTATAGGACATCCTTTGGTCAGCTGGGTTCAACTATCCCAGCTGTGCTCCCTTCAAACTTCTTGCACATCCCCTGGCTACTCACTGGAGTGGCAGTGTGAGAAACAGAAGAGGACTTGATGCTGTGTAAGCACTGTTAAGTAGTAAGTGAAACATTTTGGTCACAAATACAAAGCACAGCCCCATACAAGCTACTGTGAAAGAATGAGGTCTACTTCAGCCAAACTTGGTGTAGAGTGTTAGTTTCAATGGTTTGATAAAGAGTTGGCCTGGCTGGTCCCCAGCAGGCGTATGGACCTCAAGTTTCTGTCCTGCTCTCTGGAAATACCAACATACCTACATACATACATGTGTACATACGCACACAAATACATACATATGATTTAGACGTTTTCTGTGTGCAGTGGAGACTAAGGAGTTGAAATGTAGATTATAGGCTGTCTTCATCAACCAAAGAAAGAAAAAGAAAGTGTAAAAAAAGTTTATATAGGAATCAATTACCCAAAGTAATGTATAATTGCATTTCCACCGTTGGTTCTCATTATTGACGAGTTCATCATAACTTCCCAATAACAGAGTTAGTGAAACCATGTCTTAAAAATAGGCCTACATGGCCAAACATTATGCAGTTTGTCTTTCAGCTATTTAAAATTAGCATCTAAGGAGTTACACTTGAGGAGCGATTACTGGTGTTTGACTGTGAAGTGCACGGAAAGATAGCACAAAATTAATTATAAGCAACTTAAATTTTGCAAACAACTTCATGTACCAGTGAGTGGTGCTCATGAGATACAAGCCCTTCAAGTGATATGCAATTCTCAAGAAAAGGATAATATCCACGTGAATATATGTTATAGCATCATTCTGTCTATAACAAGGTAGAAATAGTTTTATTGTCTAAATTTAAAGTTTACCTTTTGCATATACTGATAGACAGAGATGTTGAAGATACAAAATAAAAAAGCATACTTAGAGCTGTAAAATAGGTGAACAATAAACCAAGCCAAGAAACTATTTGAACTTGCCATAAGATATGTGGTTTTCAGGTTGTTTTTTTTTTTTTAAGTGAGAACTGCAACAGGATTTGTTGTCACAGCTTGTGTGCTGTACACAAATAAATCACTGATTTTTTAATGTCTTCAACTCCTCGAAAATATATTGATAAATATTCATCAAAATATTACCAGAAAAAAACCCTTCTGAGACATTTATGTTATTTGTACAGCTTTTTAATGGTAGAATTATGGTAGAATGGAAGAAATAGTAGAGAAAGTAATACCTGAATATCTAAATGGAGACCAAGATATACTTGTTTTCCAATCTATAGGAGTAACCTACAGATTGTAACTGTAAACTTGGCATTTACTGTTAAGTTGCAGAGTCACTGCAAAACTATAGTGTCAAGAATATCACTGGATAGTAACATGATTAAACTACAAGTGAAAAATGCAGATTTCAGGGCTGACCTCAGTACCTGGTGAAGGTGCATCATCATGTAGAAATTTGTACACCTTTTCCCCAAGAAATGTAGCTTGGTCTATTGATGGACGAGCCTTGTCTCTGAGTATGTCAAACCACTACTAAAATAATCAAGAATAGTATCTATTTTATAAATTTATCATCCTAAAAGTCATCTGGTTTGCAGATACCAGTTTACTCGGTGGACATTGTTCATATGTTTTCAGCTATCAGAGTCCCTTTGCTTTTTTATTCATTGCAACATGTACAAACAAAATTAAATTTAGAGACTGCCCTTCTCTTCGCTGCAAAAAAGATGTGAAAGCTGAAAATGTATTTTTAGAACAATTTACTGATGTGTTCTTAAAAACATACCTGCTTTTATTTTTCCTTTCAACTTTGACTCTCTAAAAATTATACCTCGAAGCCAAATGATATTTTTATCTCTGTTTAGGTCTCTGAATGTCATTTTGAAAGAGTGTATCTGCAGATGTGGAACCTGCAGTACTTCTGGAATCAGAAGGAAAACTGAAATGAATTAAAAAACCAGAAGCTAGAGGAAAAAAAAGTCTTCAGAATTCTAGTCACCAGTAAATGATCAGTACATTTTGTTGTAGTTTGTATAAAATATTAGGAAAAGATTAGATATGCTTCTTTAATTGAAATAAATTAAATTATGACTTTCTTTCAGTTTGAATGGTGCATTGATAGTAAACAGAGTGTTAAAAATAAGTCACAGTATTCTGGATGAGAGTGATTGCTGTTTATGCAAATATGAGATTCTTAGAATGAAAAGCCTGGAGAAGTATGGAGGGCCTGATTATTCTGCATAGAAATGATGGGTCCCTGAAAAGATAAAATTAAAATCTATAAATTTTAATAAGCTTACATTATGCCCAAGTAGGATTACAATTCTTTTCAGCTCAGGTGCAACCCTTTCAGTTTCAAGAGACGCCAGATTATAGCCCAGGTCAAGTAGGGTGATGCAGACTGCAGAGAGATTGAGCTATGAGTACTCAAATGACAACTCTCAAATTTAGATCAATGCCCATATATCTGTCTTAGAATGCTCAGGTCTCAGGTTTTTTGGTGTGGTTCTTTTTTTCTTTTTTTTTCTTTGTTTTCTGCAGTTCAATTGAACCCGCCGTCTCTGTGCATTTTTAAAAAATACGTAGGAGAAACTTGTGTTGCTAGCTAGCTGCTCTTGATTTATTAATTACCTTTAAAAGTTTGTTAAATAAAAGACTAGATATGCCATGTAAGAGTCCAACTGCAAAACTCGAGGAAAGCAGGCAAAGGCTGTTCATCCAGTAGTTTATTTCATGTTCAGCAGATAAAAGCAACTTTTATGTATACCTTCGTCATTTTTACATATTCTCAAGCCTTTTCTTCAAGGTCTTTCAGTATCAGACGTAGAATCATATACATTGAGCAGTGCTGAGGGTGAGACAGAATGAACAACCTGTAGGGAATCTGGATACTGGATTTAATTTACAAGATCAGAGCTTTTACCTTGCTTGTTTCACTTATTTGCTCATGCCCAGCCACCTCTATGTCCAAGACATCCCTTCCCAGCAGGAAGGTGGCATGAGACATTGGGCAGAAAGTTGTGTTGGTTCCTGATGTGTCTCTGCTCCCAGTCTCAGGCACTTGGGACCAAGGTCGCTGAGCATCCCTGGCATTCTTCTCCACAGAGGTCTGTGACTTTTAGCACCTTTTCTCACTTACAGAGTCTTTGCTGCAGACAAGGTCTTCACCCTCTTCTTTCAAAATCCTCGTCTTCCTTTTGGGAACTCCTGGTTTTGGCACTGTCTCCTCTTTCTGAAGGGCTCCAAACTCTCAATTTTTCCATGTTTATGTATAGAAGCACAGCATGTGATCAGCTTACTAATTGATGGTTCTGTCTCATGTGTCTTTATTATTTGGACAGTTCTGGACATGTCGTTTTTGTTTAGCTGGGATGTTGTCAAAATTTACAGTGGAACTGTGTCGCTGGCAGCTAGCAAGTGGAAGGTTTCTGCATAAGGGTTCAGAAGTTCAGTATTTGACAGTGTCCCAAACGTGCACCCAATTATTAGCTACCTAATATCATTCACAACCAAAGCAATTTTTCAACTGTGACAAACAGCTGCCACCAAAATCAAAATATACACTTATCTTACACAGAGCAAGACAGCATTGTATGATTCCATATATGTACAGCAAAATTTAAGAAAGTGAAAATAAAATGTTCTAAAAATATTTAATGAATCCTCTATGGCAAGACAGAACTTTTAAAATTTTTTTTAGTTCTCTGTGTTGAACTAACTCTCTCACTTCCAAGATCTTTTCTTGGTTTAAAATACAATTAACTTTTTATTTAAGTGTGTATGTGCCAATGAGGAAAATACTGTGGATTTTTTTTCTCTTTTACTTACTGCTGTACTTTGGTATGAATGTAAGTGTGATCAGTTTTTAGGGATTTTCTCAAGGAAAATGTATGAAGCCTTCTTTTAAGGGCAACTAGTGAGCAAATGTATATGTATCATGTAATTAATAAGATTTTTAAAAATAAATTATGTGGCTCAAAAATCCTATTTCATTTTTAAAGATGAAATATTTCATGCAATTGCTTTGTTTGATAAACTTCCTCTTAATTTACCCAACACAATCATGGATTTACCAGGACACAATCACGTACTAGTGGCTATACTGGTATTTTGTTTCATGTCTATGACCTTTCTTTAAGACAAAGAAAAACCTGGATTCCATTTTATTTCTCAGTGAATAAGTGCAACAGAAGTCTGAAACTATGCACTCATTTTCCAGCTGAAATTTGTACTGCTGAACTCACTGACACCACAAACATGTACCTATAACTCCTGCAAAGGGGGATGGGCTAATGAAATTAGTGAGATTCAATGATGTATTTACAGAGTCCAAGCTATTCTATCCTAAAGGCAAAACATTGACTAAGGAAAGCTGTACTTTGATGCCTATTTCGTCAACAAACTCCCCCTTTCCAAGTGAAGAAAATGAAATGGATCAATTATGAAAAGGTTAAGTAGAGGTTAAGACGCTGAATCCCTGCATGAGACAGATCCATTATGTAGATTCTTCAGCCTGCTTCTAGGCCAGCTGAAGATCTTCGTTATAGATGTGTCTGCAGGATTCATTAGCACCTCAGACCTCTGTATGCTTCAGTCATGATTGCTACAGACTTTAAAGTTAAACAATAAATTGCAATACTTATCATTCTTGTACTTTTTTTTTCATATTGTCTTTAAGTAGGGATAAATAGAATTGTCTAGAGTGAAAGTTATTTTTAGGTAATATAGTAACACAGTGTAGATTTTGGACACCATCAACTGCTACTGTATTTTCTCATGGGCTAATCAAAGTAGTTTATGTTTGTTACTGTTTTCCTAATGAGAGATATAAATTGACCTAGGTACATTTATTTTCTTAGAATACAAAGTATTCTTACACTATCATTTAGTTCATCAGGTTGAATATGAAATGACAGCCAGGGATGCATTCTATTTACTCTTCTATTTATTACATGACCATATATTTAAGTGTATTGATTTACCTTCTTGCAAGGAAATTATCTGGATATATTTATTTTCAAAGCTTTATGAGTATTTTTTTTTTAAAATTGCAGCTGTTGTAATAAATTTATTAATGTGACCTTGCAGCCAAAGTGGTTGAAACAAGAAAACCCCAAACATGGAATTGTACTGATTCTGGCTGCTATGTAGAAAGTTAGTTCTGTCCCAGCCATGCCATGTGCATTCTGTTTTTTCTTGCATGACCAGTGAGAGAACACAAGGAACTGGGATGGTTAACCTACCTTGAAGCTACATCTGCAAACTGGGGAGGAAGGCAGCTGCGAAGAAAGGGATCATCCAAGAAGACTGTCAGTCCAGCTGCTGCTGAGACAGTTGAGAGCAAGCAGTGATTCCCTACACATAGAAGAAGGCCTGAGAGTGCCATGATTGTGGTGGAAGGACTTCTGGCACTGCAGTGGTCAGGCAGTGGATACTTTGACCAGGAACACAAGTGCTCTGACTTATGCCAACAGAAGGAAATGGATAATTGGTTTTGAAGGACTGTGTGGATCTATCTGACTGCTTGGCACACCAGGTCCATGGAATTATAAGGCTTGGGTGGACATCAGGGCGCAATGTACCTAATATCCTAATGATGATGATATCCTAATATCATCAGGATACAGCAAGAAGGAAGCCAGCTGTATTTCTGGAGTGACAGTGGGATATCAGCAGTTGTGTGTTTTGGAGGCTGAGGTAAGCCTAAGGGGGAACCAGCAGCAAAAGCATCCTATTGTGACCAACCCAGAGACACAATGTATTTTTGGCATACATTACTGCAGCAGAAAGTACTCAATGACCCAGAAAGGTACTGATGGGTTTTTGGTGTATCCACCATGAACACAGAGAAAATTGAACAGCTGTCTACATTTCCAGGAATCCAGGAAGATTCCACTGATGTAAGATTGCTATGGATTGAAGATCAGCAAGTGCCAATTTTTACATTGCAATTTCCAATTGTATCATAATCCATATTCCTTTTCTACTTGGTCTTTTATCCTGTTTTTACTCTGCATGCAGTAAAAATGCTCTTTATCTATGACTTCGGTTGCAAGATACTGTTATGTATTTGCAGACTCCTCATATAAGGCTACACAGACCTTTAGAAAAATATTTAGCTTTTTAGAGTATGCTGGTTCATGTTTTCCCTCTCTTTTATCTTTATTATGGAATATTTAATTTTTTAAAAATTGCTCTCTATTATTTTTATTTCTTTTGTTTTAGGAAAAGTGCAATAAAGGAAGACCATACTGTAGAAGTATTTGGTGACTTTATCCAGCTCTTTGCATGAATTTTCTTGGTGCTTATATCTGATTTGTTCTTAGATTTGATTTGATCATTCATTTTCAGGAATATATTCAGATTGAAAGAGCATATGTTTATGGAAATTAACAGCAGGTCTGACAGCTTGTCTGATTCCAACGTTGAGCTTAACACAGTTCGTTTTTACCAGTGAGAAGCTTAGTAGAAGGAGTCCAAACAAGAGGGAGAGAAAACAGCAACAGGCTGCACTTGATGTTTTTCTGAATTCCAGAACGCTTATGCTATAGATGACCAATGGTGGTGTGTTGTGGTCAGGTAATAGCCAACAGATGTATTGTAGTAGTTAAAGACCCAATGAACGTGTAGCCTGATTGATAAACAGACAAAAGTATATAAATTACACTGGGTTTTGCAATAAATGTTTTTTTCTACCCAAATTGTAAGTCCTTCATGTCGCGTCCGCCTCAACAGTGACATATGTTTAGATTAAATATGAAGAAAGTAATCTTTAATGTGAGGATGCGAGGCACTGCACAGTTTTCACAGAGAAGTTGTAGATGTCCCATCCCTGGCAGTCTTCAAGGCCAGGTTGGATGAGGGCTGAGCAACCTGGTCTCAGGAAGATGTCCCTGCCCATGACAGGAAGATTGGAACTAGATGATCTTCAAGGTCCCTTTCTAACCCAAACCATTCTATGATTCTGTGTCTTCAATTGCCCTCAAGGCAAAAGAGATTAATTTTAGATAGTGTGGGGCTTTTTAAAACCAATGATATTTTGTATTACAGAGTGTGAAAGGGTTCGCAGCCTAATTTAGGTTGTCTGTGGGGAAACCCCATTCCTATAGCAAAACTCCTTACCTCCACTTTCCTCTTTAGAAAAGTCCATATCAAGTTCAAAATGTTATATTCTAAGAAGTTTTTAGAAACAGAACAGTATGCTCTCAGAAAAAACTTTAAAGTCTTCACTCATTTACTACTAGTGTGTATCAGTCAAGGCTACAGTATTTTCCATCGAGGTAATTTCATTGCAATGTCTGTTACAATACCTGTTATAAGTACATCCTGTAGTTCCTCACTAATTAACTCTAAATGTTACAGTAAACCCTGTGACTAATTGACTTGATTGTGATCTGCAGTTTGGTCTCATTCAGCAGTGACCTTTCTTATTTTAATTTCATTGAGAACTTGCATATGAGTTTGACCAACTAAGAAAATGGTTTTTGTTTCTCAGATACATTCTAATTAAAGATTAAATAACATTGGTAGTGCCAACCATCTGTGTTCATGAATGACAAACACTTTAGTCAAACTACTGATTTTTCTGTTCTTTTTGTAGTACTTGCACAGTCTGGAAGTCCAGCATCCTGAACAGTAGGATGAATCCGCAGGATTTTTGGATTTCCTTAGAAGCAGGCAACAAGCTGTGAATCAATAACATAACTTTGATATGACTTTACTTTTCACGCTAGATGACAGAATTCTACTAGTAAATGGTTTTTTAAACATGAGCTGAGAATAGCTTGGCTTGAACTAGATCAGATGTAGATATTGGGTTTGGTATGTGCTCACTGAACTGTTTAGAAAACATTCCCATTGACTAAATTGGCTTTGTCTTGAGTAGCCCATATTCTCAGTTTAACCAAGCACCAACATATTTCAGCATCCCTCCCCCAAAATTTCAGACAATCAAAACCCTGCAATTTTTCAAATCAACTTTTTTCATGGACGCTTCTTGGAAGGGCAAAAACTAATTAGCCATAGTAAACCATGAAACTCAATGAAAAAAAGAAAACACAAGAATTCTGCAGAAAGTGATTACTTGTATAAACGTGGGACAAAATTCTGCTCTTTTACACCTGCACATTTAATGTAGTGCCTTCCCGCCTAGATATAATAAAAGAGGCCAAGGTCTATTTTCTCACGTTTTACACAAATTAGTAATTTATATGTTTACTGATGGTGGATTCTGCAGATTACCTCATGTAAAAATAAGAACAGTATTTGTGCTAAGTTCTTTTACTCAGAACTTCAAGTTAAGAAAAGAAATACAGGATAAAAAGAAATCCATAAAGCTGAAGGATCAAATAAAAATAGAAAAATGCTGTTCTTGTTTGAAATGGTCCTAAAAGGAGTTGCTTGAATTTCAAAATAGTGTTCTCTTCTTCAAAAATTCTGAACTTTTCCATATAAATAGAGTGACATGGCAATGTAACACTGAAATGGTTTCAATGGGCTGTAGAAAAATGTACTCCAATGAGTTAAAATTAAGATGATAGAGATTTTTCTTAGCATAATTGCTGATGTTATTTCCTGCATGTGGAAATATTAGACTGATGAACATTTTGAAAAGACATTATTTCCACTAAAAGCGGTTCCCAGTCACATGATCATTTGCTATCCCTTCATATGTTTTTAGCTTTTAAAACAATAAATTTGGGTAGAAATTACCCTGCATATTTGAAGAGGCAAAAAATCACCCCCTCTATAAATATGTTTAATTTTTGTTACTAAAATTATTTCCATTCCCTAAACAGAGGTTCGCTCCAACATTTCCTTTGTCCTGAGTATGCTCTGAGGATCATATGTTTTGGGGCTGTTGTTGATCCACTTATCAGTTATAAATGTAATTTTTAGTAAGATCAAGTTTAGGCAATCAGATATTTAAGGGCTTTTAAGACAATTTTTTTTTTAATTTCACAGTTCTGAATGTGTGAAATAATGAATGTGACAAATAATTAGATGCTTCATTTAATATGAGGTTGGGTTCAATGCTCTTGTGATCTGATCTCCATTTGGGTTTTTTTTTACACCTAATTTGTAGCTGCTGGGCCAGGCTTATGTGCTGTGTAGCCTGCATTGGTTTAGGTCTCTCCCACATTGGACTATGCAAAAAACCCCTTTTCTTGCATGTTCAAAACATTTTCTGCTGAGATTCTTTCCCACGACTTCTTTTAAGACAGATAATAAATGCTATACTACGTTACGGGCATGAAATCCAAACCTGCATATCTTCTGATCTGGTTTTCTGACCAGATCTCACTGTTGGTGTGTGTAAACGAAACAACAGCTTACCAAAAATATTAGGAATAAAGTCCCTGCAACATATAATCCAGTTCTGATTCACTTTCAATGGCTTTGCTGTGACAGCACTCAATGTTCTCTGTCTGGATTATGACTTTTAGATGCTTTCTCTATAACCCAGTTGGTTAGAGCATGCTGCTAATAACGCCACAGTTGTGGGTTAGATCCCTGTATGGGCCATTCACTTAGGAGTTGAACTCGCTGATCCTTGTGCATCCTTTCAACTCGGAATATTCTGTGATTTTATTATTAGCTTTCGGTAGTGTACATTAAAAATAAGTTATTCAGTCCTTAACAGGGCTTATGCATGTCAGATCTACTTTTTCTTAATTTTGGTTTTTATGGTTTATGCTGTCAAATTCAGCACTGTTAGAAAATTATGCAAAATCAGATTATTTCATGTTATGAATGGCTGTGCTATTGTTTGCAATTTGCCCAGCCCTGTTAAATCAAATTTAGAGTTCACTGGGTGCAAAGAAGCAGAGCAAATGGGAAAATGAACTCTTTGTCTTAACCTTTATTAACTATAAATTTCAGCATCTCTCTGTGTTATTGCTAATTCTCTAGAGCATTTTTCTGAATTTTTTGAGATCTCAAGAACTTATTTTGGGGCTGACATGTGGAAAGTAATGGGAAAACATATTCCTTGGGCTAAAGACTGTTAAATTCCATCACAGTATCTGAGGGATAGGAAGAAACTGTGAACTCAAGTGTAAAAGCATACTTGTGTTATTATTATGTGGCAAAGTATGAGCAAACCTCAATCAGCAGTAAAGAGGGCTGCACAGAGAAGAAAATTTGCTTGTGAAATACAGATTTTCTCAGCATTTCTGAAATACAACTTAGTTAACTTCTTTGGTGCTGAAAGGCAACCACCAGTACAACTGACTTCTTGGCTGAGCCATTTGAAAGGCAGAACTGCTTCTTGATCTGTTGTTGCATTGGCAATTTTGGCTGAACACAGCTATTCCCATCAAAAATGTGGTGTACACAGAAACATTAAGAGGGCATGATCCAGAAAACATTTATGTGTTTCTTAAAGAAGTTATATGGAAGAAAGGCAATATTGCAAACTTACTGCTATCTTAAGCTTAATCCTTATTTTCATATTTTGAATGCTAACAATTTGACTTGTTTTCTGGAATTCTCACAGGATAATGAGGAAATTACATGTTCAATAATAATATGCCTGTGTATTACTGGCGTTCTACATGATCAGTAAATATTTGCAGGGGGTTTTCCACCTTGTATGATGTATAATGTCTCTGATTACAATTGGAATCTATATTTAGAAAGGGTGAAGTGAGGGAATAAGGGGAAGCTTGTGAGGTTGGAGTTGTTTCCTCAGAAAAACTTTCAGAGTTTCGCTGTGCTTGTTAGCATACATTAAATGCTTTACTCCTTTGGGGAAAACACTCTCGGAAGATACACTGGATATGCTGAGAGCAGCTAAAACAGTGCATCAAAGTGCATGATGGCAAAGTTTGTTAGAAACCAGTGAAAGCTGGATTTCAACATTCTGTAGCATGTTTCTGTGCATCTTGCTAGCGCAACCATCAGTGGGAACCATTCTAACCCACTCTGGCTACTCTCTGGTAGAGGTGACAGAGGTGCCTTTCTCAGGCCCACAGAAAGGAAGAGAGAGACCAATGGAGGTGAGCAGAGGAAGCAAAACTTTACAAATAAATAAGTAAATAGAGGTGATGACAGAACAGGTGCAAGGGGTTGCTAAAATGAAGTGCACATAGGTTAGGAACATAACGTGAATTACTAGCACATTCTTTGATGGCTCATTAGGACTGGTTTCACCTGAATCACTTAATATCTACATTTTGCAGCTGCCAGTCTCAAGGATCAACACTCTCTTAAAAATGCCAGCAAAAAATGTCATTTTGATAGTAGGGAGTGGAGTATCCTATAGGAAATCTAACATATGCTCAGAACAAGGTGTATCATTTCAGCGCTAGACAACAAAAATTGGAAATGCTTCCCTGAACTCCTGGCTTTGGATGTGATAGAGCTGATTTTCTTCTTAGTAGCTGGTGAAGTTCTGTGTTTTGAATTTAGTATGTTGATAACATTCTGATATTTTGGTAGTAGCCAGGTAGTCCTTATCCTTAGTCAAGGGCTTTCCAGTTTCCCAGTCTGCCAGTGAGTAGGTGCACAAAAAGCTGGGAGGGAGCACAGGCAGGACAACTGACTCAAAGGCATATTCTACACCACAGAGTATCTGTCCGGTATATAAATTTGGTGAGGGGAGAGGGGAGGGGTGGGGGGATTGACTGGGAGGGGCAGATGTCTGCCAGGTGATAGGCTAGGCTTTGGTGAGTGGATGGTTTACAGTTGTATTGTGCATCACTTATTTCTCTTGGTTTTTTTCCTCTCCTTGTCATTACAATTATTATTATGTTTTATTTGCCATCAGTTATTGAAGTGTTCTAATCTCAACCAATGGGCTTTACTTCCTCCTCCCCACCGGAGGCAGCATGGTGAGTGAGCAGCTGTGCGGTACTTAGTTGCCAGCAGGGATTAAACTATGATAAGAAGAAATTGTTGTTTATGCCCTAATTGGACATGCCTTTCTTCAACCTCCCACTTGATAATGAAATTTGTGTATAAGGTATTAGAAATGCCTGGTTGATAAACTAAATAGACTTTTATATCTTTTATCAGGCTTGCTGGTTTATGATGTCCGTTACTTTGGAGACACATCTGCATAAAGACTAGATCAAGGGCAGGAAGGGAAACATTGTTATGACAGGTAGTTATGAATTAATGATTACCAATTGGTGATTCTGGTTATTAGAATTATCATACTGAGGAATGAGCCATGCAAGAAGGGTCTGTACTTGTAGCAACTCTAACTTGCATGGCAGTGGTAGATTCTTTCTTTAGGTTTCCTTTGACAGCTACATGTTGCTGATGTTTGCGGGTTTTTTCCCAGCCAAAGTTACATGATGGAATTTGATGCATCGTACAAGAATGAATCCAAATCCAGAGATCCTACATTTACTTTCTAAAAACTATTACTATAGAAACATACAAAAATATTATCCAAGGAAAGACAGTGTAATATAAGAGAGATAATGACCAAGATAAAGGTTCTAAATTAAGGAAGTGAAAAATTATGTAAAAAAACTTCTTGAGGCTTTTAGAAGAGCTGGACAATAAAGGGTGTCTTATGTAAAGAACATACTTGAATCTGTTTGTTCTTATGCAATGTGCTGACTGTATCCCTCTGCAAGGAAATGGTTTTGCTGTACCTTCAAATAACTGTATCTGTGTTATTTTTAGGAACAAAATTTTATTATTTCTTTTGATGTCTGTCAGTTCTTACACATCTTTTGTATAATATTTGCAAATTGAGAGGAAGCCACACATAGACATTTTATTAACTGTATTGCCTTTCTATAAACAACAGTGTAGATTTAATCACTTGATATTTGTTTCGTATCTTAAATACATTTTTCTGAGAAAGTGCAATAGTGGATTGATTGAAGAAAAGAAATACTGCCTGCATCATAGAAAATAATTATGCTTTCTCATAAAACTTGATGAAAAGATGAGTAAATGAATGAGAATCTCATAAGGTTTATCTGTTTCATTTTGCTATCAATTTTATATTATAAATACAATAATAAATATATATTTCTCTTTCTTTCTGTCTGTCTGTCACTCTTTTTGATTCTCCCCAGTTACAACAAAATCTTTACGAAAGTCATGTCTCGAGACCCTGAGACTGAAACATTTCCAGTGCTCTGAACAAATGTTAGTCTGAGCACCATTTCTTTTTAATGTGTGTAGCTTTTACAATACAACAGATATTTGCATAGCACCAAAACTACTTTCTTGATTTTATTAGTAGAAAATATAAAAATCTATGAGAGAATATAAATAATGTAATCTTTTTAATGAAACAGTAGTTTTCAAAGTAAACTCTAATAACAAAATGATGCTCTGGCCAGATAATCCTAGCTAGAAAAGCTGTTCAGGAAAATACTGCTATTAAAATTTGTAATAGGGAAGACATTAATAGAAATCTATTCCATAAATGTATAATATGTGAGAAAGAAATAGAAAAGTATTGAAAATAGCACTGAATTTCAGAAAATGTTCTTGATTAAAGTTAAGTGGCTTCTTCAATAGCAGTGCTTTCACAAATTTGTTTGGTGGAAAATATTGTTAAATGAACATTTATATAACATTGATAAATATCAGATCAATTCAAAATCCCTTATTGAGTTGGTGATTAAGTGATTTGGTGTCATAAAGACTTTTGAAATATCGATTTCAGCAAATGCTTCTATTGGTTGCAATTTGAAAGATATATACCACACCAAAGTGGAGGTATGTATGGAACATTTCCTTTAAGGAGTTTATTTGTGATATGAGCAGCAATCACATATTTATGGAAACTGCAAAAATCTGTGTTTAACTTGAGTCAACAGCTTTCTTCCATAAAAATACAAATGGCCTTTTGTAAATGTAACACATTTTTTTAAGCACGTGCTATGAATAATGCAAATTTATTTTTAAATATTATTTATTAAAAATAATTCCCTTTTTAAAAGGGAATGACTCTTTGAGAATCAAAAAGTTCCAATTCTGTTGAAATATTTCTACATATAAATTGTTCAAATCATAATACAAACAATATTTTCTGCAAATATTTCAAGCAATATTCTTCTCTTCAGATGATTTACTTATGCATGCTGTCAAAAATCAGCAGTAGCCATGACTAAACAATGTGGTTATAACTATTTGTGTTTAGGGCCAATGCAGATAGATAGGACACCAGGTGCATTTTTTGGGATTTATTACCTAAAATTTATTATTGTGATCTTTTTTTGATTAAATTTCACATTGTTCCAACAGCTGGTGGTTGGACAGATTTATTATGAAAACAGAATTACTCAATGATAGTATTATAACTCAACGTCACTGATTTGGAAATTTCAGTGCCTGTATGCAAAATGCTTCTCATTTGCAAATTCTTTCTGATAGCATCAATTTCTTTACTCTAGAATTTGTAATGATATTAACTCATTGTTTTGTTTCACTCACTGTTATAGATCAGTGTTTCACAATCCACAGAAGTCTTGAGGGTATTGCTTTATTTTACTGGGAATTATGGTCCTGAAATATTAACTAAGCCAGAGGAAAAATAATACAATTCTGCTGCTCAGTGAAGCCCAAATCTTTCCGTCCTATGCTGTAAAGACATTTAAGTCTTTGTAGGTTTTTACAGATTTTTGGATGTTCATAGAGAATTTAGAATTCTAACCATTGATTTTTTTGATATTTTCTGGGATGGTTTTAAAAAACCCAACAACCTGTTATAATTTTTTTACAATCTTTTTTGTTTATTGCAAAACAGTCTCAAAGGTAGATAGAGGTTAGACAGAAGAGAGTGAATTTTCGAAGTATTTGGGGATATGTGAAACTAGCAGACATTTTCAGAAGAACATCGTTTTCAAATAGTCACTTATCTCTGCCAAAATCTTCCTCGGATGAATAGGAGTCATGCTAGTCAACACTTTTTTGTTTCCCTTGAGTCATCAGTGAGTTTTTTCATAGGTAGGTACAATACTGTGCACACTCTAGCCCAAAATTTGGACTGCTGCTTATAACACCTGTAGCAGAACTAAAAATTTTTGAGGAGAGAAATAAATTTTTTTAATTGTCTTATTTTTATAACACCATAGCTTTATATACCGTGTAAACAGGAAATGGTAGACCCTCTGAAACTCTAGTGCATTTTTGAAGTTTTAAATTAATCTAAGCTTTCATCTTTTTCCTCTAGAAAAAATTCTCTTTGCACTTCATTCTATGAAGAGTTAAAGACATTCAGAAAAATTTAATGACTATATATATTTCTCTTGTGTTAGCATAAAACATTTTTGAGTGTTATTGAAGGTCTGGAACAACTCTTTACAAAACCTTAAACAGCTGTGTACTCAGTTGCTCAGGTTAAGTGTAAGTGTAATTGCTTAGGAGTTGAGAATATGCAGGCTGACGGATCAAATTGCTTCTGTGCAGAGAAGGAATGTGAGAGCAGAGGATAAGATTTTTCTAATTCTAATCCACACAATACCTTGTCCACAGCACATTCCTTTGTGTTGTGACATTAGATCCATCATGCTACCTGTTAAGCCGTAGAGCAGGTTTAGCTTCAAGCAGATTGTTGGCTATTGTGAAAACTCCCTATAGCTGCAAATTCGTCTGAGAGTGTCTAGGTAGTGGTTCTTATAGTTCCCAGAAACAGGTCCATCTAAAGATAATAGTGACACTATTTAAGAAAAAGAGACTGGCTTATATTGACAATCCTGTATTCACCCAGAAATAAATGTGGAAAATTAAAAATGGAAGCAGTGATTGCTGGGCGTTTTGATCAAAAAAAGGGAGATGATTATGGACTTTGTGGAATCACAAGATGGATTTTGGTTTCATGTCAATTAGATTGGTGAAATTTTTAAATTCAGCAACATTGTCACAATTTCACTGACTGATTTAAAAATTATTGATCTCTCACCAAAACTGTGGTTCAAATACATGTCACAGTAATCTAATCCTGTTTAGTTGCTTCTCCCTAACACAGTAAATTAACACATGTTTGTTTAATCTGTTTTAATTGTGGTATCTGCTTTATCATTTTTTAGGGAAAACTTAAACTCTCAAAAAATCAGCTTGCAAAGATGACATTAAATGGAAATTTTTGATGTTGAAGTCAGTGATAACGAAAAATGCTGCAGTGACGACAGTTGGCGCGAAGATATTGTTTTATTCGAAGGATAAACTTCAAAGGTTTAAAATTGCCTACAACATTTAAGTCGGAACTTTAAACGTGATTTAAGTCTACTTCAGAAATTTCAGATTATCATTATTCTTACCACCGAACTGCAGTTTGCATGCCTTTCATTTGTCTTGGTGTTGGTTTCAAACCATTAAATGTCAAATGCTAAAGGCCAAGTCACTGTTCTACGTTTAATATTGCTAACTTTTGTACTTATGTTGCTCCTGAAAACTATGAAGAAAGACTGAGAATAGCTCAGATATGAGCTATTAACATAGACATTAAAAAATTCTGAAAGAACTGTTTTTATACCGAATTAATAATTTTCCTTTGGATTACAATATTTTTTTTTAATTTAGAAAAAATTACAGTGTAATTTCATAGATACCTCATTAAATTAAGAGGAAAGGTTCAAGTTTATAATTTACTATATTTTTTTGCTACAGTTCTGGTATGATTTTATTAGCAAAAATTTTACAAACTTGGTGGTCAAACACTGAACAAAACTATCTAGAGAGATCATGGAACCTTTTTCTAGGACATACTGAAAGTTTTACCAGAGAAGGCCCTGTGCAGCCTGACTTGTGCTGGCCTTGCTTTGAGTGACAGGCTGGACCAGAGGACCTCTAGAGGTCCACTTCAAATTAATTAAGTCTATGACATTTATCAAAATGTCAATCATTTTTCTGCTTCATTTTACAAGCAATGAGCACTTCAAACTCCGCCAAAATGAAAATGCATAAGTGATACTATTTTCCTCTAACAAACCAAAACGTGAATTCCTCCTTTTTTCTGCAACATTCAGAGTTTGGTATTTTAAAATTATGAAGAACATGTCCTCTTCTCTGACATTTTTGTGTGCTGTAGGCTATCTATGAAACTCATTTTAGAGATATGCTCAGACATTTAAGTTCAGCATGTACCTGCTAGAAGTGCCATGAAACTGCTCATAACAAATAAATTTGTTATTCGAAAAAGGATGCTGTGCATTGGCACAGCAGTCTTTGCATCAATATTGCTGGAAACCTGGAACATGCTACAAGGGCTGTTTTATTATTTATTTTGACCATATTTTCCGGGATGATATGTTTTATTTTAAGACTCAAGATAACAAACTAACTATATTTACACAAAAATCCTAAAAGAGTTAATTTAGTTTATTATCTGCTCAAAGATTTTTTTAATGTTTTTGTTTAGAAGTATAAAAAACATGTAGCGTATTCTGATTGTGTAGCTAACAAGAATATGGACTAAGTAAACATAAATACATAAATCAGTACATTTTCATTTAGCTGCCAGGTTAAATGATTACTGGAATGACTTCCTCAAGACAGAAAAGAAGCAGAATGTGTTTAGTGTGCTAAGTATTCGTGTTGTGCTAAGAGGTCATGGCAGATGAATATGTATTTATTTAAGAAATATTTTACAGACTATAGACAGTTGTGGTGGAAATGCACCCCTGTTTTGAAAGCACTGTTGAAAAATTTTAAAGAATTGTTTTTAGTCCTATGTTCTTAAAGTATTTTGATATTCTGAGACCATCAGGTGGACTGAATAGAAGCGCATAATTAAGTATTGAGATCCACACTGTCTTGAAATGGCTGGGATGCAAGTGTACAGGCTTTACTTGTGGGATCACTTGGACTCGTATGTCTGAGAGATGGGGCTGGATACACATTTGTCTCTCTAGTGAAGACAAAATCTGAGGGAAGGAATTTTTATTTTCTTTCATAACCTGCACATATTATGTCGAAAAGAATGAAATAAATATTTATCTCTTAATCTGTCCTGTATTCTCAATTTATAGGATATGTGGAGCTTGTATTTAATTTATTTTTATAGGTAGCAAAATATCTATTGCTACGCTATTAATTTGAGTTGGTATCTCATTACGCCTTGGGTGAAATAACTTCATATAATCTAATAATGTAACAGATTTATGTCAGAGTCTTTGTGGAATGACTTGTATTAATATTGGTTTGCTAGATGCATTTATTAATATTCATGTTTCACTTTTAGTTCTGGTGGCTCAAGAACTACTAGAATTATTGAAATGTCATTAAATAAAACCCATTCTGATTATAAACAGACAAAGAAACATCTTTTTTATGCTGATTTTAAATTTTGGTAGCAAGCAAACAAAAATATATAACCTTCCAGAGTGTATTATTTTAACAAACACTTAGGCATAACTTAATGGTGTTTACCATTTTGATGCCATTGGCAGTGGCATTTGTATTCTGCATGCCAAGCATTATGCAAAATGCATTTATAAATTTAACATTAAATCAACTTTGTACCTCAGGGTTAAATAAGAAAATGGATTGTGATATTTTACTTCTTTGTGTTGTACTTCCAGCAGGAAAAGCTGCCTGCTATTTTTAAAAGCAGATTTTTCTCCTACAAAAATTAGTGCTCTGAATACTATTAATGTAGCCCTAAAATAAAAAAAGGGTAAGAAGGATCAATTGAAGATATAAATTTTTGAGATGAAGCCATCTAAAACTTTAAAAGATAAAGGGTAAACAAATGTTTTTTAAGAAGCCTTCAGCAGTTTTATAAAGGTTAGAATTTCTATGTTATGGAATGTGACTCCCATTACCTGGCTCTATATGCTCACCACCGTGTTTCTGGACACCCCAGACATCCCCAGTTCTCAGGAAGGAATGCTTGGGTAGAAGTCAATTCAAGTCTGTTGCTTCTTTCTCTCTTCAAATTTTGTTCTCTTATTTTTTGTTTGTTTTGTTTTTTTTTTTTCCAGCTTTAGTACTCCATTTTAGGCTGAGCTATGTATACACTTTCCTATGCTGAGCTTGGCTAGTTGAGGGAGGAAGTATTATCTATTCATGAACTCAGCAAAGGCCATTTACAAAACCATCTGAGCCACTCAAGTGAACTAACCAGTTGATTCACTTTTACAGAAGTTAATGGATAAGAAATCCCTTTTTTTGAGTTCCTTTCATGTTTAGACACTTTTCGTTTTCCTAGTAACTGTCACTTTTTCCCTATATCCTTCCTTGAGATTTATGAAGATTTTACCTGGGCCCATCTTGCCTGAATCTTCTTCCCCTGTATGGGTTTGTTTCTCTGTTGCATATTTCCCTGAATGTGAAACTTGGCTGCTCCTGAGAAACAATTGTTATTTTCATTTTTCAGCTTAAGTAGCTCTCAGAAATTTTTATTTTTTTTTGTTAGTATTTAGCCTTGGACTTTATGTATTGTGGTCTGGGAGCTACTCCCTAGAAATAAAGGGGGAAAGATTTTTGGGATATATGTCACCCCATGCACTGCAGGGGTAAACTTATGAAAACAATTATGTGCAACAGTCTAAAAGAAGATTGCAAGCTAATGTGCACATACTTAAGAAGAAATTAAAATGGCACTGGATATCTGCATGTGTTTGAAGGTTATTTGTGTTTGCCTTTGCAAATTTGAGCTGGGTGGTAAGGTTTTTTCATCTGAATTTCTTTTTGTCTGGAATATATAAAGTCAATGTGTTCTTAACCAGTCTTCAGATCTGACTTGCCTGTAAGTAATCTGTTATGATCAGATAATGACTATGGAACTAATTATAAGATTATTTAAGAAAACCTTCTAAGATAAGAAAGAAATAACATACAATCTTATTTCTAACATATTTTTTCAAGCGCTTAGCAAAGTTCCTACATCTTTTAAATGATACTGTTCTGATTCATACTACTTTGATAACAGCAAAGTTCAGTTTGGCACTTCAGTATAGTTTCATTTCATGAACATAGGTTAATTGTTGGAATTAATAGGTCTAATTGTGTTTAATGTGTTTATTGTGTTTAGTTGTGTTACACATCTCTTTTATAAAATATTGACCTTTCTCTCTAAAACTGCCACGCTTTTCTCAGATTTTCTTTCATTGCTGAGGCTTTTAATTCTGGAAAATAGAAATTTGGCATCCATTTAATCTATATGCATTGATTTCAGCACTTATTTCTTTGTGTGTCTATATATATGCATCTCTAAGGTTTGCAAATTTTAACTCTCATGCTGCATCAGAATGTCTAACTGTTCACAATATTTTCTATTGCCTTGCTTAGCAGAAACCTACCTTTTTTAAGTGATAATATTAACTTCTGACTGAGCAAATGGTAAGAGAGAGACAAAATACCAGCTGACTGGATTTTAAGTATAGGTCCTATACTATTAATCTCAGTTCAGGTAAAATGTTGAAGAGATATTCCGTATACATGAATACACTACCTAAAGGCCACGCAGATGACCGTCAGCAGTAGATCAAATCCATACAGCAGAATCAATTCTTGCTGTTGTTATTATTTCTTGGGATTTAGCGAGTGTGGAAAATTTTAACATTAGCTCTGCTTCTCTTATGCAATTGTGTACTGTCTTTTTTCAATGTCAAGTAAAAGGCTTATTCCCTGTTTTGATTATAAAATTTTTACTTGTACTTTGTGCTTGGCTTTGAATCATGGTATGTTCGTAGGATTATGATTATTTTAAAATAGAGCTATTTTGCACATGAAATCATTGCTGCAAGGATATTTCTTGGTAAATGTTAGATATTTAGAATTTGCTTATGTTTAAGGGCACATTTAGCATCACAAAAACCTCTGATAAGAAGAAAGTAGGTTGTATTTTCCAAGCATCACTAAGATATTTGGCAAATTTCAGAGTTTTATACTTTGTGGATGATAACATTTCAGGGAACACTGTAAATTACATCTGTAATTAAAGTTTGTTAAATCAGGGTGGGTTTGGCATAGGGAAATGTTGTAATTGCTAAAGTCTGAAACATAAACTTTGATTTAATCAAGAGTGTCAAAATAGTTGAGCTCCTCACCACTTTATGTGTTAGCTGCATATTTATGATAATCATCACTTGATATTTTGAAATAGGGTATTTAAATTATTTTTCACAGACTATTTGTAAACCACTCATTACCTTTTATGGAGATCAGTGACCACAAGACTGAATAAAACAGAAATGAAGAATAAAATCCATGTCTCCCCTAAAATGAAACTTAAATGGCTATTTGATATGTATTATCACATCCATGTAATTTGTTCCACTTCTAATGAATTTGTGAAAATTAAAATATCAGGGCAAGGCCCGAAATAATTGCTATAACATCAAGATGGAACAATGCAACATTTGAATACAAAAGAATTTGATTCTTATTGTATCACCCTTCATATAACCTAAAGTTCGACTCAAGTATCCCTATTCAGTTATAGGGATAGTATAGTTACAGTCTAGGTTTCTGACATATTGTAGTGGCACTTTAATGGGGAAAATAGCCCTTTGCATTTCAGCATGGGACAAAATACACTTTACCATTATCCCTCCAATTCACTTCTTCCCACTATTTCTCAACTTACATAAAGCTTTGTTTTGACCATTCAGTGCAGCTTTAAATGACAATACAAACACATAAGCACAGATTTTTTTGTGCAGTGCCGTATGTTGTTTATCAGCCCTACAATCTCTAAGAGTATGGATTATTCTACTTTCATTTTCCTCAGCTGTTATGCTCAAAGCTGGGCTCAGTATTTACTTTGGCAATTTTATATCCCCTGTGGACAGGAACTGAAGTCTGAAGTGCTAAGATTTTTTCTGTTTGTTGATTCCACTGTCAAATTTGGTCGACACTGGAAAAAATACTCAAAAGCCAGTCCCACTAATGATATATATTAGTTTGCCTGCAAGCTGGCCCCTCTCTGCTCCTATCCTGCCATTCTATCAAGAGAAAAAATGCAAAAGTTTAATGTGAGACTAACTGGCAGAAAACAAAAGATATAGTGGCACATGAGGAGCATATCTGTTAAATAATTCTGACAGTCCAAATTGCTTCAATTGTTTTTTTTTCTTTTCCCTCAAGTATTACTGTAGAGTTAGCATCTGAGTGCCAAAAACAGGATTTTAATGTTAGGACTTTCAGAGTAAAAGATCTTGAGCAACCTATTTAAATACAGTGGATGACTCCAATCTACTTCATTAATCTCTGAAGTATTAACTTAGAATCTTTTATACAGCATTATTTTTATATTTGTCCATATTTTGGGCATTCAGTGCAGTAAATATGGTTCTCAGGGTATTCTTACAGCTTGGTAATTTGTGTATTACTGACAGCACCCTCTGAATCTTCCTAATAATGCTGTCTAGCCAATTTCCACAGCATATTTTGATAGAAATTTACTGTGTTTTACAAGTGGGTAATGGATCAGCTGAAAAATACTTAATATTACTAAAACCTCATTGGAGATAAGCCACTTGTACTATGAAATGACTGCTAAAATGTCTCTTGTTTTTTTTACCAAGAGGAAATGAAGTGTGGTAATTTATAAAGTCATTCTGCTTGCATATGTCTTCCTGAAGTAGTCTGTTTTTAATCACGTTGCAGAAGTTACAGTTCCTTTCTGAAGAGGTCAAACTGATATTTTTTAGTGTTGGTTTTGCTGAAGGAAACTACAAAATATATGCAATTTTAATATGATGTGTCAATATAGGTTTCTAAATGGAAAGTGTGTTAAAAACTGTATGTGTACATACAAGTCATCGAAAGGTTTATCACTTCATGGACTTTGGATAATTATACTACTTTTGTACTGTTTGATCAAAATTTTAATATGTACTTGAACAAAAAGCAAAATACGCTATATTTTGTATAATCTCTGAAGCTGACTGTTTTGTCAAACTGTCTGAAAAGGACTTACATGTGGAAACCAAATTTCTTCCCATGAGGAGAAACTTCCATTCTTCCTCACAACTAAACTACCTCAAACCTGCATTTATTTTTCACAAGTGAATGAATAAATGAAACTAAATAAATGCTTTTTCTCTAGCAGAGGAGAGCCTGTGAGGCTAATGTCACCAAACCTAAGGTGTTTACAACACAGATATCTATATCGAACGTCCTTGTCTGGGCTGGCACAGCCACCAGAGAAGCTGCTCTCCACAGATGTTATTTGGAGCAAGACCCAGCTGCCCAAGGGTAGATATCAGTTTGTGCGTGGGAGTTCACATGAATTTGGAAACAGTTTTTGTTTTCCTTTCAGTTCTACAATTTGCAGTGGTAGAGAGAAGAATGGGAAAATTTGTTCTTTGCTTGGGTAGTGCAAGCAGCTTTCAGAGGAACTGGAAGTAGAACCTCCTTGCTGACTTTTGTTATATTTCATCATCTTCTCTTGGAGCTAGGCATGAGATTACATGTGTAGATATCAAGTGGAGATAAAGAATATTGGTAAACTGTCACTCTGAATTCAGATGAAGACAAAAAAGATTATATTTCAATAGCTTATTTAATAGAAATTTGCATTTTGAAACAAAATAATGAACAGGCAACTGAAACTCAGTTATCTAAGCCAGATAATTCCATGGTTTTAAGTCTTTAAAGAGTTGGTCTATAAAACACAGATTTTTTTTTTTTTTTTTCAGAGAGTTCTGGTTATGAAGAAATTGCTGAAGGTCTTTATTCACTTTTAAAATCACTTGTCTAAAATAGAGATTGATTTTTATTTCAGGGTTGAGCATGCTATTGAGCGAGAGTGAATGCTCAGATTGAAATTCTCATCATATTCTCATTAAAGGTAAGTTGCTATGGATTTGTTTAAGTTTTAGATTTAATTTTTCCTTGACAATTTCTCTTTCAGGGATTTGAATATTCAGGTCTTTTTCCATTAATAGGATATGGTAATTTACTTAATTTCTGGTTTTGTTTTTTTTTTTCCTCTATACATACTAGAAAGTCTATATTACACTTATTTGTCCCGAGTAATTAGTCTTTAGTGTTCCATAAAACCGTGGGTTACCAATATTTAAATACCTAAGCTGTGGTATACAGCAATTTATCATGTTTTCTTACCAATTGCTTTGATCTCCTTGTCATTTAAGGCTTAATTATGATTAAGAGTATTTAATAAATTCCAACTCACTTTAATAAATTGACCTTACATTTGCTCAGACTTTATAAAGGACTTGTAAAAATGAACAATTTGAACTGTTATATTTCAAATTAGAATATTTTAAAATAAGGATTATTTCTCTCACACTTTGGGTAGCCAAACTCCTAGTTTTAAAGTATTTCCTTTATTATTTTTAATTTTTTTTTCTGCTTAGTACTAAGCGAAAATATTTGTCAAACTTTCTTAAATGAGAACAAGCTTCTTTTTTTTCCTCTATGTGTTATGAAACTTGTCAGGCCTTTGTCCTTACAGATTTTTGAACACCAGATCTGTAGCTTTGCAAGAACCCACAGTTCAAAAAAGGAACTTTCCTATTAAATTCTATTAAAAACATCAACAGAAAATATATATGGGTATATGGATGCCCATGCACACACTTCCTTGCTTACACAGGGATAAAACTACTGGCTGACACTTAGTGGGGACCTTAAGGGACCTTAGTGGATTGGAGAAACGTAGGATCTTTTTCAAATTGACAGGTGTTATACAAGTGGGTGTAGGACTTGCTGCAGAGCCCTTCTGATGTCCTGTAGCTTCATGTCTAACAGAGTTAATACCTAATGTCTAACAGCTCTGGGATCTAGTCACTCTTGTCCTTCTGCCAGTGGGCCCTAAGCAATATAAAAATTGCCTGGAGAAAATAGGCATTTTTGGATAATGAGAATGGCTTTGTATTGGGCAAGTTTGGGTGAAGAATTTCTTTGAGCATTTCAAAGGCTGTGGTTGATACCGGTATCTGGCTAGATTTTAAAATATGCTCCCTATAAAATCCCTGAAGAAAGGTGACAGAAAAAGCCCCATATCTATGAGCATGCCTTCTTCCAGTACTTGCATATGTTTCAACTTCTTCATGGTACTGCTGGGTGGGGTAAAACATTGTTCTGTACAGGTTCTATGTGGTTCTAAGGTTCTACCATTTTTCAGCACAATGACGTGCAGTGCTTAGCAAACCTTGGCCTATGCACCTACTGCATGGTTTTGTAAATCTCAAGAGTAAAGGATGGAAAATGGATTTGTCAGAATGAAATTAAACAGCTGACCAAAGTTGTTTTCCTTGTGTCTGTGGCTTCTACTTGGTCTTGGCAGTAAATATTTTTCTTTATTTCCAGGCTCTATCAAGAACTGCATACTTTTTGATTGTACAATTTTCTTTAGAGATTGAATTCATTATCATAAATGGCAGTGTTAGATAACACATTTAAATGCATCCTTGCTAATTAATTCTTTTTTTAAAAGCTAAAGTAGCCACCACGAAAAGGATAATAGTAGAAAGGCTGAAGTGGTAGTCAAAGAAGGAAAATCTTTGTACAAATCAAAGAACTATAGATTCCTACTGTGATTGTGAGTTATCACATCTGTCATGATCTTTTATTATTTTACAGATCTGGTTGTAACCTTAGTAACCAGGTATCCATAGTAACATATATATTCAAAGACAATCGTTTGGTCAAAACTTTTTCGTGATCTGATTTCTGAAGTTCTTATAGACGGTTTTGCTCGTTTCAGGATGAAATTAGAGCTCAACGTTTCCAATTTTTAAATCCTTTGTATCACATCACTGATTATTTTTCCCAAAATAGTATCTAGTTTTATATAATAGTATGTCGCCTTGTGTCATTCATGCAGGCACAGATTGCTGTATCTTACAGTACATGGTATGTGTTGAATGTGAATATTGAATTAAATAGCACATTTTAGAATATAACGCTTGGATATGCTTATTTCACCATAGAGTAGAAAACACTAAAAGCATATTTCTTGTCATACATCAACATAAATAAATAAAAATCTGAAGCATTATAGATGCATTTTTTTAAATTTTGCATCATCTTTAAATAGATACAGAAAATGTCTTCGCAGTTGTATAACTTTTGAACAAACATAAAGTATTGAACTTCTAAGACATGGTTTGAACCTCTTGAAAAAAATTCAAATAATCTGGAGACACAGTATAAAAATTAGAATGCAACAACATCCAGCTAATCATTTACATTCTGAAACAGTGTTAAGTTGGAAAACATTGTCTGCCCTCAAGCCATCAGAATGAGCATTTTATTTCAGGGAAAGCTGGAAATGTTGAACATCTGTTGGATTGGTTGTGCTTACAGTCCTCACGTTTCATGAAAGTGGGAAATGCTGTAAGTGATAAAATACAAGAGACGATATTGTCTGTAGAGACAGGATCATCAGGTTTACTGCTCTGGCACTATAAACTTTGGATAGTAAACTGGATGGTTTAGTGGCTGAAAGATACCTGGATCATATGTTATCAATCAACACTTAACAAAATGAGAATTTGGAAAACCCCTTCAATATATGAAATAGAGAATTGTATTTATAATATCTAAAGAAATATATTCAATGCATATTATATTTCATTTAATAAAATCAATCAATCAAGCAACCAACCAATAATCACATGTTTCCAGAATCCAATTTGTTACTGTACTCCTCCAAATTTCCTTATTAGAAGAAGGAAATTTTCTAATTTTTCCTTCAGGTCATAGGTTCTTCTTTTTTTCAGAGGAAAAAACTTCTCAGCAACTCACACCTGATTTAATCTGAGCAGTCATATGTTTGTATTAATAATAGAGTATTTATTATCTATTAATTTTGTAATTGTGTGATATATATTTAGATTATCTTTTAACATATTAGCTATTTAATTTCTAATAACTTTCTTCCCTAATCTAGGTATGGCTGATATTGTTTTATTTTCTTTATATGAGGTTTTTTTAGTCCTAATTCTCTTAAATTTTCTTTCCTCATTACTGCACTGCAAACAGAATACAGGTAAAAGCTGCTCACTAGTACCCCACATTGTCACAGTGATCCAGGTTATAGATGCAATTCAAGAACACTTCATATAGCCTTCCTTCATTTCTTTCTGTTGCACAAATGTGCACAATTTCTTTTCTCTACAAACCATGCTAAATCTATGACTTTACAACTGGTGTCATTACTGATGCCTTTTTAACTTTTATATATTTCAAATCCTGTACTGCATTAGAGCATAACTCTAAACGCCATATAGAATGTAACATTTTGGTCAGACAAGACAATCCCTCTAGGCCTGAAATTCAAGGACACCCTACAGCCTCAGGCCCAAAAAGTATAAACAAAAGTGAGTTAGGGCAAGGAGCAAACTGGGGGTATATCACTTCATTATCTGAAGCCGTAATTGGAGGATTAACTCCTGATATGTAAATGCACCAAACTTATATCTGTCTGAAAAACTCGTGACCATCATCCATCTTGGGTGTAGCCCCTCCCGGAAGCGTCTGACTGCCCAAGGTGTACCTATTGAAGGCCTTTAATAAATACCTACTTTTATTTTCTTAGCCTTGTCTAGCCTCTGCTCTAGGTAGCCACTCCAAGACATCATCACAACCATTATGAATTACATGCTCGTATTTTATAGCAAATATTTTGTATCTGTATGGGTAACCTGGTGATGGTTTCAAATGATATAACCAGTGTCTCTGCATACCTATATCCTCTCTCCTCTCCTCTCCTCTCCTCTCCNTCCTCTCCTCTCTCCTGGAAATAAGAAAATTTAGACTATTGTGAACTCCATATAACTGATATTTCGTTATTATAATTCCCAAAGAAACTTTAGGCTAATGCAACTGACTGTATAATGTATGCCAATACTAAAAAGAAACTATAATAATCCTTTAGTATGATCATTTAGCATCAGTCTCTGTCATCACCCTAATTGCATTGAATGATCTCATCTCCTGACAAATGAGGCCAGGTACAAAAAAATGTGTATCTTATATGTTCATTTTGCTAAATACTAATCATTCAACATAAGGATGAAAAATGGGCTTGTCAACATTGAAAATGCGTTGAGAGTAAATATCAGAAGGTAAGAAACACAGTTGCTGACTGCTGATTTAACAGGGTTGTGTCTCTCTCTTCTCTTTTACTATGCAATAGTAAGAAAGAACTGCTACTGCATTCTGTGCTTAGATGTAAGTCTGTTGGGTCGTTGTGATGACTGACAGATGAAATGTAGGGAAAATAAAATAAGGGAAAAATAACTTTTCTGAGGAGTTTCTGGCTTAAGATGTACATGTCAAGAAAAGTTGATAAAATTCCTTTGTAATAACCATGTG
This sequence comes from Melanocharis versteri, assembly GCA_013397845.1. Classification (NCBI taxonomy): domain Eukaryota; kingdom Metazoa; phylum Chordata; class Aves; order Passeriformes; family Melanocharitidae; genus Melanocharis; species Melanocharis versteri. Next base: position 201,771 of record VZTG01005663.1, on the reverse strand, counting down.
GCACCATAGCAAAAAGATACATTCATTATTCAGTTGTGCAAATGCAACACACTTTTTTTTTTGCATGGATTGTTCTTTTTCTGTACCTTTTCCCATCATGTCCTTTCTACTGGCATCATGTGATATGTTGGCTTTGTAGCTTTGTTTCTATTAAGCCAGAATCTTTTGGAAATTGTAAGTCAATGTCTGAATTACATATTGATATTGTTTTAAGTGCTGTGCAGTCCTATCATTCTATTGACAGCAGGGTTAGTCCAAAAATTCTATCAGTGAATCCAGCAAAGCAGTAATTTGGGGTTACATTGGCCAAATACCAGTTGCCAGGGTCTTGCCCAGCATGGGTCTTGGAAGCTGGAGGGAAACTGAAGGCAGACAGTGTTTCTTACAATCACTGAGGTGTCTCTGGTCACCTGGTTCACTTCAGATTTTGCCTCAGTCTGTCATTGCAAAGGAACATGGGGCCAGTGGCACCATGTGTTGTCCACACAGTGAAATTGATAAGTTTTTGGTGGTCCTGCAAGGTGGCATTTCTTTTCAGAACTCTTTAAGTTTCAACTACACCCCACAATCAGTCACCCTATGTCACATATAGCTGGTACACACTCTCCAAAATCAGTTTTGTACCTGGGGTAAATGAACCAAACCAGGCTGAGTTCAGTGCATTAAAACTTTCAGAATCGCAGGATGGCTGATGCTGGAAGAGTAGTCTGGAGCCCATTTGGTTCAGCTCTGGAATTGCTGAAGGCCAGACTTGCTTATAAAGTCTGAGGCGAAGAAGGCGTTCATTACCTCTGCCTTTTCATATCGTGTGTCACCAGACTTCCTGCCATATTCAGCAAAGGGCCTACATTTCCTCTAATATTCTCATTCTGACTTATTGATTTAGAGAATAAGCTAGTGTCTTTGGCATCCCTAACCAGTATCAGTCCAGGCAGGTTTTGGTTTCTCTAGCTATGCATTCTTAAGCATGCTCAGACAGGGTCTCTATGATCCTCCCGGATTATTTGTTCTTGCTTTGGCCTTACTTCTTTTTCTTTTTTAAAATTTGAGTTTCCTTGGGAGCCACTTGTTCATCCTTGTCCTGACATTTTAGTCTTGTTTCCTGCTCACTGGGATAGATAATTCTTGATAAATACTTTTGTTAAATACTGCAACCAGCTTTCAAACCACAACCAGTTTTTTCTTGTTTGTGAGTACTAGGTGCAGCAAAGCACATCTCCTTGTTGGATCCTCTGTCATTGCCACCAGGAAATTTTTCTTTATGCTCTCCAGGAAACTTCTGGATCGTTTGTGTTCTGCTCTGCTGTTCCTCCAGCAGATAATAGGGTGGATGAAGTGCCCCAGGAGGACCAGGGCCCGTGAACAAGAGGGTACTTCTAGCTGTCTATGGGAGGAATCATCTGCTTGTTCTTCCTGATCAGAGAGTCTGTAGCAGACACCCACTATATTGTCATCCATACTGGTCCACTTGCGAATTCTTATCCTCTCGGTTGGCTCCTTCCCAAAGTCACAGAATTCCAGGTGTTCTAGCTGTTCTCACATAAAGCAAAACTTCCCATCCTGTCCTTCCTAAAGAGCTTGAATCTTGCCATCACAACACTTCAGCCCCATTAGCTGCACCACCACATCTCTGTGATCTCAGCAAGACTGCAGCCCTGCACCTGCATCAGACCTCTAATTCCTTGTATTTATTCACCATGCTGTGTGCATTAATGTGCAGATGGTACAAAGAGACACTGCAGCATGCTGATTTCCCAAAACCATCCTGTTTCATGTTTGGGTTTGTGAGATTTTATGTCTGGGTTTGTGAGAGACTGGAATGTTAATGGTTAATGACTTGAAACATTCTGTCATTTGTGGAGGCGACAGGGTGCTTTGTTTACAAACCTAGGTGGAGGAGGGGAGATTTTTGTGCTAGATGTTGAGCCAGATAAGGGAGAAGACTGGTAAGGAGCAGACCCTGCAGAGGTGGGATAGTACTTTTATCATACCTGTCCTCCCTTTGATGACTGGCTCAGTTGTAAAATTTCCCCTTGCCTCCCTCTTCTCACCCAGGGAACGTGTTGGGGGATTTACATTTTTACAGGACATTCACAAGTGGGCCTGTAGTATTCGTCCTTTCTGACGGGGCTCAACCATGCTGAAGTGAGAGGCAGCAATTGTATCTTAGAAGACATCATAAACCATCACGTGCCCCTGAAGCATTGCCTTGCCTCATTTCTGGGACCTTCCACCAAAGGACTGCGCAAAATTCTCTGTCTTGCAACAGACAGAGTAAAGCTTCACTCCCAGGGTAGGAACCTGGGTGTTTCCACCTAAACCTAGATGTGTATTAACCCAATGAACTTTGTGTTTCCTGAGCTTTCCCCAACCTCTGATGGATCAAGACTGTGACTATCACTTCGACCAAGAGACAACGAAATGGCGACAATCAAATCTTGCTGCTAGATCCACAGGCGGTGATGTCTTTGTATTCTTATCCTTTCTTCCTCTTTCTTTCTTTTCCTTAAATATTTTATTGCTATATTACTATAGATAATGCTAACCAAAACACCTACATAGCTTTTCATTGCAACTAAATTGTTCTAAAATAAACACTGCATACATATTTAGAAATACTGATCATTCAGTATCTTTTCACTCTAATCCACCACAAGGGACCTATTAACAAGAATGCGGGTTACCCTCACCTTTTGGGGTGGATCGAAACAGGGTTTTGTGATTTTATTTCTCCGTATAATGGTAGCTGCTAGCCACTTAAATGAAAATATTTGAGGTCACCACTTCTAGGCCCTGTTTTGTTGATTTTGTGTTTGCTTTCCTTCAAATTTCTCTAGGTTCTTTCCATGTCAACCTTGTACATTCCTTCATCAGAAGGCTGCTGCTAATTCTCCGCCTCATTCCCACTTAACAACCCATCATACCAGATCAGTCATCCTGCTGGAAAAGATAGCTTTGCTCCACTTACTGAGCTGGATCCCATCTCTCCCAAGAAGATGTTTATGGTCAATAAGCATCCTGCAGGTGTGGAACCCAAAACCTCAGCAACCAATTGATGACATGCAGTATCAGTGATGCCTTCTTAACAACCCTTTTCACTCAACAGTAGAGTGAATAAAAACATTACCTTGACCCTCATACCTGTGACTGCTATATTGATACTGTCCAGACTGCTCCTGGAGCAGGAGATCCTTCATGCCCACCTGAAAGCACAGCAGATTGCAGTTGTCAAGGGATTAGATAGGCCTTGACAGTCTTCACAACATCCTGGTTAAGGGCCCCAGAAAGCAGCAGTCCAGTGCTTTTGTTTACTGTCGCAGAGTACTGTTGATTTGTGCAGAAAAATTAACCAGATTTCAGTGCTGGGTGAAATGATTACTAGGTAGTTCATCAATCAGTGTGAGAGTTTGGGTAAAAGGCACTGCAATGTGATAAATATCAATTGCCTGTAACCTTGCCTTTCAATCAAGGCAGTAGAAGTAGGAAGAGAGTGCAACTTCATCAGAAAGATTTGTTATACTATATTAGAATATATTGTAATATAGTGCAAATAATAAAAAATAGTTTTTCTTATTGCCATGCCTTCCAAGATTCCCATCAATCTTTTTACAGCAGATCTCTTTTCTAGGTTATCTGTTTGACTTCTCAACACATTACCGTCTTTAGTATTCTCAGTTAGAATAATACTTCATACATCAATCAATTTACAAACACATTTCTTTTCAGGTATTTTTATCATAGTGACCCAGTTTCTTTTCTGATGACTTCAGAATAAACTTTGTAGTGATGGCTTAAAGGTGACTTTCTTATTAGCCAGGATAATCAGAAAGGTGTTTAAAGCCACAGAGGAAATGTAAGCCCCATAACATTTGGGAGGCGTATTGCTTCAAGAATTGCACAGAGGGCTGTAGGTATCCTTACTTTGCTGAGATTGAACATGTCTTGCCCACAGACCTGCCCATGAAGAAAATTTTGGTACAGAAATGAATTCTTTGGAGTCTGGACATGAGATCCCTCCTTCCTTGACCTTGCAAAGATAGACCTAATGCCTAATTGTTTATAAATGGAAAATAACTTTGGGGAAAATATAAGCTTTCTGGCCCTATTAGAGAAGTACATTAATAAAACCAATTGTGGACAGAGCTTTTTAAGGGTTCTGTCTGCAGCTGGACAATTTTACTGACTTCTACTTTTGAGATCTCTTATTGTTTGATGACAGGATGATAATCACTTATTGACAATGTTAAGTTACAAGAGTAAAGAGAGAAGGAAGCCTGGATCCTTTCTAACTGCACAATATCACTAACTCATGTATATTTGAAAGAAAGATGAATGTTAAAGGAGTGGGAAGAAAAGAATCTATAGGGTTAAAATTTAATGTGATTATTTTTAACTTATTATAATCTTGCCTAAATGTTAAATAAAATAGTATTTGATTTCTCTATTTCATTTCACTGTGACTTTTATTAACTTTATTTTTCGTGTTTTTCTAACACTGCCTATGCCTAGCTAAAGTGCTAAAATGGAAGAATGATAATAATTTTTGTTTCTTACCTTCAAATGTATGTTTTTACCTTCCATTACCTTCAATCAGTAGCCTACTTTTTTTAGAGCTAGTACTTTCTGAAAATTATGCCCCACAAAGAATGCCAGGCTCCATAAGTATCTGTCAGTTCAATCTGCACCTCTGTAGTAGTTTTTCACAGCAAAGTGCTTGCTTTCCTAAGCAAGGTGGCGGCCAGCTGTGGAGAGGAGGCGGCGATGCTCATCTTTATGTGCTTGATTGCAGAGTCCTGAAATGGTAGCCTGAGGGCTCACAGGTATTTTCTGGAAAGGGTACAGATAGATATGCTCTTCAAGGCTTGAGTCTTTCTATACGCTTTAATCATCTTTATGGTATTTAACCTATATTAAGGCAACAGGAATGACTTTCTGAAAGGCAGTGTTTTAGTCCCTCATCATCTACAGAAAAGTGCAAAAGGTTCATTTTGACAGGGAAATGGGTATGTGTAATATCAGGCCTAAATAGCAAAAACATTACAAGTTCTTGTAACTTTTATGAATACATTCATTTTTTTCTGTGAAGTATTTGAGAGGGAAAATTAATCCACCTGTAGATCATGCTGATATCTCCATGTGACTTGCAGTGTTGATGCTTGCACATCACCAGTGCCAAAAGAACAGAATAGGAAACAGAAACATAAAGTTTTGCTTTGCTGACTACTCGTGAAACCTAGAGCAATTATCGCTGTAAATTTTGCTTTGAGGCTACAGCAGCTGTGAGGAACAGCTCAGTTTGGGGCTAATTCTGAAATGTGACTGATGCTTGTAAATCTCTTGGTGCACAGCAATTGCCATTTAAGGATCTAGCCTGTTGCTCATGGCCAGCATCTCAAATGATTCAAGAGACAAATTTATAGCTTTTAAAGATGGAGTAAGGAATGTAGATTCAATTAAGGGAGGAATTTATCTTAGAAAAACTGTGAGGAACAGGACCTGGGGTAATTAACATGTTTGTGTATTAAATTAACTTATTGAAGAAATTGCTCTGAAATTTCGGAGTGAAGCTGAGCTTAATGAATTTTTATTGTATATTGGAAAGAAATAATTGAAGGAATTACTCTTGATGTCTTTCAAAGAAGCTTGTTCCTATTAGTTTATTTTTATGGATAATAAGAATGACATCAGTGGCTTGTATTTGTCTTTTGAGGGGGTTAAGAGTAGAATTGATTGGCTTGTTTTTAGGATCTTAAGCATTGCATAAAGGAAATAAATTGTTAAATAAATTGTTACTTTTGTCTTTAATTGATCCCAGATAATGTTCTAGCATGGACTAAAAATTCTGTAATTAAAATTTCTGCTTTAGACTTTTTAGTAGAACATTAGTTTGCAGAGTATTATTCTGGGCCTTGATTTTTACTCAGGTAGTAGGGCTTTAATTCCAAAAACTTTTTTGATTAAACCCTATTTACAGTGGTATTTGTGCTGACAATACTGTGATTCTCTGCTGTTTTTATCAAAACCAGTGGATTTATATGACCATTTTTAATTTGAGACATAAAAAGCTCCACTTGAGTAAGTCTGTTCCTTTATTTTTGCATACAGTTGCCCTTCAAGGCACAGGAATCATATCCTCCTCATATAACTAGTGATCTGTTATGTAAGAAACACTGCCTGTAGATAAAACCATCAAAATCTTCATTCATCTAAATTATCAACTTGGAGTTCGGTCTTTTCTCCCTGTCTCAGGACTTTCTAATAATCCAAATACATACTGTAGCCTTTCTGCAGAGATAAAGGATTCCTAGGTGTGGGGGGACTGGGTGCAAGCATTTTTGTCTCAAACATTCTGACTGTGACAAGGGGAAAGTTGTTATTAGAAGAGAGGGTCCCAGAGAGGTGTGTGGGGGTGTGCTGCTCTGAACCACCTTCCTTTACCTCCTTGAGATGGGTGCCCAGTCCCTCCTAATTCCCCCCGACTCCCTTCCTGAACGAGGCCTCAGAAAGGTTGGTAGCACATACACGAACAAAATGGTGCAAAATAAGAGGCGTATACCAGATTAATTATAAAAGGAAGTGGATCAGTCTGCTTCTCTCCCTTTTTCCTCTTTCTGTTTCTCTTTCTTTGTCTCACTATCCCAGCTCTGGACCATCCACTCAGCGGGGCCAATGTGGGATCTAAGAACTGATAGTATTTTTTTTCTCTCAGTCTCTTTTCTGCCTTTATTTCTCTGCTCCCTTGCTGCGTCTGGGCGAGGGGTAGCCCATACTCTGTGCGGAAGCTTCTTGTGTTCTTTTAAAGGGCTGTATCATTATTAGGAAAAGAGTTTTCTCAAGACAGAGAAGCAACCCAGGATGAGACAAAACCAAAACCAAAACCAAAACAACAAAAAAAAAAGCAAGATCACTTTCTCTGAAACTCTGCAATCAATTTTTCTCAAGTCTGTGAGTGTTTAGCTTCCCATTAACATAATCCTCATCCCTTATGGGTAGAAAACAAATTAAACAAAATATCTGCATCCAATTAAAAAAGCAATGAAAAGGAAACATATCCCACGTGTGCAATGATCACACTTGAAAATTGATAATTAGGTTTTGTAACTATATTGTCTATTATGAGAGTAAGGAAAACTGGAAATTATGTTCATGTGTGTACTTTTAATTAAGGCATAGAGCAGCACTAAAAGACAATACGTTTTAATTGACATAAACTCTTATAAGAAGGTAAGATTCAAATGTTTTGTTGAAAGGAAATGTTGGAAAAAACAGATTTCAAAGCTTTCAGATATTGACTTATTTCTGACCACCTCTATCTCATACTTATTAGCATAAAAATATGGACAAAGGCCAATGTCTTGCTGCTAATTCTTAGCCTCAGGTTCAGATGTGCAGCAAACATACTTCAGTTCTTAATCACCTGTGTTGAAACTAAAGCTTCAGTGTAGTACTTGAGTTGGTGAAATCACATTGATTTTGAAAAAGATCAGAGGATTAATTTAATTACTTTAAGTTATGGTTGATGTGGAAAGTTTCAGGGTCCAGGGAGTTTGCTAGAAGCTAAATTTATATTCTGGGCTTCTTGTGGTTCTCATGCTTCCTTCTTTGCTTCTGTACCATATCATGCAGTGGAGTACAATTATACTATTTTTCTATCTCCAAATTTCTTTGGTTGGTTAGTTGGTTTTTGTTTTTGTTTGTTTTTGTTTCGGTTGGGGCTTTTTTTTGTTGTTTGCTTGTTCGTTTGTTAGTTTTATAATTACATTTGGCTATTTCTGGCTTTGGCAATATTTAAAGTTAAGTATCTCATTACTTGTCTAAATTTCACAATATTTCTTGTGTGAATTTAGTTATTGATTTGTTGTATTTTCATTTTATGTTACATTTGTAGGTCAAAAATGAGTATCAAAACCCCTCAAAGCCAATAAACTGTTATTCAAGAAAGTTTAAAACTATCCTATACTTCTCGGCATGCATTTAACACATTTCTGAAACCTGCAGGATAAAAAATAATTTGGAACTTAAGGCTGTCCAGATCATCTCTGTAAATTTAATAACATACATAATTTTTGTTTTGTAGAAGATCCCTGTCTCCACAGACATGTCTGGGAGAATCATGCGTGTCTAGTGCACAGGAGGCTGAGAAAATTTGTCATTTATTGGGTGAATTTTAAAATTAAGGCCCACCTTACTCCTTTTCATTCAAAGTGCTCTGCAATACATGCATAAAGTTAGGGGAACAGTATTCTTAAAGCCAAATAAGGAGAAAAAAAAACCACTCAAAAACTGGGAAATGCAGAATTAGATTTACTTTGTTTCAGTCCTTTTAATTTGTACACATGTAAAGATAATTTCTTAAATATAGGATACCATGTAACTTTTTAAGAATAAATGGGATTCAGGTAATGAGCTTTTTGTTGATGAATTTGGGTCCTAGGCTGTATTTGCTGGACCTTATGTAAGCTCTACTGTATGGTAAAGATAAATATGCTACAGAAAGATTGAAGGCTATGGTGAGACCCAATGTGTAGGTAGTAGTAGTGGAATCAAGTGCTAAACTATAACCAAGGAAATGTTCTGGAAAAAAGTTTAACACTTTCTATCATGAGTGGTGCTAATAACTCCACTTGTCATTCACCAGTATCTGGAAGAGAAAACGATTAGATCATACTGTGGCTTTAGTGTATCATCACTTCATGGATTCTTCTCTTTGATTTCACATTTGTAGCCCCACACTGCAGAACTGAGAAGAAGAAAGATGTCAGTTAAGACAAATGTCTTAGGTCTTTTGGAGGGTCTAGAGCAAGAGACTGTAGGCTTGTCTGCTTTTTGCTCTGTCCTAACATCTCAGTATTAGTCAGAAGCAAGGACTGGATTGGGTTAGATGGATATGGTTCCCTCATCACAACTGGGAGGTAATATTATGGACAGTCTTCCACCGCTGCTTGTCGCCTTCTCCTCAGATGTGTGGTAACTGTGACCCTCTTTTTGCCATAGTGATAGACCAAGAGTTACAAACACTTCAGTGGGTCTGAAGTAAGAGCCACAGTGGTGCACACTGCAGAGATGATCTGGTCTCTGAAACTACAACTATACAGTAACTACAACTATATACAGTATATTTTTCATAAGGCAAAAATAGACCAATTGATGTACAGCTTAAATTTCTTTGATAAGGTAAGATGATGAAGAACAAAAGAAGATGACAATCTGTACTGGTTTCGGCTGGTGTAGAGTTAACTTTCTTCATAGTAGCTTGTACATTGCTATGTTTTGAAGAGAATGGTGATAACACAGACATGTTTTAGTGCTGAGCAATGCATAGACAGTGTCAAGGATTTTTCTGCTTCCAACACTGTCCCATTAATAAGTAGGTTGGCAGCAGACAAGGAGTTTGGCTGGGTCTGACCACAGCAAACCAAAGTGATATACCAAACCATGTAATGTCATGCTCAGCAACAAATGCTGGTGAAGAATAAGATGAGAGGGAAGGGTATTTGGAGTTATGGCATTTACCTTCCAGAGTAACCATTATATATGGTGGGGCCCTGCTCTCCTGGATATGACTAAACATCTGGCTGTCACTGGAAAAAATATGAATGAATTCCTTGTTTTGTTTTGATTAAGCACACAGCCTTTGCTTTACCTCTAAAGCTGTCTTGATCTCAATCCACCAGTTTTTGTCCTTTTATCCTCTGATTTTCTCTGCCACCCTACTGTGGTGGGGAATGACTGAGCCACTCTGAGATACTTATCTGCCATCTGTGGTTAAACCATGATGTGATCAAACAATTTTTGTTATTATTCTGTTAGGAAGATACTATGGAGAAAACTCTAAATTAACCAGAACTTTTGAAAATATTTGTCAAGCACTACCAAGAGATATCTGCAAGGAGTAATGCAATTCCCTAGAGTTATTTCTGATTATCTTCATGTTACAGGAGAAAAATACAATAGTAAAACTTTGCTTTTTCTTGCAAGCATCTCGTCTCAGTAATGTAAAGGGCTTCTTGAAAGCTTTCTAGTTCTAGAGATGAGAACTGCTAAAAAAAAAAAGAAAAAAGAAGTGAAAAAAGATGTTTATAGTTAAATCTTTTTCAGTAATATAGATTAACTGTCGTCGTACAGTCATTTGACGCTTTCCACCTGAAAACAATTTTTGCATATAACTGAACATGATGCTGCCATTCTCGTCGGGTTATTAATTTAATTATGAATCTAGATTATTTAATAGAAAAAGAAGTGTGGTGGAACTGATTTAATAAAGAAATAATTGAAACAGAGCGATGTCCCTCTGCCTACTACCTTAATTCTAGTTGTTACCAGCCCATTGCCAGAACCAAAGTAGGTAATACAGACAGGCTTTTTCTGCATAGCACTATCTTGCTTGGGATGGGAGACCCTTCAGATGCTCAGATGGGCTTCAAGGAAATGTCTCATACACTTAACAGAGCTAACGTGGTGGATTCTAACATATCTACCCTGAGGTTGAAAGAATAGATGCAACTCTTTAGGTGATGTACAAATTTTACATCGAGGAGGACAGCAGCTAAAACTCATCCAGGGGTAGACAAATCAGAGTGGTTGATTCTGTTTAGTAAGAAGGACTAAAACAGACCTCAATCTTTTCAATCTAATGAATAGAAAAAGTGACTTAATGGAAGATGAATTCTAAACAACTGATGCTGAAGGGGGAATTTTGGAACCAAGAAGCACAGTGGCAATGATATCAAAAAGCTTTCCTTTTTATAACCTTCCCATGCATTATACATCTCACCTAGTACAGCAGATAAGATCAACTCAGTATTATTCCAATATTTAAAGATGATAGCAGAATTGACAAGAACATTCTGCTGCTATTTTGACACCCTTGACAAACATGGGGAATCATAAAAGAGTAGCTGAAAGTAGATGTCATCAAAAATTAATGAAAGAAATTAATGAAAGAATAGTTACTAATCACTATGAAACTATCTGTAGTCAAATAACCTTGATGCCATTACAGGTCTTGAAAAGACAGGAACAGAATGAGTCAACTGCAATTGTCTAAGTGGTTCTTGGAGCCCCCAAAATTAGAACTGTACAAGCAAAGCTAGCTTAAATGAGTATTATTCATAACTCTACAGAATCACAGAATATTCTGAGGGAAGGCACCCAAAAGAATCAAGTCCAACTCTTAAGTGGATGGTCTATACAGGAATTGAACCCACAACCTTGAGTATCGCTATTATTACCGCACTGTAACCAACTGAGCTAATCTCAGTCTGTATTGGCATTCAGGGTAAGAATTTCCCTGGAGAGAAAGTGAGGACTGTCAAGTGATGGGCAGCTGAGTTGGCAGAAGGCCTCCTCCATCTTTACACGAGCAGATTTCTTCTGCATATGGCACATTCACAGTTTGCTGTTCATATTTAGCTTTTCAGTGAGTGGCATATCTACAGGTACTGTTGATAAAGAAAATAGATTTGATTCCTATGCAAAAGAGGGTTTAGTTGTTGGTTTTTGTTTTTTTTTAATTTATTCTGTAAGAACTAATGAAGCCTACTGGGATTTCTACAACGGAATAGACATCTTTAGGTTTTCTAATGAATATTTGCATAAGGGTAAAAAATAAGACATTAATAAGCTTCTTGGTAGCAAGTCCTCAATGTAAACTTTATAATTCTGTGTATGTTAGTCTGTCTAAATGTCTTTAGTTGTGTGCTGAGTTTTGGAACTTTTCAATTTATTCACAAAAATTAAGCCATTGGAGGTATCTGTACAGGACAAGGACTTAACAGTTTAATCATTCAAAGAAGAAGAGATTAGGGTATTTTCCTGAATGCTTATATGTCTGGTTGTATCTTTTTTGTTTCACTTGCATGAAGAATTATTTGTCCTTTGGAGTAGATTGTCTTTTTTGCATGACAAACTTCACCTCAGAGTTTATGCAGCACAGCAGCTGAATCAAACAATTCTGATCGTTCCTGCTGACTGCTTTTCTGCTCAGTAAGCAAGTTCAGGTTTACTATATGTGTCTTTTTACACAGAGCAAAATCACGCCTGGATTAGTATAATTTGATATAGCAGGGAAAGGGTGGAGTGTGATTTTCCAGTATGAAATAACATTTAAGAGAGAATTTTATAAGTGAGGCTTGAAAACCATACAGACATAGAGCTTCAACAGTCACCTATGGGAAACCTCCTGTATTGTCTATGACATTTGGGTGAGACCAAACTAGACATTTTCTGCTTGTGTATAATTCCACATTCTTAAATTCTTTTAATTAAAAGAGCTGGTGAGTTTGAAATAAATGACATTAAAAATTTAGATAGAAACCTATCTAGGATGACAGCTTTAACAACTCACTAATTATTTCTCCTATTCTTGCATTTTAAGATCATCAAGTTCTTGTTAAGGTAACATAGAAAATTCCTAAATATTTAAGCACATTTATTCACATTTCTTGTCAGTTTGGTGAGGGCTATGTAAAGATTTGCATGAGAGGAACAGAATCTTGTTCAGGTTAATCCTCACTCAATACGATATGCTCAAGATCTTTCAACAACAAAAAACCAGCAAAAATAGTTTTTTGTGTCCTTTTGTGCAAGGTTCAAGTTGACTATCTGTGTAAGGTATTGCTGGTTTATCATTGGAAAAAAAATTAATATAACTTCTGCCCTTGAACTGTTTCATTTGCCTAAAATGAACATGTTCTTGTCATATTTTTTTCATCCTTTCTTAAAGAAACATTTTATGGCATTATATCAGATTTTAAATTGATATCTATGTTGAGACTAAATTACTTTCCTTCAACAGTATCATGTAACTCTACTGTTTTTACTGCTTTCATTAGAGTGACTGACTTGGTGAAAAAGGTATCAGATGTTCTATAAATAGAGCGTAATTTTGCAGAGTATCTTTTAAAAGAAACAGAAGAGTCAAAGAGATTCTGGATATTTTGTGCTTTTACAGGCAATTTTGTTGTTGATTTGGAATAAAAATTATAATTTTAAGTAGGTATATAATATTCAGTTATTTGTTTGTTATTGAGTTTGAGTAAGTTTACTTCATTCTTGGTTCTTGTGTCTCTGCTACATTTGTTATAAATGGACAAACTGATAATAATAAAGAAGCCAAGTTCCTTTCATCTCTTTCCTGGGCACAGTTTCCTGTCATCTTTCTAGTAAACCTCGTTTGCCATTACTACAGTTCAAACTTCTATTTTTATGAAAAGAGGTATCCTGACTGAAGACTTTATAAAAGGTAGGATATGAGCAAGGTACTGTATTACCTATAACTTCCAAAAGAGTATTCATCCTTTACATTTAAAAGAGAAACAGATATGATTTCTTTAATGATTTATGAACCAAATGAATATCTATAATCAGAAGGGGTGAATTTTCAGAGCTTCCACAAAATGTAAAAAATCTTAGGTATAGGTGCAAGGTACCTGACTTGACGTACATTTTTATATTATTGAGCTTCATTGCACTCACCCAGCTCAATTCTGTCACCCATATCAATCTAGTACTAGTCCTTTCTTTTCTCTTGTTTGACTGCTGCTTTTCTATGTAACAACATATCAACTTCTTTACTGAAGTCAAGTTAGATGTATTTACTGAATTCCCTAATTCGGGAAATAGGTTATTAAAAAAATGATCAGTGCTCATTTATCACAGATCCCTACCAGCCCTTTTTATTGTTCTTTCTTTTTCCTCTCATTGACTTCATTTAAAAAAAAATATATATTTTGTCTTTCAAAGCTGCATTTAAGCCTTATAACTTATTACTATTAACCTAATGCTTTGTACTTGACTTTATCTTTCTCCTCTTCTTGTGTGGACTTTACAGTTCTTAAGTCATACGCTACTAGTTTTAACAGATCTTCTAGGAAAGTGCATTATTAATTGCAGAACATAATGGGTTAGTTGTTTCAGAGACGTTGGAAGAAAATAGCTTCTCTGTACTGAGTTAATTTTAGTACGTAAAACTGGACTGCAATTTATTTTGCTGCTGTCTCAAATCTTCCGGGTATTTACTTTTATAATATGTTTATTTTCCCTTCTGAGAAAAAACCCAAAACAAACCAAAACCCACACTGTCAAAACAAGAGTGGCACGTCTTACTTTTTCTTGGTTTAAAATCATGTATTGATTATCTATAATCTTTGCTATGCCCTTATGTATGACCACCTTGCCACTAATGGTAGTGTTCTTTCACATGTGTGGAGAATGTCTACCTGTTATAAACTTGTTAAATTCTGACTTGGGACTTTCGTGTATATTCACTTCCATCTTCTAAGGGCATGCAAATTAAATTTTCACCTATCATCTAAATGCTAAGACCTAACACTAAATCTCTTATGACCTGATGATAGGACAGTATAGGTGGATGATATAGATGAAAAGATCCTACGCCATCAGTTTTAAACTAAATTGACAGATGGACTGAGGTCTCTTAAATCTGTATTTGTTCTTCATATAGAAGCTGCCAGCATAAAGCGTATATTTGTACTTCGACTGAATAAAACACACTTCCAAATACTGAAATGTTCAAACCCACAGATAACAGAATCACAGAATATGCTGAGCTGGAAGGGACCCACAAGAATTGCTGAGTCCAACACCTGACCTGCACAGGACCATCCCCTAAAATAACACCATGCGCCTGAAAGCATTGTCCAAATGCGCATTGAACTGTGTCAGGCTGATGCTGTGACCACTTCCCTGAGTAGCCTGATGTTTCAAATCAGCCTTTAACAGTTGCTGGTATAAATGCAGAAGTTTTCTTTGCAGCTGTATGTGAGAGACTGGAAGGATTGATGTCTTGAGACATTTTGGGATGCAGGGAGAGGCAGGTTGGGCCTTGCCATAGTGAGGCAGTGAACTGCCCCACATTTCCACCTGTATCCCAGCCTGGCAGTGGTGCTGATCATTGGCACACCAGAGGCAGTGCCCCATTGCTGGAGCCCCCAGCCCAGCTCCTGAGAGGCCTAATGAGTGGAAGTCCCACTTGGGGGGAAGGCTCAGGAAGACCAAGGGGTATTTAAAGCCAAGCATGAGGTCATCGCATTGTCTGGACCCTACCTCTTCTAGAGTTTCTATCATTGTTGGAACCCAGGTGTTGGTAGTATATGTGTCCTTTTCTACATGGTTTCTGTCTTTTTCTTCTTCTTCTAATTCCCTCTTCTTGGAATTCTTGAGTAATTTGAAATTGAATGGGCTTAAAATTTGCTAAGTTGAATGGGCCAAGTTAAGGTTTTGTGGAGAGTTTTATATCGATTGTCTGTTGCACTGAACCTTTTGCCAAAGGTCTCTGATTTTCTAAAGTTGCCAGTAAAGTCTTTTTTTTTGTTGTTTTGACCTGTTGAGAATATCTTGTCAATATTTCTCCTGTGCATCCAGCTCAGAGTACACGAACAACCATAAACCCTTGAGCGAGATGTTTGGGCCCTTACACTGTAGTATGCATGGTATAAGAATTCAGTCTGCAACGAGCTCTTAAACTTGAAGGTAATGGTAGAATAGAAAGGACCTAGCATTTAAGATCATCACATATTAAATAATATTCCTTTGCCTAGCATTACAATTTTCTTGTTTCTTTGAGAGATTCTTGGAATGGGTGGTCAGTTGGTACCACCGAAATAATGCTTTAAATGTGTGGAAGATTCAGCTGCATAATCATACTGTTCTTTGTGCATGTTAAACAAGGCTTCAAAATAAGTTGAATTTGGATCCTTAAGTTCAATTTCTTTTATAAATATTTCATATTTTAAAAAACATCAATCATACAATTTGCAAAACTAACACCAGAAACACAGTATTTTTTTTCAAAGAGCTCATTAATATAATGTATGCTTCTGGAGCAAGTATGCATTATTTTACATCTATTGCAATATTATTTCAAATTAAGGAATTGGTTCTCTTGCATTCATTGACTTGTTATAATTGATATGACCTTTTTTTTTTTTTGTCTCCAGTGTACTTTTGTTATTTTCAATGACTGTATGATTTGGGGGTTTTTAAATATAGCATAGTTTATAGAACACATATATGACATTATATGAAAGAAACATCAATGATCTTGTGAAATTAGTGGAACTAAGGCCCTCCAATCTGATTTGACTTTCAGGAAGAGAAACTGAATCCGGATAAACCTGGATTAAAAAATGCACCTTCATAATTTTATACATAGAAATCTCTGACTAACTTACACATTAAATTATCTTGTATGTTTGCAAATGAGGTAATTGTACATGTAGGTCACTAGTTAGGTACCTTGTTAGCTGTTGGAATTGTACATAATGATTAGAAGTAGGTCCTAAGTGTGTAATTTTCGAGCACTGGAACTGTGAATTCTCAAGAAAGAAAATATTTCAGAGGGTGCTTTCTGGACTATGCTAATTTTTAAATTTGTTTTAAAGCAAGAGGCAGGTGACTTTGGCTAGTTGTATCATTCTGCTCCTTATGTGCACACAGGACAAGTAGATTTTATGTGGGAAAGGTTTCAGAAGGAAAATATTGCAAAATAGGATCTAATGTGTTGATCAAACACTCAAAAGTAAAATTACTGTGTTTTAGTTTTGAATACTATTATTTACCTATAAAAAGTACAACTATGTATGGTGTTCTTCACCACAGTATAATTGCACGATTTGTGCTCCAAGATATTATTGTCTAGATGTTCATTGCTGAAGAAATTGAGTTTTGTTGGGTTTTTGATTACTGTATTTGGAGAGCCTGTGTGTGTTCCTGAAGACAGCATTTGCTGTGCATCCAGATCGTAAATCTGAAAACAATGAGCACAGTGAGCACATGTTGCCCTTTGCACATTTTTTGTGTGTTTGGAATATCTAGCAAGAAAAAAAAAATTGGTTAGCATGGTGTTATATAGTAGTATTAGAGAGTTTGGCTGTTAACAGACAAATTCAATACAGGCTATCTATGGACTGTATTACTTCTAGCCCTAGAGACTTTACTGGTAACAATAGAGATCACAGAAACTAATTTTTAATTTGTCTGATCTTGGTCAAAAGGACCCTAAAGGATTTTCGGGGGGATATAAATAGTGTCTAAGAATGTGATTGGTGTAATAATTTCATATAAGAATGTATGCAATTTATTTCTATCTTTCTTAATATAAGGAGAATTGTGTATGAAACGCATAAAGAAAAGTACATTGCTTTAAATTTTGCTAGTGTATCTAACCAAGTACAGTTAACAGAAGACCTGTATTCAGAGATACTATAAAGTAGGCATTTCAAAAGAAAAAAGTATAAGGAAATAACAAAAGTTAGTAAAAAACACATATATTCAAATCCATAGAAGGAAAAAGAACCCAAACCCTGCAACATGAATTTTGTGTCTCTTTGTATCTTTGAAAAGTTTATGGCTTTTTCTGCCATCAAATTCACTCTATCAGTTTAGAAGTCCCTGAGGAACTATGGAACTCTTGTTAGATCATGTGCAGTAATGGAATTCACTGCAATTAAGGAAGTATGATATATATATTTGGGATAAAAGAAGTGAAGAGTTTAAATGAACCTTGAGGGATCATATTATCTGTATTTCTGGTCTTAAGTAGTATTAAGTATACTTAGATCATCCCCGTTACTGTTAATTATTTTGTAGTTTAAAAACTTCCAGTAAAGATTTTGTAACCTCTACAGGGGAGTCTTTAGCCTTTTTGCTATAATTGCAGTAGTCTTTAATTTTTCACCTGTGGTCCCACAAGACAAAAATTTTTTCCACTTTCATTACAGAAAACCTCAATGTTCTTTGTATTAAAGAGGAGTATATAGATGCAGTATTTCCTCAGGATGCAACATATTTTTTCTTCTATACATTTTCTTAAATCATTAGCTGCTACACCCGAAACTGAAGGTGTACTCCAAATGATAGGTCCCTAGAATAAGTAGACCAGAATAGCTGTCATTAGTGTCATATATAACATTCTTGTTGCTATATCCCACAATGATAGCTGCCTGACACGATGATAAGGAGCAGCATTGCACTTTTGACTCACAGCCTATTTCATCTACTCAGTATCTAGTTCCTTTTTGCAGGATTTCAGCGTGCTTTGTAATTGCTCATTTTCCATTCTTGCATTTGTTATCACCTTTCCAAATGTAGGTCTTTGCATTTATCTTTATTGAGTTTCATCTGACTGATTTTATGCCAGTTCTAAAATTTGCAATTATTTTTTTTAGTTGCAGACTTACTTTCTAAGGTATGGACAATACATTTCAAATCAGTATTATTACTGAATTTTTTAAACTGCACTTTCTATTCAATTTAGTTACATAAAAAAGTAATGTTTCCCCCTAACTAATGCAGTAGGCCTGTCATAAAGAAAGCTGTTTAGCATGATTCTTTTTTCTGCTGATTAATTCACATTTGCTATGCTTTTTGTAACTTCAGTAATTTTCTGTTTACTTGTAAATATTCATTCTAGCATTATTCTGTGGGACTGAAATGACTGGTTTCCCTTCTTAAACATTATATATTCCCTGGTTTTTTCTCTGCTCTTAGATTTTGGTGATGTTAATTCAGAAAATGAATTATTTAGTTTCTTAAGTATGTTGCCCATATTCATATGTGTGTGTGTATATATATATATGTCTTTTAAAAAGGAATCGAAAATAATATTTTCAATCACAAGTGCTTAGCTTTGGTTGTTTTGAAATTGTAAATTTTTAATAAAGATAACTTTTCAAAATAAGTAGTCTGAAATGGTATATCCTATTATTAACAGAGTTGTCTTCACTAACATAGATAATTCTTTTTCCTCTTTCTTATATAATTTCTTATCAGTTATGCTTGAGTATGTGAGAATATGGTAGATGCTTGACATAAAATGTCAGGTGTTAAATTTTGCTGTGAAAAATTAAGAATGCAATAAAATAACTGAGGGCCTGTGTTACATAAATTGTTGGTAATAACAGATGATAAAAATCCCAGAATGAAGGCTTTCACCCCAGAAAGAAGTTTGAGGTAAGCTATTCTACCCGGTGTCTTTGTGCTTTTTGATATTAGAATTCACCTTGTTCCTCGCTTGATTTTGCTTTATTTTCTTTGGGACTTTTTGTTTTGTTTTGTTTTGTTTTGTTGGGGTTGGGTTCTTTTTGTTTGTTTGTTTTTAATTTTTTTCCTTTCTTTTTATACTATCTTTAGTTTTCTTTTTGAATTGCTGAGAAAACTGAGTACGATTGCCCATGAACTAGTTTCTAGCCACTCAATTTCAAATTTCTGTTAAATACCACTAGGCGCTAGCAGTCAGTCTTTAGATTGTGCTCTGTAAAATACAAATCTGTATTGACTGACTGGTCCTCAGCTGGGTTGAGGATGTTCTGGGACCCTAATCATACCAACAGGGATACATTTTCCTCTGTCAACACTGTATATTATACCCTGTTTCACTTAAACAGTGTGTGGGTAGACCTGTTCTCATCATGAACCCTTCCTGGGTTTTTACTACAGGACTGCCCCTTTCCTTTTCTGCTGCTGGCATGTACACACTTGAAAGGGGCCTTCCAGAGAATATCTTCCTTCTGCAAATTCTGCATGCTTCTCTTTTGCTGGGGAAACTGTAGATGGTGTGTTCAAATTGAATTCAGATCCAATTGAGTTCTGGCATTAAACCCACCCTTCAAGAATACCTTATTCCACTTTTTAGTGGGCTGCCTAACACTCAATAAACCTCAATCTCTTTAATTTGCTTTAATAACAAAGTGGGTCTTTCTGTGGCTAGGGAGGCAGCTAACTGCCAAGCGCAATAATCATCCCAAGAGCACCTCTTAGGGTGTGAAATTGTAGCCAGCCAAATTTATAGTTCATGCTAAGCAAACTTTCTGAATGCAGCAGCCGTTCTAGCCAGCTCCTACTGCCCTGCCAGCTAATTAGCAGTGAGAAGAGGTACCAGATGGAGCTGTTGTTAAGTTCCCCTTGGATGAAGCTACTCTTTTTAGAACTTACGCCAGCCATTACCTGAGCATTGCAGTTATCCCTGGAATGTGGCTGCACTGATAGATAGCTGCTGGATGTGCAACATTCAGTTCCTGTGGCGTTTGGCATGGTGAAACTTACATTTGGCTGGTAACAAGGAACAAAGAGAACAAATTGGCAATGACTCTAGAAATAAGACAGCTTCTCTAGCCATGCAGTACTCCCTTGAGATAAAATACGATTTTTCTAGTGCCCCAACATCTGCTTGCAAAAGGAAATAAGTTCTGATCTAGGGAGAGTTTATTTCCTTCCTTTATTAAATGAACACATCATCTCATTACAAAGCAAGCTGAGGGCTTATTGGTGCTGCCAAAATGTAATGAATGACTGACTCAGCTGGGGAGATGTTTCTGTGGTTGAAACAGAAATCAGAAAATAACATGCAAGTCATTCCCTTCTACCTTTTAGGTCTCTAGAGGGCTCAGCACATACAGTATATTCAATTGCCTGCTTGGTGGAGGCAATGGACTGGGCAAGGATCTTCTCCAGGTCATCTACATCCAAGTGGTTATATTGAGAAAATGAAGAACAAAAGAGTATTTCTGGTGAATAATACTATTGGTAAAGTCTGTTCTAAGACTTATTTCCTGTTGTATTCTAATTATGTACTATATTTTAATTATATATAATATTTGAATTATAGATAATAGAATCTAATTACATCTATATTTTGAAAAGGTATGTTACATTCTATTTTTCTAATTTATCAATATTTTGTGTTTAATGTAAATAAGTAATTCACTCAGCACTTACACATGTGTAAGAAAATACAATTGCTATTTGACCATTTCAAGATGCAATCTTATTCATATTTGCTTATATTGGACTCTAGAAAAATGACTTCTATTGATAGAAAGATATTTCTGCTGCTTTCATTTGCATCTGAAAATTAGGAGTACCATATGTAAAATACACAGCCTAGGCTACACTTTTTCTAGAAGCATTCAAGAGGAAATTGAATGGAAAAAAACATATAAAATTAAACGTGCTAATGTAGGATATCTTGAATCTGAAAAAAATGGCTGGTTGATATCTAGTCTGAAAGCTTGTAGATTTATTTTTAACTCATTCATAAAATATTTCCCTGAGTTATTGCATCTAGACGTAAGTTATTATACACTGCTTGGAAATATGACAGATCATTAAAATGTAATGAAGATTTGTAAAAGTTCTACCAAGTTACAAGTTTGTAGAAGAGCTTAATTTAAGTTTCATTTGCTCATCTTCCAACTAAAATTAAAATGTAATGATGGAGAAACCCTCAGAATTCTTGTTTTATCATGGTATGCTTTGCTGCTTCCCTTATACATTGAACTATTTAAAACTAATTTATATGGCTCTAGTAGGTTATCTGGAAATATGCAAATAGGGTAGATGGTTTAATATTTGCATGACAACTATCTTCAGCTACTAATTTTATATCAGATAATTTGTATCCCTTGCTTTAAACCTTTCTGGCAAGAAAACAAATTGTATCATGAAGGAAAAATGCCAGGTTGACACCCACTGCCAGAGCAGTACTCAGTGAAAAGTAAGGTCAGCAGTCTATACAAACTGCATTTTTCTGGGATGGGGGAAGGGTGGGGATAAAAAAAAAGGCAAAAAAAAAAGCTCTATGCAGAATGGATATAGAAGTAAATCTGATGTAAGCATTCAGAAACCATCACTGTACACAGTGTTCCTAGTGGAATATTGAGCAGTGTAAGTGTTTAGAATTCAGCACACATTCTCTGAATACAAGCCAGAATAATGTACACATAGCAAATGAATGCAAAGAACTGAGAAGAATTTTAAATGTGGCTTGGTTGACTATAACTCCTGAGAAGTGTGTAGAAAGAGAAAAGCTGATCTTTTATATTCTGCATAACGCAGCAGCCAGTGAGCCTGTCTTCTCTAGCTGCACTTCTTTATGTGCAGCAGCCTTTATTTTGGAATACTGATTGGTGCCAATGGGAATGGGAAGAATGGGATACCTTCCCACTAACACTGAGATATATGTAAAGCTGAGTCATATCCAGAAAATGTAACGTTAGTTTCAGTGACAAAGCAAGAAAATCACACCAGTATTTCTGCATGTAAAGCCATTTTTATTGTGATATGTGGTAGAACATGAAATACCGTAACATTTTTTCGTGGGAAGAGAAGTGCAAGGAGGGAAGAGTGAGTAGGGCCAGAGACACTTCCTTGTGTGCGTGTTTTTGTATACATACAGAGATACACGCACACATATATATAGATATGTATATACATACAGTGAAATACTTGTATGAATTATTAAATAATTAAATAACAATATCTAATGTAATGGCACCTACTTGTTTTATTGACCTGGTAGTTGCTATTGGCTGTATCATGTATATAGCTGTATTAAGACACAATGTTGACGGGAGAAAATATTTCTTTATTATTGTCTTTCCTTACTTTGTAAAGCTAGTTATTTCAATCATTGAGGAAGTCTAGGGTATGGAAGATTTAATTTCATGCAGCTCTTCACAAACTATTTCATTTATGTAGCATAGATATGGAATACCAAACATATATTAGTATTTGCTATAGCTCATGTATGCATTTGATAAACAAGACAAAAAATGCCCCCCAAATGAATGATGAATATTACAGTTAGCTTTGAAACTGTTGGAGCTTATTTTCACTGTTGGTGTGTTTAGTGGTTTGCTTTTGCTTAAACCCATGTAAAGGTGCAGACAAACTCTCACTATGAATGCAGGCTGGATAGCTGCACAGCTGTATAGCTGCAGCCACTGCCTTAAAATAGTCCCAATGATAGAAAAAGGCAAAGCAATACATAAATTTTATACATCCCTGATGGCAAATTCATATTGGAGCTTGTTCTCAGATCAAGTGTTGAGGTATTTGTAGTTGGCATTTGTCTGCAGCTGTCTGGCTTTTTTTCAGCCTATCTTTTTAAAGCAGCATATGCTGCAGTTCATTTGATTTCTGTGAGTATGAAGAAGTGTGAGTAACTTGCTTGTGCATGCCAAATGTTTTTTAAAAAGCTAGTTTTAAGGTCATGCTGTGAAGAGTCTTCTACTTTACTGTGAGGAACAAAAGCCCAATAAAGGAAGCTCATGATAAGGAGAGGAAGTAAAGAGAAATATTACTCGATATAAGCCAGCTATGTGGAATATGACAGCTGATAGCAGGCACAATGGCAAGCAAGCTGTGTTATTTCTGTTCAATGTCCTGGTAAATGGAGGCACGGAAGGACGTAATGTGACAGGAAAAAAAAGATAAAGGGAAATAATAAACAGCACCAGACGGTTATTTTCTTGTAAATGGCCTTTCTTTCAATTTCTAATGAATGCAATAAACCCCAAAATATTGCTATATATGAATATATGTTGAAATGTTTGGTTGTCAATTTAGCATTATGTTTTTTGAAATCAACATAAGCATAAAGCACTTTCAAAAAACAGTTAAAAAAATCACGTTTATTTTCAGGGCAGTAGATATCTATTTATACTGAGCTGATTATACCATTTCACACTACTGTCTCTTGAAGATATGTATAAGGGTTCACATCCTATGAATGTGTCTGTGACTCGGTACATTAAAAGTGTAATTGAGATTGACTGTTCATTCAACTGAATCATAACAACCCCAAGAAAGCTATTTAAATCTATGTTAAATTTACCTGATATCTCATATTTCAAGTGAGATAAGTGGAAAAGGTGTAAAGCACTTGAGTAAAGTTTCAGTAGCTGATGATTATGGCAGTGAACTCATGAAAGTATTGGCATCAACAGCAATAAGTTAGGTACATAAATAATCCTTGGATTTGGTTTACTTTTACTGATACTGTGGTGCTAGAAATAGGAATTTTATACTGTGGACACCAAATTATGGTTCTACATGAACTGAATATAGCCTTCTTTTTCTCCTTAAAGTTCTTTTGCCATTTGAGAAATTCTGATTTAATTACCTGCTGCATAGCATCACAAAAATATGTATGAAAAAAAATATTAAAATGCCAAACCCAGCGAAATTCATGCAAGAAGGCAGGACTGAAACAGATGCAACTCATAGAGTTTAGCTTTATTTTTTATTTCAGTTCATACCCTTCATGTTTTTCACTGTACCATGGTGAAATTTAGAGTACGTTAGTAGAATACAAATACAGTGTGTTTAACTCTAAGCTCTTTTGATACTAGATTTTGATGGATTAAACAAAGGTCATTTTTATAATATGCTCTTGTAGGTGTTATATTGGAAGTTTTCTGTTGACTGATTTGAAAAAAAGAATTTTTGTAAAAGAAACCAAAAAAATCTAAGAAAATCTTTTAAAAAGGAGTATTTGAACCAAAGTTAAGAAAGGTTTAAGCCTTTCCACAGAAGAAATAGCATATTTAATATGATTGATGCCATGTTGATAAATGTCGATTAGAGAATATCAGCATGACAATTACAGCAATTCTAAAAGTTAAACAATTGGAAAATAATTTCATTCAAAGTCTTTGACCAGATCTTGTTTCAAGAAATACGTATTCCATCTCCCCCCAGTGAGGAGGACTTTTTCTGTAAGGAAAATATAATAGATGAAATAGATAATTCTTCCTTCTAAATAACCTACCAGACTTTCTGCTTTCTTAGTTTGTGATATTTGAAAATGACCAGAAAAATCTTCCTGTACTTCATTTAGCAGTTTTCATGAAATGCTCTTTTTCTGCTGAGAAATTAAGATTCTCCTAATTTGTCACCAGTATACTAGAAAAGTTATATAAAAAGTGCTTGAAAATCTTTGTGCTCTTGGCTCTGGACTCAGCACATTTCTGGATTCCTAGAGAAACACCAAATATTATCTTCTCAGGATACTTCAAATCAAGGTATGTATAATTTCCACAGTTTTTTACATAGTTTTTTCCCGAAGATGTTTTCTCATTTCATTATTCTTCACTACTTCCCTTGCTTCAAGGATCTTTTGGCAAATACAACTCAAGGTGCTCTAAAACATTTCTACAGTGCTCCAGTCCTGCCTGTTCTTGTTCTAGGAAACCTACGTTCAGTATAAAATATGGCTGCTTGGATGTGGTCAGATACATAAATACCAGTTAGTCTGCTCTTTTCTTACCCTAAAAATAGGTCATGATTTTAGGAAAATATTAATTTTGTGACAGATATATACCTAAGATTTATCCTCTTCCCTTTCCTTGGGAATTATGGCAGAAGAAAAAGGAAACAAGGAACTCTAATATTTGCCTCTGCTCAGCACATAAGACAGTAAATCCACCTTTTTCTTTATCTGGCTCTGAGAACTACCTCCTAAAATCTATTTATTTTTCTTGCAGTGGGGACATTAATTTACTCAAGAAATACTTTTTACCTTCAAAAACATAAAAGTGAAATGATTAAGAAGGTATTTAAATTTTAAAAATAGTGAAATTCAGACAAACCATATTTTAAAATAATTTTCACACTACTCTGATTTACAGTAGCTGAATAAGCTGTTCTTTAATTCTTGGTAAAATTCTTGAATTTATTTTAGATTTCTATTGCTAAATAAAGGAGTAAATATCTTATTATATGAACATATGTTAATCCAAACTAATTAATTGCTACTGGATTTTCACAAGCAAACTACTGTCAATGCTTACAGAGCAAAAAAATCTTAAACTAATCAAAGACAACTCCAAATCTGATTTTCTGAATTATCATCTTTAGGCCCTGTATGCAAGTTTTAGTTGTACCTGTAATTTCTTCTTTATCCCTCAAGTTACTTTCAGCTTGTCCTTCATAGTTGACATATTTTGACATATGTTCTTCTGTGCGCCATTCTGTTTTGAACTTTTTTGATAGTGAGAAGCCTTTGGGGTTTTGTTAATTGTAATATACCTTTCTCGCATAACCTGCTTTGTCTAGGTTTTCATTTTAACACAGGAACAAAGTAGAGATATATTGAAGACGTATTGGGGAATGAACCTCAAAAAGGTCTGAATTAAACTAGGCATATTTTAGTCTTAAATCCTAGGCCTGACTCCAAACTAAAACCCATTTCAGAACGGAACTGAAATGCAACAGAAATTTTGCAGTTAGGCTGAGTTATCTTTTCAGATGTTGCAAATAGAGTACAGTAGGAAAATAATGTTATATAATAAACTTTGTAAAATGAAAAAAAACTAAAGGGAACAGTCCTGGTTCCATCCAGGACAGAGTCAATTTTTACAGTAGATATGAGGAGGCAGATGTTATTCTATACCACCTCAGGTCAATTGCCAGGGGTGCAAGTAAGAAGGGTGAAGAACTTCTGAGAAGAAAGGTGCTCCTTACAGGGAAGAGAAGAAAGCATGGCAGTCGGTATTGTTGCAGATTCTCCACATAAATTGTTTGGTTGTCTTATACCTTTTGTTATTATAACACCGCTGTGTTTAGAGACACATGGAGTAATTCTCCGGAGTGCATTCAGCAAGGTAAAAAGAGACAGTGGTCCTGCAAAATCATCTGGTAACACAGCCAATTCATTCAATAAAGTTCAAGATACCGAGGGCCAAGTATTCTCTTTTTTGGAGGCAAGAGGCAAAGATCATTAGGATTTCCATTGTTTAATGGAAATAAGTATTTCTGGGGCAAAGCAGATTGCTCTATCTGAAGTTTTGGGAAGAGTTAAGATAATGTGACTCCCCTGAGGCCCTTGTCTTCAAATAGAGTAGAGTAGGCAGGCTAAAATCTTCATTGGAAGGTACAGTTACAAGGTCTTTCAGAGGGATCATGTAATGGCATGGAAAGATTTACATTTTTAAATGGCATGGAAAGATGTTATTGGTTATGTTTTGTCCAGTTCCTTCCATTTGTTTTGCCCTCCAACCTGCTTTTATTTTGTTGTTGTTGTTGTTGTTGCTGGTTTTTTTCTGTTTGGCATTGTTCTTGGTGTTATTTTTATTTTTCATGAAATAGTGCACTTGTTAAAATTTAACATCAGTGGGAAGCCAGCTTTGTTAACTGTCCCCCAAATGTTTTCCATAGAAAAACATTAAGGTCTGAGACTGAGGATTTCACTGAGGTGGATTACAACTCTGTGGTTTGGAAAGGTTGGCATTTTCAGATTAATATTGCTATGAAAGTTGAAACTGTGGCTGGAGAGTATGTGAGTGTGTTCACAAATGTTCAATTAAGTTATGGTATAAATGATTATTAAGAGCTTAAGGAAGTGTGGGACAGGATGTGCTTTGGAGTAAAGCTTGAGTGTGGCAGGAATGTGTGGTAATGTTTTCTGCAGAGGAACACATGTATGGAGATTATAGATTTTCTAGGGCAATAATGGGTGAGAAATGCATCATTCAGGTGAGCCATGGCATACTGCAATTCAAACTCTTGCTGTGAAAAAGCTGGTTTACTGTGTTTACATTACCTGTCTTTTGGTGCAGAAGACCATCAGCAAATTTCATTTAAGCAGTACTTAACGTTCCTCTCCACAGCTTCAGTTTTCAACTGTACTGACAGATGCTTTTTATGCATTGTCTGGACAACAGTGTACATCTGATAGAAAAATGCTTTAAGTTTTTTTTTCCCTTAAACTTATATTTTTACATATATAGGCTCAGTTTTCTTTTGACACTCTTTAGAATAAATATTATGTTTAGAGTATGAAATATTTTCAAGGGGCAATTATGAAGTTTTTTTATTTTCTCCCTCTTTCCAGCTAAATGTATTTAAAACCTAGATGTATATGAAAGTAATATTAAATTTAGTCTTTAGGAATAGTTGCACTTAGTTTACTATGCTTTTCATGCATTTTCATGCATGTTTTACATGTCTCAAATGAGTTAATAATAAAGCATGAACCATCAAATTCCAAACAATATGCCGTAAAGAACACAAACATACAAAATCTATAATCCTCTGTGTTTATGCATGTGTATGGTTCATGGGGAACCAACAGCAAAACAACTGAAAACCAAACAACAAAACTTGCCCAAAATCCCAACCTTTTTGTTTTACTTACACTAAATGCAAATCAGTTCTGTTGAAAAGGATCAAAACCAACAAAAGCTATGAGGAAAAATAACTATATAAACTATATAAATATATATAATGCATACTTATATAATAACAATATAAACTGTATAAAGGACAAGTTATTTATTACTGATATTTTAGCCATGAGTCTTTTGATTTTAAAAAGCATGAGAAAATACATCAAACAGAAAGTCATTACAGAAATAAATATCAAAGATATAAACAAAATGTATAGATTTTGTTTGGGGCTCCAAGAACTAGCATTTAAGTTATAATATTTTTCCTGATAAATGTAATTTAAGAAAAATTGTGCAAATGTAAATGTAGTACATTATACATTTTTTGCACTGAATAACAGTAAAATTGTTCTCCTTTGAGAAAATTAAAATAAAATGCAATTAAATTATATTTCTAATTTATGATTTCCCAATGGCACGATCAGAGAAACTCTCAAGAATCCTGAACATGTTAGGTTACCATGATAAAATAGGCATTGAAAAAATTATTTCTAACAAGTATATTATTTTTCCTTATTTACTCCTGTTAACAGGAGCTGAGTTAACTTGTTTGTCCTGACCCTTGGAATCTATACTCATTTTTTTTTTGCTGGATTAATCCATGTCCTATGAGACTTGGCAAGTATACCTTCATGGTAAACCTGCCTAGGTCCAGTAACCCTTCCATACTCAAAGACAAACACAGGAAATACATTTTTCTCAAGTCACTTATTTACTGCAACATAAGCACAGAGAATTAATTGCAAAAATTTTACATGGATATCAGCTAGAGTGTAACTAAGAACCAAACTGGGTGTGCTTTGATCCAGCTGAATGGCCTAGATTAAGATATGTGAGATAGAAGTTCATTAATACCTCAATCAGTCAGGTAAAATCTCAAAAACATGGCTAGTGCAACTAAAAAACCACTATAACAGTACTACAAGTACTTTTAAAGTTTATTTATTAACATCTGTGCTCTACAGATATACTAGCTCTGTCAGTGTGTCCTCAGGTGTTTTATAAATTACTTATTTTTAGCCCATTGGCAAGCATTTTATTTCAATTTTTCTTTAATTTGGTCTTAAAATATTTTTAATATCTCTGCTTTATGTACTTTGTAGATATTTAGCCTCCAAGTAGTCTGGACCAACATACTTGCAATATCATTTGCTGAGTTGACTTTCTTTGTTGTCTTGTTTAGCATTGCGCATTTTTCACTCATTTTACTCCTTGTGCACCAGGACCACTCTCCCAGATTTTTTCATTCAGGATACTGCTATTTGCATTACTTCTTTGAGATTATTTTCCTTCTCCATTAGTTTCATGCTGTTTATAAGAAAAAATTCTGCAGGGCTTTATTTTCTCTGCAGTGCATGCACAAAAGTCCCATTATTGTTAATGGAAGTTTCATGTGCCCATTAAATTGTAGAATCAGTACAAAAAGAAGGGAACTGTAATTGGCCTATCTTTTTGCAACATGGAAGCCTCTAGCTCATTATCTCTAAACTAAACCAAATCAGTATTTTAATGTCTATAGACTAACTTAAATATCACTACTGATAGTAATTCTGCTGTCTGTGTTGCCAGTTTTCTTCAGTGTTTGTGAGAGAAAGTGAGGAACAGCAATAAGGTGTTTAAGATGAGATTTACATCCAGTTTGGGAGGTTTGTGAGTGTGCCATATGTAATAAAGTGTGTATAAGGTCCCAGAGATCCAAAAGGAATTTTTTTTGGATGCTAGAAATTACTGGGTCATGCACAGTGCTGATAAAAAGGATGCTATGTGTTCTTTGAGACTGCTTGAATATTCTTTGTTCTTACTCAGTTTTCTGAGATAATTGTCTTTGTTGCAAGTTCCTACATATAAAGAAGTTGTACATGTTGCAAATAGTCAGCAGTGAATATTCTGAATTATGTTTACGAGTACAGAACACTAGCACAAAGCTTACTTTTAGGAGATATTGGTTGTTTAACTGAAATATGTTTTAAGTAGAATGAGTAATATAAAGTTATAATACTGTGATTTATTTTGTTGTTTTCTTAGCTTTGAATGCTTAGCATGAGTAGATGGATTTGCTGAACTCCTGGGCCCCAAGCTGTGAACATACACTTAGATGTTTTTTTCAGCTGGAAGAGAGTTTTCTTAGTAATTTTCCTGGTAGCTGGTACAGTGCTGTGTTTTCCCTTTAGTATAAGCAGAATATTGATAACATACTGATGTTTTTTGTTTTTCAGAAGTAACATTTAACCTAAGTCTAGGGTTGCAGCAGCAGGCAAGTACACCTTAAGTCCAAACCAGAAGACAAGGAGACTAGAGCCATCAGCTGAAGCTGCAACTTGACAAGAACAGTTAACAGCCTGCCTACATGGACAAAGAGAAAGATTGCAATAAGCTGTTAGAATACCCAGCCTAAAAATCACCGCTGGACCGAGAGGCCCTAGTAAGGCATGTTGAGGGCAGGTGAGGGGAGGGTATAATTGCCAGGGATTTCTTTGTTTGAAATCCCTCTCCAGCATTATCCAGCTCAAGCTGACCTGCTACTGTACCTCACTATTAAATTATTTACTTTTATAAATCCAACGACTGAGACTCTGCTATGGGAAACATAGGACCTAACCCGAAAAAGAAGAGCTTCTGAGAGTGAGTGTGTGTGTAAGAGTAGAGTTTAAAGGGACACCCTTCAGCTCACTGGAGCCATCCACTGCAAAAGGTCTATAGTCCCAGCAGTTAAAGTCTCTGGTAATTATATTGCATATTCTATATGAGAAAATATATTTTAATTTTTTTAAATAATAAGTAAAAATCAATGCTCATAAAGCATTTTTCAGTTCTAACTCATGCTATATATTCCTCCATTTCCCTTATTCTTTTTCTTTAGAGTAGTCTTCCCCGAATTACCCCTGAATAATCAAATCAATTTTCCCAAATACTATGGAGTTCTATTAATGAAAAGTGATGTTTGCGCCCTGACCACCTAGTCACATTGTTCTAGTTCTTTTTTGTTCTCTTTTGATATTAGTATTTATGCAAATTTGCTACAAGTTAATATTTATAGGGTATTACTTTACATTTAGAATCCTTAAACTTGTTATTATAATTGATGATGAATAGTAATTAATGGAAGTTGTATGTTTATTACCTTAAATTATATATATAATTTTAATTTTTCATTTTAGAATTTAATGCATGGAGAATTGTTTAAAAGCACTTCTGAGTTTTCTTAAGCAAGCAGGATTACATTGCTAATTGAATGAAACCTCTAAAATAGTTTCACAAAATTCTTTAGATAGTCTCAATCAAATATGGAGCTAATGAAGGGGAATATATGATTTTTACTAGATAAGTAAATTTGTGGATTACAATCCAGACTGGTGATTAAAAGTGCTATTTGTGTGGAAAAATAGTTTTAAATTATCTTCATTAATTTAGAAATTTATTTTAATTTAGAAAAATGGAAGCCAAGGCAAACAGCAGCTGCCTTTAAAATGACAAAACCCAGTATTTTTGTGTAATGAGAAAAGCTTACAGTTTGCTTAGGTGATGTGACATGCCAAATGCATCAGTGTGATCTGAAGCCACAGATTACATAAGAAACTGCCGTTCACCTTCAGTGACACTGAGATACACCTATTACACCAAAATCACAATGGAAAACGTAAAGAAGGAAAAGATACTGTAGGAGGAAGTAACCTGCACCGCAGAATGGAGGTGTAAAATGGTGTCCTAAAGCCATCTTAAGGACAATATATTCTGCTCTCCTGGTATAGAAACATAGGGCCATTGATATAAAGAGTATCTATAGATTCAATTCTTGCCAAGAAAAGCACAACAAAGTTTATTATGCAAAAACAAAACCAAAATCGAACAAAAATATATTGCATGCAGTAATGAAGGATAGAAAATAGTTGATTTAAAACTGTCAATTTTGCTGTGAAGTATTTCAGCTTTTATTTGATAGCTGTAACATAGCAGAAAAAATAGAGGTCATAAACTAGGCTGTAGAAAAGAGGATGGAGAAAAAAATTGACACCTTTCTTTTCTGTAAAGTTTGTGCAGAGAGTCCAAAAAAATTCATAAGGTAAAATAACCTGTTTTATCTTAGAAGCCCTGGCTTTGTGTTGACTTGAGGAAAAAAACCATCACATGGAAAAGCAGATTTCCAAAGTTACTGCTGAAGAATAAGCAAGACTGTGCCATTTCCTTAGCGAACCAACTTCACATTTAATTTCCACAAAAGTTTCAGCACTTACTAGTGTGAATGATGATTAAATTCAATTTTAAGCTTGAGTAGTTGTGTGTTGGCCGAAACCAAGTCTCTCTTTATTTATTTGATTTTGAAATTTCAACCTTATGCAGTGCTGGTTACATAAATCATATAATCACAACAATGTCATTAGAGCTCTACAATTAATAAGCATAGTTCCAAGCCTGAGCATTCATCACTGAAGGGTTACATGAGGAGGAGGAAGTGCATGCTATACTGTGGCTTGAGTGGCTCCACCTAAAGAGTGTAGACAATTTCATGTAAAGTTCGTGAAATGACTAAGTTGTTAGCAGCATGAATAAAAATGAATTATTCATCCACCTTTGTAACAGAAATCTGGCTGACAACAGTGTTAGTCAAGACACTGAGAACACATCTGCAGATGCTATTTTAAAATCAGGACTGGAGGTTTCCATAAAAACTGCAATGATTCTTCATGTACAAAAAAAAATATATGGGACGTTAATTTATTTTCATGTCCTACCTTTAATCTCTATAATTCTATTGTCTAAGAAATTAGACAGCTACAAGCCTGAGATCTGATTTAATGCTGTATTTTCTGCTGATAAATTGGTCAGGCAAAATATGGTTTGGCATATATGCATATTTTGCCTTTGGCATCAAGCTGTGTTGCAGTTTTTGTTGTTGTTTGCCTTGATGTATATCACCTCCACATCTAGGAAAATGAAGAGCTACACTTTAAATGCAGATAAAGAAACCCTACAGGTTAAACAATGGAAAAAGTCTTTCTTCAGGCTAGTGTAGGAAACAGAACACAAGATGTCTACTCAAAGTGTATAAAAATAAGGTCTTACAGGAGGATTTGGCTGCTTATAAAAGCTCTTAAAGTTGATAGAAATGGTTACGGTCAGACCATGTTCTGTAAAATACTGTATATTAAATGACTATTTATGCATGATAAGCAAAGACAAAAAGGAAGAATGGAGACATAGTGATATGAAATTGAAGGAAGTGATGAAAGAATAGGTAAAAAAAATGTGGGTGAAAAAAGTGACAGAAGGCTCAGGTGTAACACAACAAAGCCTGCAGGGAGGGAAAGAAGGAGAAGATGACCTTGGTGAACCCATTTACTCATTTACCCACTGAAGAAAAGAATGGATGGGAGAGTGGAAAAGATCTAGGAGAGAGGACAGCAACCCCTAAAAATGGGTGTACACAGATTAGAAAAATTATTTCATTAAATTCCATTATAAATTTAAGCCTACAAGCAATACCTGCAGGTTTTCTGTTTGCTGCGGATAACAAAAACTGTGATTTAAACTCATATGTTGAGAAATAGTATAATATTTAGGTGATAATGATTCAACAGTGTAAAAATAGTTCCATGAGACTTCGGTCTCTGATGGATCAGAATGTTGTGACCTCATAGAGAGATAATACAGTATACTCTGATAAATTCAGTGGGAAGTAAGAGAAGACAGGAAAATGTATGCATGCAGTAATAAGAATTCAGAAACAAATGACTGCCTGAAGAAATGTCTTGTAAAATGTAGGGAAGGCACCTTTACAAAAACAGATCTTGTTTTGCCTTTTGAACTGCATTATTGATTGCCCCATGTTTGAGATTGTTGGAGTTTTTTGGAAGGTTTTTTCATTCTGAAATACCTGTATTACAGTGCTACTGAATTATTTCCTCTGAGAAGCGTTAATCTTAAAAAAAAAGAAGAAGAAAAATAAAAAAAGAAGAATAGTGTCCTGCAGCACAGACGAGATAAAAATGCGCTTTCATAACTGGAGATTAAAATTGTTTGTCCAAACTCTAGTGAAATTATTAAGGCTGCATATTCTTTCAGAGTTTCTGAAATTCAGTGTTTCAGTAGCAGGGAAGTAATTATTAAATACAGGTGGAAGATAATCCCATTCTGTTTTCAGTGCCCAGTAGCATGTACTCGCTTTCCTGGTTTCATTGGTCAAAGTTCTGGGTGATATTCATTTACTCTGTTGAAATTTTTGTACCTATACATGTATACATGTCATACACATCCCACAGCAGGAGCAGTAGAAGCCCATAAGCAGGCACCGGCCAGGGAATGCTTTCCCAGGGAATGCTACATAAAAAGGTACAATGAGCACAGCTACATTAGACGTCAGAAGTATTTAGGCAAAAAACTGAACAATTTTTTTTGTAGCGAAGAAAGCCACAAAGTGGTCAGCCATAGCACACCTGTTTAGAGGAATTATTTTACCACAAAATTTAAGGAACATAGGCAAGGATCAGAGTGAGAAAAAAGGCCTATTTTCTACAGATCTTCAACAGTTACATGACTTGAGAACTTAGAGAAAAATATCATAACAAGAATATCTCAATTTTCATTACTCATTTTGTTTTCCCACTGATTTCTTTTACAGACCTTGTGATGTTATAGCACTTGGAAACTGTATCTATAGCTGTTTTCTGGGAAAAAAAATACATCGCTGTAACTGCTAATCATTATTACTTAATCTTATTTCGTATCTCTGTCGAGCACCAAATTTTTCCATTTATATTTCATTTTATAGTAGTTTTGCTTTAATGTTTTAAACTACCACTGTCCATGCATAATAAATATATTATCTCCCCTTTGGAAATTTATCAGTTATTTATCTATGCAGTTCTTGGCAAAGTCAGTTATTTGTTATAATTAATATATTAATAATTCAGAAAGGACATAGATTTATAAATTATATGTTAGCAGCATGCAAGCACCAAATAATGTTGGATCAGTAAAATCTTCTAAAGTGTGTCATCACCATTATTACCCATTTTGACTGTCTCTATTACTATGGTTAAAAAATAGGATTGTTTTATGAGGCTGAAATCTATGATCATGGTAATAGTTTTGTAAAATAGGCTTTTAGGATAGCAATTACTTTCTAATAGATGTAAAAGAAAAAAAAAAAAAAACCAAAACACCCAGCACAATGAAATTGGTGTTTTGTAGCTATTTTCTTCAGTAGTTCATTAGAAAATATGATTTTAATATATCTTGCATGATTTAAAGTAACCTGATGTTGAATATCTAATTCTGTATGCTTATAGGGGGGAGACAAGAGCTCAGAATAAAAATTATAGGAGCCTTTTAGATCCGTATAGAACATGGGATGTTTTAGTTACTTTTTAATATTTTTTTCCACAAAACAAACTTTTAAAATACATTGTTTTTTCAGATTCAGCATTATAATTATCACAGTGACTAAGCAAATCTAAAGACATTTGATATAGGAAATTTTAGCTGTTGTTAGTGCCGTGATACCTGCCTCTTGCCTTGGAATCTGCATGTGCAGTTATTCTGTCCCTTGCAGCTGGACACACCGGTGGGGCATTCTCTCTTGCAGAGGGAGAGTGGCTTAGGTGCACAGTGTGGAGCAGGCGGTGGGAGAGCAGGGGAATGAAAGCGAGAGAGAGCCGAAGGTCCTCTTCCACATCTCCTTTAAACCAAATACCCTCCTCCAGCCACATGTAGTCTCAGAGGAAGACCCTGGTTCCTTGTGTGACAGATGCCCAAGGAGGGACTGGGCAGTAAAAGTGACTGGACCAGGAGGAGATGACGAATACCACATCCCACAAGGCCACTGGCACGCATTGTAGAAGGTGTAACTTTGGTCAGAATGGCAAAATATTTTTTTAAGTATTGAAAATGATAAAAAGTGCATTTAATTCTATTTTTAATACAATATAGTCTATTCTATTTTTAATAACATATTTGAGCAGTGTAGTATTTTAAAGAAATACAATAAATTCACTCATTGGGGGTATTTTAAGAAATATCATTGTTTCTTGACTGCTCATCTTTCGCTGGCAGTAGTTTGTCAGTGCTAGTTTTTCATGTTTGTGTGTGTGTGTGTGTGCACTTAAAATGACTCAGGAAAGCAGGAGTAGAGCAAAACAAGAGAAGAGTTCAGATAATAGTTGCCAATGGAGATGAAACCAAAAAAAGGCTTCTTCAAGGATGTGGTAATGACTACTTTTTTGAACTTGAGCCTTAAGCTCTTTTTAAAATGTATCCTTTCTGTTAGTATTTTAACAGCCGAAGGAAATACTGGATCAGAGTTTTATTCCTGTATTTTAACCCCTCTTTTAAGAATATAACAAATTCTGTTTATTTGCAGATGAGTGTTCAAAATGTTGCATTAGAGATTCACTCTTGCCACTGACTTTCTTGAGACAGGCCTGAAAGATTTCTTGGCTCTGCAAATCATTGTCAAGTATTTTGAACATAACAAAAGTCATAAATACCATCTTAAAAGCAAAGTAATATTTACTTGGGATGTTTTACTTTCTGCTCTCTGTTTGCTAGTCCCTGTCATCCTCAGAACATCTTGCCACAGCAGAGCTAAAGTCAATAAAAGAAAGAAAGTTCTTTAAATGGCTTAAGTCACTTTAATTTTGTGTGTGAATAAACACCTTCTTTTAATTTTCAAATGGCGATTCACATTCAAGGTCCTCTCCAGGTCTCTCAGTCCAGTTCACTAAAAGCACCCTAAATCATAGGAAATACTCTTATTCCTTCAGCCCTGTTGATAAAATGTCTTCTGTGTTGTATAAGATCAGGTCTCTTTTTTTTTAAGCTTCTCACATGGATAATGATAGGAATAGGAGTAGGATAGTAATCAAGTAACTACAAATTTCATAGAAAGAGATAGCATTGACTTGCAAATAAAAGGTAGCAGAATAGGATTATAATTATGGACTTTTAAAGTTTCCGAATGTTAATTACCAGAATGCTCAAAGATATATCCACAAAAAAACCACTTGGGATTGTGTCCTAAACTTTTTTCTTATAACATGAGAAGATCGTTGCCTTTCAGTGCAGCATTTCTGGCAAATTCCTAAGTGCTACCAAGCACTTTGGGAATAAACTACAGCTATAGAAGTACATTAAATAGTCCAATACAAAGCAGAATTTGCAAATAGAAGTCCAGTATTTAGCAGTCTTGAGCATTGTGAGATGATGACTTGTTTATTTATCTTTGCATCTCAGTGAAAGATAAATTCATGCATTTTACACATTATCTTTATGTGTTGTGTATTGAAATATTGTGGGGGGATATATATATAGCAACATTTATTATTTTATTCCTGCCAATATTGGTTGCACTGATTTCTAAAGCTTTACCATGTTATATTTAGGAATGGCCTTGGACCATTTGTCAAAATCAGCACAAGCCTTACCACCACTTGTCAAAAGCTTGCTATCTTATTCTACCTTTTGATGAGAGTGGACTTGAGCACAGTCAAAACAAAGCAAACAAAGCCAGACAGAATTTCCAGTTCACTATTTACAGTGTGCAGGAGTTTTCTAACTCCATACATTTGTCACGTGTATCTGGATGTTAGAGAGAACATAAGGGACTGTACTTGCTATTCAGGAAAATTGAGTTCAGGGTATGAAGCTTTCTTAAACATTCCAATAATTTTGTACCTATTCTACATATTACCCAATTTATTTGCATATTTCACATTCTGAGGATTTCCATATCTAGTTTAACTTTCCATATGTATTTCAGAGAGAGAGGTCAGATCCTTGTACCAATCTCTGAGAAACGTAGGAGACAGCTCCGGTGACCTTAATCACCTTGAGAGCAGCATGTATCAACCCGCAGGGGAATATTTGCTGTTTATCAAGATTTTGTAGTGATAATGTAAGTTCCACTGGCTTTACAGTTAGGAGGGAATGCATAGTCTTAACAGTCACTCTATATTCAGCTTGAGATATTTCAAATGTCTAAATCACTTATTACCAAAGTCTATATTCACAAGCATAATGCTATTTCCTAATGTTATTATGGCAATCTATGGTATTTAATCAGCCTCTGCTGGACCATGCAACTTAGCATGAAGAGTTTATCCATCAGTTCTACTTTATCCTAGCTGGAAATCCATGACAGGCACACGTATACTGGAGTTATTGAACATGTTCTAAGATTGTGTCTTTGCCTCTCTCTACCCTTTCACCTTTGCAGCAGCTTTGGTTCTTAGGTGCTGTGTCACCACAAGTTTTAGCTGCACTAGAATACTATGTATTGCAAGGCAAGCGGCCTAATGATGTGCTCCGTACATGTATTTGACTGCCTCTATTTCTTTTGGTTTCCTCGTTTCAAAGAGCAAGCTTCTAAAGAAACAATATGGCAAAGCCTAACATGGAAAGTCTTCTGGGGGACAGGCTTGCTCCATCCTCTTGCATGTAAGAAAAATGGTTGATTTGAGCCAGGTTGGCTGATTTATCATGCTTACTTTGATTGCTGTGGAAATACGTTT
The DNA here is from genome assembly GCA_013397845.1 of Melanocharis versteri. Taxonomy (NCBI): domain Eukaryota; kingdom Metazoa; phylum Chordata; class Aves; order Passeriformes; family Melanocharitidae; genus Melanocharis; species Melanocharis versteri. The sequence continues at coordinate 163,298 of VZTG01005663.1, read as the reverse complement.
TGAACCAAAGCTGTCATGCTTTCATGGGAACTGACAGGCTGCTGCTTATGTGTCATGAGAAACAAGAGCTTCTCCTTGGCCTACATACTTGAAATAAGATTGCTGTATTCCAAAGAATACTGGTTTTGCTCTCTTTTTCCAATCTTATTTTGCATTTTTAGAAATTCCAAATGTAAGTGTGGAAATGCTTAGGTGTTCACATTAAATTATGCACTATAGGGAGTAAGGACGCTATATGCATGGTTTATACCTACCTCTCTGGATAGGATATATTTGTCTATCTTTGTAGATATATAAAGGGCCCATATATATACATATATACACATATGTATGTGTGTGTGTATATATGCAAAGTACAGTATACCCTATATTGCTTAATTGTACTTACACCACCTAAATATTGCAATATTCATATAGAAAGTGTGTATGCATATGTGTACATATATAGAAGATATAATACATATTAAAAAAAAAATTAGAAATTATTTAAGCTTCAAACTCTGAGCCCAAATTTTCCAAACTTGCCAAATTTGAGTTTCCATAGTTTTTGTAACAATCTTAACTTCCTTTTGTAGAGAGGTTTAAACAGAAACTTTTGAAGGGTTCATAAAAAGGGCTGGTACAACTGGAATATTTGTATAAGGTTGAGGAAATAAGAAAGAAAATTTGGACTGAATCACATCTTTAATCTGCTTGAAAAGAAGAACTTAACCCATTGTAAAACTGCAACGGCATAAATGGAAATCAATTGGATTGATTTTTGAGGAACTTGCTGTAGTGCTGCCAGTTCAAAACTCAATTAAACACTCTGTTTGGTGATAAGGTCATTAAATAACCAATAGTTTCACTTAAAGTAAAAAATCTACAGATTTTTGCAGTGCATTTTGTGACTTTCAGGATTATAATTTATTTGGTATTGTGAATCTACAATACGCATTACCAACCACTCAAATCTTGCTTTTTCACTGGTATATGAAAAATTTATCTTCGTGACTTCCATGAACTCTAATGGAACCCTACTTTCCTAATGCATACTGTAGACAGCCCTGAGATTTGGCACAATGAATATGAAACATCCAACTTGCATGGCGTATTTGATTTAAATGGTGAGGTTTCATGGTGGTGGTGCTGGTGGAGCACTGCAGGGTTGGCCTCCATGAGAAGGCACCAGGATCTGATCCATGTCATACATAGCAGTCTGTAATGGACCTACTGAAGAACACAGCTGAGCCCAGCAGCTAAGCTGGTGATTCTCGTGTGATAACATATTTCAGAGGAGTCAAAAAAGTGCTTTATGACCTCTGTGTGTGAGAGGGGTGAGAGAAATGTGAGAAAAACATCCTCGCATATACCAAGGTTAGTGGAGAAGGACAGGGAGGAGGTGTTTCAGATGCTGGAGCTGAGATTCCCCTGCAGCCCATGGTGCAGCCCATGGTGAGGCAGCTGTGCCCCTGCAGCCCATGGAGGTCCATGGTGGAGCAGACATCCATCTGCAGCCAGTGGAGGAGACCCACAGTGGAACAGGTACATTCCTGAAGAGGCTGTGACCCTGTGGAAAGAGCTTATGCTGGAGCAGGGTCCTGGCAGAATGTGTGGTTTTATGGAGAGAGGAGCCTATGCTGGAGCAGGTTTGCTGGAAGGAGCTGCAGTCCATGGAAGACCCACAATGAAGCTGTCTATTTCTGAAGGACTGCACCTCATGGAAGGAATCCATGGCACTGGAGGTGTTTGTGAAGAACTGCAGTCCATAGAAAGAATCCATGTTGGAGAGGTTGATGAAGGACTTTGTTCTATGGAAGTGACCAAGTGCTGAAACAGGGGAAGAGTGTGGGAAGGAAGACTCACCAGGGTGTATGAACATACCCGTGTCCTTTTTCCCATACTCCTGTGACACGGCTCTCCGGCTGTGTGTGGCTAGCTCGGCAGCCAGGAGCGCGCGTTCTTCCCTGGCCGCTGCCGTGGGTGGCTGGGTGCTGCTTCGATGGCGGGAGGGCGAGCGGGGGCTCACACAGGGCCCGCTGCACCCACCGATGGTAAAGGCGCTGGAGGAAGCAAAAGAGACGAGAGGGGCTCCTCAGAGTGGAAGGAAGGGGTTTATTCCAGGGTCCAGGAGTGGGGTTGAAGAGCAGGGTTGAAGAGAGGGGGTTGAAGAGCGGGGTTGAAGGGTGGGGTTGAAGAGTGAGGAGCCCAGAACAGGGCGTTACAAGGGGTTTTATACCCCTAAAGCAGGGCAGGGGAATACATTCAAATAATCCAATCAGGGCAAGGACAGGGGGTAGTACATAGGCGGGGGTAAGTACAAATAACCAATAACAACGAGTTCTCTGGAGCATAACCAAAGTTGGGAAAACTGGGGTGGGGAGAACAGAAACCAATGGGGATATGGGGATTAACATAATTAACATATGTGGGGAAAGGTGTTCTGGGAGCATCCAAAGTTCTCACCCTAAGCACAAGGGCAGGGAGATGTTTTGAGGTCACTCCAGCGAACCTTTCTTGGGAACGTAGCCTGAGCCTGCTCCGGTAGTGCCGGGAGGCTGTGAACCACCACAACACTCTTGCACTGCTCGGGGGTAAAAAATTGGAAGAGTCAGAGGTGAAGCTGAACCAGATGGAGGGAAGCAAGAAAGATATTTTTAGACTTATTCTTATTTTTCATTACTCTATTTGATCTAATTAACAGTGAATTAAAATAATTTGCCCTAGTTGAGTCTGTTCTGCCTGTAATGATAATTGCTGAGTGGCCTCTCTGTCCTTATCTCAACCCATGACCTTTTGGTTGTATTTTTTCCCCTTGTCATGTTGACCAGGGACAGTGACCAGAGCAGCTTGATGAACGTGTGACAGCCTGCCAAGTCAACTGACCACAGTCATTTTTTTGGTGCCTGACTTGGGAATTTTAAAGAATTCAAGGTAAGGACAGTAACTGGGAGAGTTAACAGAAAAAACATGGGCTGAACTTTGCCAGAGAGCAGAATAATTGCAGGGAATTTCTGTTATAATTTTGGTGAAGTGATGAGGGCTAGTGTGTGTAAATTCCAGCCAGGCTTCTAGTAGGAAGTGCAGCCTGGGGAGGATTGGTAATCTGTTCCTGAAGGATTATACGTCTCGTCAAGGACCGGATGCTGGAGGTAGGGAAAAGTGTGAGGAGGAAGGAGCAGCAGAGAGAAGCTGTTATAGACTGAGCAGAATCCCCGTTCCCTATCCCTCTGTGTTACTCAGAGCAGGGTGGATAGAAGAATTTGGAATGAAGGAATAAAGTTTAGCCTAAGGCTGGGATAAAGGTGTTCTAGTTTTTCTCTTTGCTTTTCCCCACTCTACCCTATTTTTAATTGCTAATTAATTTCCTCAGGTCAAGTCCGTTCTACCTGTGACTGATTTCCCTATCTTTTCTTCAACCCATAAGCATTTTTATCCTGTTTTCTCCTCAAATCCTATTGAGGAGGTGGAGGAACGGAGCATTTTTGTAAGCCCCTGACAGCCAGCCAAGGGAAGTCAACCCACTACAAGTGGCATGACATCATATTGTTGCTCCAAGCTTACAAAAGTGACTTAGTTTCTCTGAAAATTATGTGAGAACGCCGTAGGCTGAAAGAGAGGGACAAATTTCTGAGAATCTGCCAACAGTCTAAGGGTATATTTTGGAACTGATTTCATATATGATATTCCAGAATTATGATGTTATACTGGTTTACCTACATAATCAAACACAGAGTAGACAACATAGAACTACATTTATGTAAGTATTTCCATGTGGTCTGATAGTGCTGTGTCTGAAGTAGAGGAGAGTATATGAGTGGTGAACAGAAAGCAAGCAATCAGTGGAGTTCTGCTGTCAGCCAACTTGACAGCTCAGACCTGGTTTAAAAAGGCTGACCTTTCTCTCCTGCTCACCAGTAGCTGCTTGTTAGTGGACGAGATTAGTCATCTCTAGGACTTCTAAGGATTCACACAGAAAAGTGAAGTACAGAAAACTGTTGGGACGATGATGACATTACAGAAAAAACACTGTGTTATAAACCAAGTTTTTATACAAAGGCTCCAGCTTTGGAATTGAACACTGGAATATTCATTCACCTGCAACTGTGGCCATAGAGAAACATCTTACAGGGTTAATAAAATATTCTCTAAATGTATTTCTGAGAGATGGAATTTCCTTTTAATTGCAGAAACTGAAGATGGGTTCTGGAAATCCATCTCATGCTGAAAGAGGAAACATAATCATGGCTGCTATCTTTTGTGTGCTTCCTCAAAAACAAAAAAAAAGTTTTAATTAACTTTATCTTCTCATGGTGTTTTTAAATGTACCTATATGATGTTTCCATTTAGGAGTGTGCTCTAGATCCTGAGTGAGATTATTTTTTAATATTGAGAGGATGGGTGTGAGCTCAGATACACCTTTCTTCAGACATTTTTAAAAAAAATTTCTTTCAAAGAGCTGCATCTTCTTAAGCAGAGTACAGGAACTGAAGTGCTCAGCTGTCTTTTGAGATTCAAATTTTCAAGTTTTCCTATTTGATTTGTCAGTAATCTGCTCTCCTCTTTTTAAGACTTTACATACCCAGATGAAAAGTAACTGATTTCATCTGTAGTTCAAGTATCTAGGATTCAATACAAGTATTGCTTTCTGTCATTCCTTCCTACCTTTTCTCCTTTGGTCTAACACTGTATGATATCTTATGAATACTATTATTTTCTCCCACATATTTCAGAAACAGCTTGCATAATTTTTGTGCATTCATCTCCGCTTTTATCTGGCAGCATTATTTTTGTTACCATTACAGCCGAATTTTCCTGAACTATTTTCTTGGACTGCACTTTCAGAAAGGCTCATGCTGTTAAATGTTATCACGTGGAGGCCCACTTTACTTCAGTTCTGCCCCTAATTGCTATGTGTCTGTCTGATTAAGCTGTCTCCTAGAATGGCTGTAGCCAGACCCCATTGTTTTATATTTTCTGCGTAATTTTATCACCCTTGATTCAGTTTTGTTGTTTGGACTGAATATTCTTTGGAATTCTTCTTCCTCTGCTTTTGAATTTGAATTATATTCATCTGAGATAAGTTCCCAGATTTTTCAGTGAATTTATAACTTATCCAAGATGCCACCCAAAGCTGAATTTATGCAGAGATGATTTCTCAGTTGAGTGGTAGTTTGCCTCCTCCTTGTCAATTGTTATAATTAAAAAATGAAACAAAAAAAATTATACTGAGAGAAGCTTTTTCATGGACTTTATATCCTGTGTAATACAATTCTTAAGTATTTTATATGACCTATAGAAGTTATACAGTTTTACTTTCTACAGGTATTGCTAGAGTTGAATACCATTGACTGTCCTGTTCTCTGTGTGAAGTCTATGAAAATTGTATCAGTCTTAATTGCAGAAATGTTAGCTGCTATTACAGGTTGCTCATTTTGTCTCCTTGTAACAAGCTTGATCTCCTTTATCTAGCCTTTTCTATCTTAACCTTTATTTCTTTAATCTCAGACCTGTTCTCCCACTAATGAGAGTATAACTGTCCCTTTAAAATTAATTGAGGTACTTAAAAAATTGCACTTCACTGGAATTTTATGCAATGTACATTGTTGTGTATGCTTATGGAACAAGATACTGCTTTGTCTTAGGGTTTAGGTGTTGTTTTCTTTTATTTCTTTGCAGTCAACAACTCTGAATTAGTTTATGCTTAAAATGTTACTCTCTGCCTATTGCAAAAAAGAGGAATGCACAAATTCTTAGGGGAAATAAATCTCAGAATACTGAGGTCAACCACCCTTCCATTCTCCATGTATTCAGCTATCTTATCAGCAATCCCAGGGCAAATAAAACAGTCACAAGTATCAATAGTCACCTATTACCTGGATAAACAATAACTTCACCGTATTTTTGTTCAAAATTTTAAGTAGGATCTCTTCTCATTTGCAATACATGCCCTAATTTTCTAGAGTAGAGGCACATAATAGGGAAATTAAATATGTGATCACTCAGGAGGAAGGTTGTGAAGCAATTATATGGCTGTGTATATGACTGTGGCAGTGTTCTAACCTAAACATTGTGTGGTTGCCACTTTGGGTATAAAATCTCTCTAATTTTGTTCAAGGTGTAGGGGTTCCTCACTATCATAGAAAGTGCAATTAAAGTTAATTACATTAACAGGGGTGAAAAAGGTGCTTTTAGTAACAAAAATATTTTTCTTCTGAGAAGTTAGAAATAATGAACACTTTAATTTTATTTTACACAATTAAGGATTAAATAAAGTGGCAATTCTTATATTTCTGTATTTTGTTTTCTACATAAAAAACCATTAATTGCTAATTAACCATTTCCACTTTCATCTACCTGCAATGGACAAAGGAAAAGGGGAGAATAAAATCCAGAGTTTTCCAGCGCTATTACAATGGATGAGAAGCAAAAATTTAATTTAGATGGTGTTTAAAATTCCTCAAAAATTGAATAATAATGTGAAACAATCTCAAACATTGAAAAGGAATTTTCAATCCTTTTATTTTGTCTGTCCTGCTTGAGATACCAAAATTGAAATTTTAAAATATATTTGAATTGTATTCTTCAAAAGTTGAAGTGCTGAATTGTAATATTTTAAATTGTGGTGACAATGTCCAATGTGAATGACGAAAATTTGGTGTTGACACTACAAAGTCAAATAATGAGGTGAGAAAGAACATGCATTATGATGCTTTTCACTTTCAAAAGCTTCTATTTCAGAATGAGGTCTTGTTCTTTTTCAAAGTGCAATTTTCTTTTGGGGCTCCTTACAGCATATGCTTCCTGAAACATGCTTTAGCATATATTATCTAGAATTCTGCTTAAAGTAAGAAGAAATTACCTAATCAGTAAAGGATTTTTTATGTGTTTGTTTTGTTTTGGTTTGGTTTTTTTCCTGCACCATTAGTATTAAATTGATTCAATCAATTTAAAGTGTTTAATAATTTTAAGGTTTTTTTCCTTTGTTTGTTTGGGATTTTTTTTTGTTTTATTTTGTTTTTTTATCTGTGGTTCAGAGTAAGTCTACAGTGTCACTGCATTAGAAGAGAAAGGAAGTGTCAGGTTTTGCAGAAGGGGTCAGTGAACTTAAATCATCCTCTTCCTTAAAAAACACAGCTCTGGAAAACTAAAAATAGTGTTTTTCAAAAACGGCAACAGCTATGAAACATTGTTCCCATCTGCAATGCTTGAGAATGCAAATGAGAAATAATTTAAAAACCAGTTATTAATAAATCAGCTTTGTTTTCTTTTGGTGATTCTTTTGTATTAATCTTATTTCAGTCATAGCAACTGAAGGGGAAATCCTCTTACAGTATTTTCCCAGTCAGAGTTCTACAGAAATCTATTTCCTTTAGCAGGGATCCATTATCTAGAAAGAGGTTTTAGCCCTAGAGTATCTATTAATTTCTTGAAAACCCTTAGGTGAATCTCATCAGTTTCAGAGGTACTTCGTGACAAAATTTGTGATATTTTAAAACATATATGCATGAATTTATTTGCAGTTGCAATATTTCAAAAAGATAATTAATCCTATTATGATATCATTAGGATACAATTTCTCTGCAGTAAAATGAATTGCTAAAATTATTTATTTTAAAGTCACTAAAATGAAAAGAGCTTGCCTGAGGCTAAAAATCTGTGCATTTTTTAGTAATATCTAGTTATTAATCTATGTATGGGCAACTGATTTCTAAAAATTAATGCAGCAGCCAATTGAAACTAGCTATGGTACATTATAAATATGAAGATAATGAGATGGAATGTTGTCTCATACATTTGCATAATATTATTCTTTAACAATTAATAGATTTGATCAGATATTTGCTGACTAAGTATTTTAACAGATCGTTCAAATATTAATAAGTACATTTTATATACTTCAGCAATGGTATCTTAGGAACCAAATTCCTTTACATGGGGAAGTTTTCATAATTTAAGAATAGTTCTGTTCATGCTGCTGCCCTTTGCATCTTGCTGATGAGGAACGACAAATGTAATCCTTTTTTAATGTTAATTTAATTAAGAAATAATCTGTTGCTGACATGGCAGAAATCACCAAGGAAACCGGGCACTGTATTTCTTAGGGGACAGCAGTGTAGTCCTAAATGTATTCAATTTGTGCTGCTTTCTAAGTATTAATGATTAGTGGGGTAAACCCTATTTTCACCTCACATCAGAGTGATGCTGCATACAAAGCTTATGTGAACCAGGTTATATATCCAAGGAGAACGATGCATCTGCCTTTTCACTATTTTATTTAAAGTGATATTCTGACCTTCTTATTTTCTTCCCCTCTCCCATCACACCAGAAGAAGATATAAATTTAAATAACATTTCTCCTTTTTGTAGCGCTGTAGATGACTTGTCTGACTTTATTTTCCTAGGATTCAAGTCCCCTCTGGATGTGATTTCTTTCTTTCTTTTTTTTTCAACCAGACATCACTTCAGCTAGTGCTGAAGTAGCAAGTTCAAAGTACACTATAATTGCACTTGTTATGTTGAGAGAGCACCTTAGGAGTCAGGGGGGAAGGAGATGTCTGTGGTGCTGCTGCTGAACCTTTCTCCCTTTCTGACAAGAATTGGCCACAATGTCAGAGATTTTCCTGATTCATCCTGTCAGTTAGTGAAGACTTTCTTTTCTTTCAATACTTGTTACTGGGGAAGGTAGAATGGATTGGGGAAAGTTGCTAGGTTCAGGGGAATTTCTATTACCAGAATTTGATCTAGAGAAGCAAACTCATAGCAAGGAAGAAGGCTCTCAAGGAAAATTTTACACCAAGTCACAGAATGGTTGAGGTAGGACCTTTGGATATCATGCAGTCCACATGCTCTGCTGAAGCAGATTCACCTAGAGCGAGTTGCTAGGGATCAGGAGGGTTTTGAAAATATCCGTAGGAGAAGACTCTACAACCTCTCTGAGCAACTTATTCCAGCGCTCTGTTAACTTCAAAGTAAAGAAGGTTTTCCTCATATTTAGATTGAGCTTCCTGTCTTTCAGTTTGTGATCATCTCTCGTTCTGTTGCTGGGCATTACTGAAAAGTCTGGTTCCATCTTCTTGATCCCCACCCTTGGGTTTTGTGTATGCATTAGAATCATAAAATCGTAGAATTTTTAAGGTTGGCAAAGGCTTTTCTGATCCTGGAGCCAAATTATTAACCAAGCACTGCCAAACTGACCACTAAATCATGTCCCTATGTGGCACATCTACACGACTTTTTTAACACCTCCAGGGATGTTGACTCCACTTCCATGGGCAGCCTGTTGTAGTGTTTGACAATAATTTAGGTGAAGAAATACTTCCTAATATGCAGTCCATGCCTTCCTGGTGCAGCTTGAGGTATTTCCTCTCATTCTGTCATTTTTTACAGAGAAGTGGCCAACCCCCACCTGGCTACATCATCCTTTCAGGTAGTTGTAAAAAGTGATAAGGTCTCCCCAGAGCCTCCTTTTCTCCAGGCTAAACACCCTCAGCTCCCCCAGCTGCTCCTCACAGGACTTGTGCTCCAGACCCTTCCCCAGCTCCGTTGCCCTTCTCTGGACACGATCCAGCATCGAATCATTATCCTTCCTAAACTGGGGGGCCCAGAAACTTGCTCCAGCCCCTCAATGACTTTCTTGACATGAGGGTCCCAGAACTGAACACAGGATTCAAAGCGTGGCCTCACCAGTGCTGAGTGCAGGGTGACAATCACTGCCCTGGTCCTGCTGGCCGTACTGTTGCTGATACAGGCCAGGATGCCACTGGCCTTCTTGGCCACCTGGGCACATCTGGTTCATGTTCAGCTGCTGTTGACCAGCACCTCCAGGTACTTTTCTGCTGGGCAGCTTTTCAGCAATTCTGTCCTCAGCCTGCAGCACTGCCTGGGGCTGTTGTGACCCAAGGGCAGGACCCTGTACTTCACCTCATGGAGCCTTGACCCATTGATCCAGCTTGTCCATATCCTTTTGGAGAACCTTCTGGTCCTCCAGGAGACCAATGCTCCCACCCAGCTTGGTGTCATCTGCAGACTTATTGAGAGTGCACTAGATAAAAAATATGAAGCAGGACTGGTCCCAATACTAAGCCCTGGGAATCCCCACTACTGACCAGCCACCAACTGGATGCAGATCCGTTCATCACCACTCTCTGGGCCTGGCCATCCAGACAGATTTTTACTCAGTGAACAGTGCACCTATCCAAGCTATGAGCAGCCAATATCTGCAGGACAATGCTGTAGAAAATGGTGTAAATGGTTTTACTAAAATCCATACACAACATACAGCCCTTTCCTCATCCACTAAGTGCATCTGCTTTTCATAGAAAGAGGTCAGGTTGGTCAGGTTGGTCACAAACCAATGTTGGCTGGGTCTGAGCCCCTGGCTGTCCTGTACATACCACTAAAGATGATCTGTTCCATGACCTACCCAAGCACAGAAGGCAGGCTGACAGGCCTGTAGCTCCCCAGATCCTTCTTCACTGTGTCTGAGCCCCTGGCTGTCCTGTACATACCACTAAAGATGATCTGTTCCATGACCTACCCAAGCACAGAAGGCAGGCTGACAGGCCTGTAGCTCCCCAGATCCTTCTTCACTGTGGTGCTCTTTCCAATAGCTCAGCCCCCAAGCTGTGTTAGTGCATGGGGCAATTTCTTTCCATCTCCATGACCGTACATTTGACTTTAATGAGCTTCAATATGTTCCCAACTCTCGAGCCTGTTCGGATCTCAGTGAATGACAGCACAGCTTTCTGGTGTATCAGTCACTCCCCCACTGCAAGAAAGGTATGGAAATGAAATATAATCAGAAATGAGCACCACAAGGCTCTTATGCCCTATGTGGTTTGCAGGCACTGTAAATCCCACAGGTGTGACATGGCCGTGGAGTGGCAGAGGGTCACCACTGAGCCTCAGGGACCACAGTGGTTCCTCTGAGGGGCATGAGCAATGCATACTAGTGGGGTTATGCAGATATGGTTATCTTTTATCTGTAGAACTTGTGATAAATATGCAATATGCAGTTTGACGGTCATAGAAATATGAGATTTTGTTATTTGTCTTGTAGGATCAGAAAGGCTTGTCATTCCAAATATAGACTTTTTTTTTTCATTTGAGGGGAGAATGAAGAGGATTTCTTGCCTTGGGTTATACATTTCCCTTGCTGTGTGGCCAAATTCTAATGTATATTTGCTTTAATGCATAGTTTTTCTGGTTGTTATTATTTTTTTACCATTTCCTTCAGGGGAGGAATGGCTTTATTATATATATTGATGGCTTTTTGACTCAAATGGATTGACTAATAAATTCAGAAGATTTTTTAAAAAATGCTTTTAGGAGAGTGGATCAGAACTTCGGAATAGTAACAGAGAAAGGCTGAATCCTTTGTTAGTTATAAACACTCCAAGCACGACTCTGAATAGATACCTCTATTTCAGGTCAGCTGGCTCCTAGGTCACTGCAGTCATTTACTGCTTCTTCCTCTGACAGGGAGGCAGATTTTGGCTTGAGTTTTTCCAGATGTAGCAACCGTACTCTCTTCTCTGTTCCTTTTTGATTGTAGCAGCTAATTTCTATTTTCTTTGATTACCTTTCACTCTAAAGGATCTCGTAATGTTGCAGTTTAGATTCAGTGTTGCTCTCTGGAAAGAATTCAACAACCTTTAGGCTTTAAACTGTGATGGAAAACACCATTACTGAATGATTTAAAATCAATGAGTTTGCTGCAGAGGTTAAACTTGTGCAGTACAAACAACAGGTTATATGAGAAGTCTCTGTAATATTAACCTTTACAATAAACTAATGACTGGGAAATGTGTATCATCAAGGTAAATCTAATCAGCTAGTCAACCTATTTTAATTCAGGTACCCAAACAAACATTTCTAGACCTTTGAAAAGCAGTATTTTTTTCAGTGTTGGATGACTGTTGATAAACTATAACTGGAAAGGAACGTTTCCATTCTAAATCACCAATATTTAGCAAAAACTATTGCATATATGTTTCTTTCAGATCTGTTTTATTTTTATTTCCGCCAGTGAAGGTGAATTTTAGTAAAATTGCATGGTTATTATAATTTTGGGGTGACACCAAGGAATAAAGTTTTAAAGAATTTTTGTTCGGTGCTGATCAGCAACCCATTGATCTGCAAACAAAGGTCCAGAGAAGACCGACAGTGGTTAGGGATCCAAATCTAGAAAACAGAAGGAAAGGGTGAATTAATTCAAGATTTTCAGCTTGTAAGAGAAGCAATTGAAGAAAGCCCTGATAACAGTCTTAAAAATTATAAAAGCATGCTTCTAAGGGAGAGGAGATAATCAGTTCTCCGTGTCCAGTCTAGATAAGACAAGAAGTAACCGGCTTAACGTTCAGCAAGGGAGATTTAGATTAGACATCAGGAAAAATGTTCTAATAGAAAGGACTGCTAAGCATTGCAATAGTTTACCTGTGGATGCTATTGAATGTTCATTGATGAAGGTTTTTCAGGAGGCTATATGCTGTCATGAATAATACTGGTATTTTGCCATCCTTGTACTGTACCAACACCACTGGCTAAATGACCTTGCAAGGTTCTTTTCTGCTCTTTGGCTTTAATACTACAACCAACGTAAGCTTCTGACTGAGCTGAAAGCTGCAAAGTTTTAGCAGAAAAAATCCTTATCATAATTAGAGTTTTCCTTGATCGAATCTAAATCTGCATCTTGAAGTAGAAGAAGGATTATAGGAACTGAGCAACAGTAAGAACTAAGTGACTGCACAGTATATCAGGTTAAAAGACTTTGAGAGTAAGATAAGTGAGTTACAGGGTAGGGCAAAATGGGTAGGTATGCTACTAACTCTGGAAAGAAAATATCACATGCTTTTGGAGAAATGATATTATTTTTGTGAAAGTAGTGGATGGCTCTGAGGGGAGTTTAATGCTACATTCACTTTGTGCCTTTCAATTTAGAATAATGTAAACAACATTAATGGAAATTTTCTTAAAGCTGGTTACTGCTAAGGAATTTGCTTTAATATTCTACTCTCCCTCTCTGTTCCCAGTTAGCAGTTCTGAGATTGCTGTGTTTCAAGAAAACAGAAGCTGAGAAAGAGAGCAAGGCAGAATGCTTTCTGGCAATACATTTATCCTGACAGATTTGGTCATGAAGGGATTTGATTAAAACCAAATAAAATTCTCATGTTTTGAATCATAGCTTTGCCGTATATCAGGATGACGCTCTCCATGCACTAATTGCAAACCAATCTTGCAGTGCTGTATCTGCTAATACCGCAGCAGCTCTAGGTTGTTCTGCTTCTCCAGGGCTTTGATGCTAACTCTCAAACTCTGCAAGCATTAACCAGTTTATGTCAACACTGTGCATAATCAGAGTTAAACCACTGCTGAGGGCTAGAACTGCGGTAGAGTCAAGCAGCATGCCCTGTACCACTGTAATACTAACAGCTAGATTTCCTATCAGAGCTCTGCAGTGAGACCATAGCTCATTTCAATTTTATTATAAAACTTTTCAGTTTTCTAGATTTCCAGTGGCAGGCATCATGTGCATATATTTTGAAGCTAAATAGTTCCTGCTAGTTTCGTTTTCTTCAGCTGCATAATGTATGGATATTAAGGAGGAAAAAGGAATGGAAAGGCAAATATCAACACTGTTCTCGAAAGAGGTAAAATTACACCCATCAAGATTCAAACACACACTGAATTCTTCAAACAGTCCTGGTGTTCTAGTTAGGTGTATCTAGTTAGGTGGAAGAGGGGACAAAAATTAGGAATCAATAAAAAATTCTGTCTTCAGCCCTACTGCATGAGTGTCTATCATGAGACTGGCAAATATTTATGGAAGTACAACCTCATATAAGTTTCTCAGGACTTAGAAAACCCCTGTATTAGAACAAATATTTAAGTATCTGTGTGTATTGGGAGGAATTTTTTTGCTGTGTGTTCTACAGTACACTTCTGGAGGGGGGGGGAGGGAAAAGAAGGGTGGTAAATTTCCCTCCCTTCCTTCCTCTCTCCCTCCCTCCCTCCCTTCCTTCCTTCCTTCCTTCCTTCCTTCCTTCCTTCCTTCCTTCCTTCCTTCCTTCCTTCCGTTAGTAACTACTGATTGAAAAAAAAGCCTGAAAGGAAAATGTTGCTGTATGTACAAACAAGAAGGTGAAAGGAAAACAAAGAATTTACTTTAGGTGAGGTGCTGTGACTCTCCCAGAGCTTTGGTGTTGGACTTTGAGTTTCAAGGGAAAAGCTTTCAGAAAAAAAGGAAGAATAGGAGTTGTTCTAGATATAAAATTGCCCATTTTTATCTGCCATCTTGTTTTGGTATATAAGGAAAAATAAACTAGAATTTAAAACTACCCCTTTATGTTTCTTGAATGGCTCACATACTGCTGTGTTGCTTCAAGAGTAGAACTCACTTTTTTTTTTTTGGTACAGATTAACCTGAGATGCAACTGCTGTTACTTAATGTACTCTATACTGTCTTTCTAAACCGGTAATTGAAAATAATAATGGAAAACAACAGGAGATGAAGGCCATGAAATTGTTATTTCTAAGTAAACTGAGGATATAAGGAATTTGGAATAGTGTATTTAAATTTTTAAGTCTGCATTACAAGTCTTAAACATCAATTGGCAATGATAAATTTTATTAATTTTTTTTCAATTTCCCCCAAAAAGGAAGAAGAAAATTATTTTTTTATTACTGCTGCTTTTTAAGTCAGTAGCACAAACAAAACTGGAAGAATTGTTTTAGTAAGCAATGAAGATGACTGCAGACTCTCTGATGGAATAATAACATTGCAATTAATATAAGATTATACATAAAATGTGTCTCTACAAATTCTTTAAAGCCAACAAATTAATCAGAATATGTTGTACAATCAGAACTAGTTATTTTCATTTTTCCATAAATATCCATTGGTTTTATTGCCTTGAATGGGGCTTATAATTATCCCCCAGTCAGCTTCAGTGTTTATTTAATAGAACAGCTGTGATCTGTAAAACTAATATTTTAAGCACCAAAAGACTTCCCTATTGATCAATGTTTCTTTTG
Organism: Melanocharis versteri; assembly: GCA_013397845.1. Classification (NCBI taxonomy): domain Eukaryota; kingdom Metazoa; phylum Chordata; class Aves; order Passeriformes; family Melanocharitidae; genus Melanocharis; species Melanocharis versteri. Next base: position 148,283 of record VZTG01005663.1, on the reverse strand, counting down.
GTAAAATGTTCTTTCTACATTTGGATTGTGTGGCTCTTTGAGGTTTCCTTTCACATAAACTCTTGCTGTGGTTCAGGACAATAAAAATACTGTTCCTTTTGATTATTTACTTTTTACCACTGTTGCTTAGTTGATATTTTTGTTGAACTTTTTTTGTCCCCTAACTGCTGATCTTGTTTACTGCTTCTGCCTAATACTGGATGAAGCATGAGCTGTTCTAAGCTTGTCACTAAGCTCAAACAAGACAAAAGAAGAAATCTAAATATTTATATCTCATGGTAGGTGGTAGGGATTTCCAACTTTTCAGTGCCCAGCACTTGAGCACCAGGCAGTATGCTAGAGGAGCAGGTGCTGGGTCTGCAGGACAGTTTCTTGACGAGTCACAGAATCACTGAGTAAAGTTGAAAGGGTCCACAGGAGTGCATCTGGTCCAATCCCCCGATCAAGCAGGGTCATCCTGGAGCACATTCCACAGGATTGCAGATGGTTTTTGAATATCTCCAGTAAGGCACATTCCAGCAACCTGTCCGGGCAAGCCGTACCAGTGCACAGTCATCTCACATTAAAGAAATCCTTCCTCATGCTCAGGTGGGACCTCTGTCCATCAGTTTATGCCCATTGCCTCTTGTCCTGCTTATTGGCACCACCAAGCAGAGCCTGGATCCATCCTCTTGACACCCTCCTTTCAGATACTTCCAGATCAGGACATTGATGAGGTCTCCTCAGTTGTCTCTTCTCAAGGCTGAACAGACCCAGCTCCCTCAGCCTTTCTTTTAAGACAGAAGTTACTTCTTAATAATCTTTGTATTCCTCTGCGGGGCTCGCTCCAGAAGCTCCAGGTTTCTCCTGTACTGTGAACCCCAGAACCGGACACAGCACTCCGGATACGCGTCACCAGGGTTCTTAACCTGCTGGCAATACTTTTCCTAACTCATTCCAAGACACCATTGGCCTTCCTGGCCACAAGGGCAAACTGCTGGCTCATGCATAGACAGTTGAGGGATTGGAACAAGGAGTTGTCTGAGGTTGCTTCAAACCCAAACTACTTTATGATTCTATGATTTTGTTTCCCAATGTCAACATAGTGAAAAATTCAAATTTTAAAATGGCTTATTAGAGAAAAGCACAAAATACTTTTTTTTAGCTGAAACAAATAATCGAATTTACTGGTTAATTAGGTTTGTTAGGTTAATACCCAAATTGCTGCATAATTGAAGACAAAAAGGAAGACATTGTTTCTATCTTTTTAATTTTTCTTGCAGTGGTTCATATAGCTAACTGGGGTAGTGTCTAAACCTTCCACAAACTCCCACACTTACGTACCATGTATTCAATCAATCTACTGTCATTTATAGATTTAAACATAGAAGAAAAATTGTGTAAGATTGAAGTCTATGCTATTATTACCTGATTTAAAGTAAATGGTTTGGATACTTTGTTCTGTGATTTGAGAGGTAGAACTCTGAATCTGAAATGTGTCAAACAAACAATTCTTAGAAATAAGGTCGTGTTTCTTTAGTTTTAAGACCTGAAGGACAAGATATATGATTACCCTATTTGCTGAGATGAAATTATATAATTATGGATTGTGATGGCCTTTGTGTCTCATGAGAGATAGCAATATACTTCTTTATGTGAGGAAACTTATTGCAAAATACTTTTAGTCCTCAGCTGTACTCGTACTACAGATGTTTTATATTAGCATGAGTCCGTTTAACACAATCATGGCTTATATTATTGCTTTTTTATGCTTTTTTTTAATGCTTTTGACTAATATTTTATCTTCTACTGAATGCAGACAGCACTTCCCACAGTAATGATTGCTGTTTCTGTTCAACTCTTTTCTGAAAATAGATTCCTTGGCGAAGTGCAAACAATAGCTACAGCTGAACACACCACCTAACTACACTGTGGATTTCCTATCCCTCTATTTCTGCAGAATATGTCAGAAATTTAATTCAAGTATGACCAAGAACTTGTAGATCTGTCTTGATTCTCTTTCTTTATAAACCATTAAACATTTATAATTATTATTCAATTTCCTAATAATTTATTCATTATAATATATAATTTATTAATATTCCTTATTTTTTATGAAACTTCCTTCATTGGCATACCACCCTGAAGAAAAATAAAGCTAAATAATTTAATAAATATGTGGCAAATATTAAATAATACATATTAAGGTAAGAGAGGTTTTTTAATATATTTTAAATATCTCTTTTTTAAAAAAAGTTGTCTTAGCTGAGATCTCTCACTATTCTTGTCTTTTTACAGAGAAGATTCATATGTGAAATAATTACACTCTACCCTGGAAGTTCAGAATTCTGCAAAGCTAATTTTTCTGTCTTCTCTTGTTAATACTTCAGAAAGTTCATAAGGAAACAGCGGTGAAATTTATTCAAGTAATTCCCATATAGTTTTCAGTGAAATCCTCTCTGTCTTATTGTAAGGTTACATAATCTAATTTTTATAGTACTTATGATACTGTTTGATGAAGCTTCAGTATGAAAAGTATGAAAAAAAGTATGAAAAGGATTTTAAAAGTACAGTTTATCTCTGAAAAAAGTATACTAGTACATAGAATAATGAAAATCACAATAACGTACAAGGAATCACTATCCCTGCCTACCTTATAACTGCAATTCCAAAATATATCTGTGTAATTTAGAACAGAATTTGCCTAAGTAGTCACTGGTAATTTTCTGGTTTTGTTGAGGGTTGTTTGGCCTTTGTTGTTGTTGTTTGTTTGTTTGTTTGTTTATTTAAATTTTTTTCTCCCCGAGCTCTATTAAATCTATTGTATTTTTTAATAGATAGTACAATGCAAAACCTAAGTGATACATTACAGGAAAACCCCCCTAAATGCATTAGCAGTAGGTGAAAGGAGATATGAAAAAACTGATGGTAACTGGATATAACATCCCTAGAACCCAAAATTAGGCCGTCCTGCGACAGCTGTAATAGGAACGTGGCATGGTTTCTCTGAAATATGAACAAAATTACTGTATCTTCGAGGAAGTATTTCAGTTTTGTGGTGGCAGCAGTGAAAGTTTTGCCTGAAGTTCCATTTTATTAAAAACGGGTGAAAAGCAGATAGTGCCACAGTATTCAATATTCCCAAAATATTAGACCCCAGTGTTGACTCTGCAGTCAGACTGTAGACTCCAGTCTTCACAGAAATTGGGTAAGGACCTTACTGCATTAGCCAATCATTCCTGGAGACTTTCAAAGACTGAACTCCAATGTGCGAGAACTTCAGCAATACTTTTGTTAAATTCATGAAGGCATAATTTAATTTTACATCAGGAAATTCGTAATCGGTTAAAAATCTATGACAGTTGTTCTTCCACATGAGAAGCTAGGTCTATCCAATGGAGCTATTCCTGGAGAATTTCTCTCAAGCTGTTTCTTCACGCTTTCCTGTGCTGAATTTAGGGAATGTGTGGTTGACTTGAAGACAGCTGCTTAGTTCTCTGAGTCTGGTCTGTCAGGCATGACAAGTATCATTGACAGAGAACCCAGTTTCTTATTTTTCTGTTCTGGTATAAATCCCTTTTCCTGCCCATGTGGTTTCTTCATATGTGCACATTCTGCATTTTTCACAATTATCTGTATATTCTTTTTTTCAGTCTTTGATTCCTGATTTGATAATTTCCTCTGTCCTTTTGTGATAAAGGCAACTTACAACTTCTAAGAACTTGGTTGTTATTATTAATATACACAGCTTTCTTTTCTTTTTTATATTATTAATGCAAGCAATTCTCTTTCCCTCCAGCATAAAACATAAGAAGCTGAGAGCTATTTTTCAAAAAATTGAGATATTTCCTAATTTCTGTGTCATCTGAGATTTAACTGCAATTTGTAAGAAATAGAAGTTAGCTTTGTACAAATGTATTTAAAGGGAAATGTGTTATTTCTTCCACAAGGTTAAGAGAAGTTTTACATATCTATTAATTTACTTAGAGTTCATTCTAAATATCTGGTAGAACAAAATTGAGTAATAATTATTATGCTATTTCATTGGTTGTTTTTTGAATTTTAAATAATTAGCTGTTTTATTTTTGAGGAAAACACTTGTGTCAGGCAGAACTTTAAATAATTTTTAACATTTTAAGTGAAAGCACTGACCTGTGTTGTTTATTATTTGATTATTCAGTTGGCTGGTAATGCCAAGTATATATAGATTGAGAACAGCATCAGCCCTTGCATCTACTTGAAGTGTAAAAACCTATTGTCTAGGAATTACTTCCTCAAGAAACAATTGACTCAAGTAATTCCGTGAGCACATAAGAAAGATGTTCTCCAGAATAGAACAATACCTCCAGATATCCAGGACTTTTCAGTGAGACACATAATTAAGAAAGGAGAAATATTAAACTTCCCAAATGTGATCCATAATGCATAAACAGCATAAATAAAATTACTTTTATGGACTTCCATGTGAGTTAGTGATTCTAAGACTGAGAAAAAATGGAGCTGGAAAAAATGTATTAAATTTTAAAGTATAGAAATAGATATTTAATTCTTTTCCAGAAGGTATCCCAATATCATCGTTTTTAAAGATTATGGAACTACAATTAATCATTTTTTAAAAGGAACAGTCTTTTCTAAAACTATTTTTTAGTCAACTACTTGCTTTTATAAAAATGATGAACCAAATATCGCTCAGTGAAATCAATAAGAATATCTGGGTGATCAATAATTTTTAAAACCACATTTTTCATACATTTACATGCTAAGTTTTAATTGAGAGATTCACAAGGGTATATGAATTTGATGAGGTGGTGCATATTAAGGATAAAATTGTCAGTAAGTCTGGTAATTTATTCCCAGGAAGTTCTTAGTAGGTATAAGAGTGGATTCAAACAAGAAGCCTTCTTTATGGACATGCAATTACACACTTCAGGAAGACTTCTATGAATAAGCAGAGTATTGCTATCTGTTGAAATCAGAAAATAATTAATAAAAATTAAAAAAAAAAAAGTAAAGTATTTAAAGAAAACATGGGAAATAACAGTGAAGTGGAATACATTACTATTTATCATTTTTATTTATATTTATAGCTCAATTATTGTATAATTTGAATTACATATGTGTACTTTCTTTTCTAGTTCAAAAATCACGCCAATAATATTTCTTGAAAATTAGAAGTACAATTTATATAGAGCTGGCATTTTCATTGTATGAAACACCAGGCTACAGAAATTTTTAGTATTTAGAAAAGTAAAATGACCTATTGAATCTAGACAAAGTTTTTCACTGTGCTTTTTATTGCTGCAACATACTTTGAGTTTATGATGTGAATGTTCAAAACTAAAAGTGAATGTGAAATCTAAAGGCTCACTGAAGATGTGATAATAGAAGTTGTATCTCAAGTTATTAACTGTCATTCTGGCCTTGTGATTTTAGTTTTATTTTCTAATTCTTGTTGGAACATTTATTAAAGAAGTAATAAGTGGATGACTGATTTAGTATCTCAACCCACAGCACTGCAATCAGTTCAGCCCGCAAAATGAATATTTAAAAACTTGAGAAGTATTTTGGGTATGAATTCAGTCTAAATGGTATGTTTTTGGGTATGAATGGTTTTAATTATATCAGTTTTTCAGTATCTTCTCTTAAGAATCTTATGTATTAAAGGTGTGAAATTTGAACTATAATCAGTTTTTCCCTGCTCTACTAATTATGCTCAAATTTCCTTTGTAAAAGAAGAATCCATAAATATATGCAATTATTTCGCCAGACTTCTTTTTTAAAAATAATCATCTTTATTTCTTTCTATTACTAGCTTTGATTTTAACTTTCAAATTTTATAAAAATACAATTATTGTTGTTATTATTATTATTATTATTAGTAGTAGTAGTAGTAGTAGTATGCAAAGGCTTGATTTCAAAGACAGAGTAAAAGTCCCGGCAAGCAAGAAAAAATAAGAATTAGTAATGTCATAGGTGCCACAGAGTTTAAATACAGTCAGGAAGTTAGAAAAGATTGAACCAAAGTTCTCTAAAGATTTGTTTGAGAGTTCCCTGAAGACCTGCTGAAAAATGTTAATCTGATCAAGTTTGCAAAAGAAGAAGCGGGACTGTACATGCCTTACGAAAGTTGCGATCAGCTTACCATACAGTGAAGTTTCTTGAAAAGACCAATTCAAATAAAGTAAAGGAAATTTATGAGGATAAGTAATGTAAATCATATTCTGCTGCAGTTTTTCAGCCAAATTCCAGGTTTTAGCAAAGTTGCAGATTCGTTTTTCTGTTTTAGAATGTTTTACCTAAAGACTGTGTTTGAAAAGAACACAGTAAGTTTCGGTTTAGGTATTACTGTTTGCAGATTTTCATTTTCTTGCAAATAATTTTTGGTGGAATGTAATAAAAAACTTAGGTGAGTTAAGAAGTCCTGGCTGATCGGCATGAGCATCTCTGAGGATTTTGCTGTAGCCACATACTCAAAATAGAAAATCAAACTAGCAAGACAAAGGGGTTAAAAAAAAAAAGAGGAGGGAATTTTTTTGAGAGGCTTTGTTGTCAGAGGAAGATCAACTAAAACCTTAATTTATATGCATAATAAAAACAAATATTAGACTTTAAAGTAATTTCCTAAAAGTATTATTTAAAGAAAAAAAATATTTTAATTATAAGCAAAATAAATGTGTATACTGACATTTTCATGGAAATAGAATTAGAAGAGACATTAGAGATAGAAACAGTTGTCCGAAGTGAAAATAGCTGTAGAACCTTATCTAACGTGTTCAGAACACAGCAGCTAGAAGACCAGGTGCAGAAAACCCAAGGAATAATATGTGCTCCCAAGAGTGAACTCTACCCTTGTAAAGGTCAGTGGCAATGCTAGAGTGATAGTATGATGATGACTGATGAAAATGCACATAAATTTATTTCAGCAGTTTTCTTTTTCGTTTGGCAAACAAATGTTTTTGCCAGAAAAACAATATACATTCTTCTTGTTCTCCAGAGTTTAGCTGTACCTCTTCAGTGATATAATCTCATTCTTTTTGAAGATATGCATGAACTTTAAGACAAGAGAAACCTCCTTTAAAAAATGCTGCTTTTATTGCTTTGTTTTCCCTCACTTTGTTATTTTAATAGCAACCCTTTAATTATTTGTTATTCCTTTATTTTCTCACATTTTTCTTCCATTTGTTATATATTTGTTTTCTTTGTTTATTTTCTTATGTCTCTTCAAATCTATTTTTCTTTTAATTAAGTCTTCTTTACCAGTTTGTCATTATTGTGAGAGAGAAAAAGGAGAGAGGGAATGCAGAGAATAAACAAACCCAACTGTTTTCTCACATTTATTCTTTTATTCATTGTGTTTCTCATTGGTTTTAAGATATCCTAACATCTTCTTTTGGCTTCTCTCTTATTTTTTCTCTTTCCCTCTCCTTTTCCTCAGCACTTCTGAAATTTGCGCTGGTGGTGTGCTGTACAAAATGTGTTGTTTTAGCTTTGACCTCGTGAATTTCAAGCTGCACAACTGAATTCATTATCTGTTAGACAGACAAAAGCAGATGTATGGGACAAGTAAAGGAGGATATTGAACAAATTACTGTTTCTGTAGGCTCCGGAAGAGTTTTCTGAAGACATTTAGCTACCTTTTTTTGTTGTTGTTTTTTTTTTTGTTTCTTTTGAGAACCAGAAGTATTAGTAATATGATTCTTCTATAAGAAGCTTATTGTGGAAAAACAAGAAGAAAAAATGAACAAACCTCCTAGAAAGTGACCTTCCTTGGCTGTTAATGTGTCATAGCCCCATCATATTACTTCCTGTTATCATGAGGAAGCCTTTCTCACTAAACTGCTTTTTCCCCTTTTTCCTTCTTTCCCCCCCATTGTCTTTGTCCCTTTGTTCTTCTTTCTGTTGTTTTCAATATATTGTCTCTTTTAGGTGTCCATGCTGGCTAATCAGTTCTCTGCAGTGTCGACTGGTCTTCTTCAAAATTTCTTTCCTTTCACATATCTTCCCCTTATATTTTTTTCTTTCTTTTTCTTCTTTTTTTAAAGATCTTTTTTTCAAGAAAATATTTTTTGGCTGCTTAAAAAACTCAGCAGACAAACAAACAAATCCAAAACAAAACAAAAAAGATCCCCCTAGAGATAATATCTCTTCAGAGAATTAATATCATACAATACCCTATCACGTACATTATGCAGATGCCTTTGTAGATTAAGTTGCTTAGGGAATTTTTTCCTTGTTTACAATTTCTGGTGCAACTTCTCCTATTTGAATTCAAGTATCTGCTGTATAGAATGGGATTCAAAACACAGCTGTCCAAAGCTAGGAGAATAAAGATGAATTCTTCTAAGCTGCCTGCAATCTGTAAAACAAATTTTTAAGTTGCTATGTTTTGTATACATTTTATTTGAATTAGCATCGTAGAATCAAACTCCTGGTCATGTTTCTGATTCTCTTTTCTTTCATAAATTACTGATTTAATTTCTATTTAAGGCTGCCAGGTACATTATTCATCTGTTGCTAGTGAAAGGTAATGCACACATGAAGGAAAATGTTGAATTAAGTGGTACATGTTACAGACTTTGAAACAAGCTAAATTATTACAAAAAAGACCTGTCTTCTCGCAAAGATATTATTAAAGACTTTAATTAAATATGTAGCTTTAGATAATATAACCGTCATATGTTGAACAACTGTTGCACTTAAACCTATATTGAGAATTCTTGTCTCTCAGGATGTAGATATATCTATTCGTTTGCACAGTAAACAGAATCGGACAGAAGTCCACCTGAGAGACTATACACCACAAAATTGATTAAATTTTCCTGGATTTTAATTTATTTTATATCACAGAGGATCATGCATAATTATATACCCACTATGATGGGAACAACAGAGGGACAGAAATGAAACCTAGAGTGAAAATAAAATACTGTAAATACTTACAGCAGTGTTTTCTTTCCCTATATCTAATGTTGCACTAGTTACATGATTTATGGCTGGTACCTGCTTCACTGTGAAGCATGACAGCTTGAACCGTTCTAGTGTTTTCCAAAACATCTAATGTTTTTTAAGAATGACTACTGCTTCCTCATCACAATTCATCCTTGTATCAGTTAGTTTTGAATGAAGTGGCTAGTGAAGCATCACAATACCTGCAACTCAGTCTTGCATAATTAGAAATCATTGCAGCTTAGTTTAGGTTTTGTACAAGGATTACTTTAAAATGAGAAATTACAGAACCGCATATATGTTATTCATAACTTGCCTTCAACCATAGGCACATCAATGAAATTGCTAAAATAGTAGTAAAAATATTTTTAACGCCCACCTATAGATATTGTATGTACTATTTAAAGCTTTCAGATATACTCCTGGGGTCTGTGGCGTAACTTGAATAAGTGTGAGTGTTAAGGACACATTTTAATTGTAATCATTGCCATTCTTGAATGAGCTGAGCAATGCAGTCTTGATCCCATGCAATGCATGTCATAAATACACTGATAATGAATAACTAGCCTGTGAAAATCCCAGATCCTTTCTGCTTTGTTTTCTTGAGCAGATTATTATGTAATGGGAAGGGAAGAAAAGAATCTTGTGGTGATTTAGACACCTTTGAACCTAAACAGGATGATAAACTGAGGGAGGATTTTTTTTNTTTTTTTTTTTTTTAGCTCTGAGTTCTCTCAGTATTTCGGTGGTTGGATACACAGATGGAATTAAACAAATGCATTGTCAGATGTCATTAGCAGGTGGGGGAAATAACAGGTTCTTAAGAAAGGTGGTTAGCTTCTAGATATTAGGTTGAAAAGTATGAAAGATTTGCCATATGTACAATTTTAGAACACATTTAATTTATATGAGATGGAAAACCAGCAAGAATGGAGTAAAGTTTTCTTGACTAAAGCCTTGAAGCAACTTTAAGATCCTCATTTAATTTTTAGTGCAGTGTACTAGATTTAAAGCAAATATTCTGAACTTAGACATACTCATGCAAATTTTAAAGTAGAAGACAAGAACAATTGATTCGGCAGAAAATTGTGGCATAGCTTCTATTCCATGAACAATATCATTGGCATATGTTCTATTAACTATGAATCTGACAAAACACTTTGTCTTCTTTTATAGGCAAAACCCATTGCTTTGCAATGCTAATAGAACACACATTGAGCGCTCAATATTGTCATTTTTAAATGCTGCAATAAGAAATGGAATTGCTTAAAACAGAAGCATTGGAATTTGTTAACAGGTTGAAAAAATATACAAACATGAACTCCTCTAAATCAATTAGCTCTGAAATTCTGTTGAACTACATTTCATAAAAGAAACAGTCATATGTATGGAAATGGCTTACTTAATTCCTTTGTTGTTTGCCTGATTAGGAATAAGTTAGTAGGGGGTACTATTTATTTTAAATGAGAAACAACAATTCCTTGGCACCCCACAGGATGGTGTAATTTAGAGAAATTCTTCACAGGCTTTTATTGGTGCCAGCTGTGAACCAAAACACTAGTTATATGTTTTCAATATTATTCCTGCAATTCAGTACAAAAGGAGATTTCCCACTCCAGCATCCCTTCTTCACTAGCCTGTTGTCCCACCTAACATTCACTCTGTGCCACACTGTAACCACAAAGCATGAGGCAATGCATTAATTAAATAAATTAAATTAAATATTGCACTAAAACCAAAATCCTAAAATGATAGGGCTGTTGATCCTCAATGTGTCAGTGTCTGTCAAAGTTTACTATTTTGCAATCCTACAGGAGCTGGGATCATGCACTAGCTTCTAGCATGACTATAACTCCAAACAAAACCAGACCAAAATCTTGGAATATATGTGGCTATAACTCCAGACCAAAATCTTGGAAAAACTAGAGGAGAAACTATGGAGACCTTTTTATATAAGCACATTTACTTTTGATTTGAAGAGTATATCAGTTAAAAAAAGACTTTCACCACTTTTGTGTTTGTTTGTGGGGTTTTCTTTTCTCTATAAATACCCATAGTTATTCATTGTGGGGATCAGTACCAGGTAGCTCACTCACCTGTAACACCAGATTCAGCCACTGAACAGATAGATGTTCAACCTACTTTTAACAACTTCGTAGTTTTTCTAAAGTAAATTATTAAAAAAATTTGTAAACTTAGTGTTTAAGAACATCAGTGACAGAATCTTGAACATCTCAATACATGTACATAGCATGAAAGCAGTGAAATCCAAATGTAAGATTAATTTTTCTCCTCAGCTTTAATTGAAATATTATTTGTGCCTTTATCTTGCCCAAGCCTCAAAAACTCTGGTTTCCTGACTCCGGCTTGCTGAAGGGCTTGTGTTAGCTGCTAAAATTGCAGATATTTTCTATGAGATTTATACTTCCAGGGAGACAGTAATTTGCAACATTATAGTAAAAGCAATTGATTGTATCTGTTCTGGGTATCCATGGCAAGGTGTTAGTAAATGGAGCAGGGGCAGCTGCAGGGGTGGCCTCTGTGGGAAGAGGCCAGGGACTGCCATGTGTTGGGCACAGCTGACTCCCTAAAGCCAAGCTGAGACCATCAGCAAAGCTAGTGAGGCCTCTATGAAAACGTGTATTAAAAAGGACAGAAAACACTCTGTGATGGGAAGAGGCCAGAACAAAAATTGTGATAAAGAACAGAGGGAGCACTAAGGCCAGAGCAGTAGCAAGAAGTGTTTCACGGTGGAGTAAATCTCCAGACTGCAGCCTATGGAACGCCCATGCTGCTGTGGTGAGGTATTCCTAAAAGAACTGCAGACCATGGAGACCCCTCACTGGAACAGAGGAAAAGTGTGAGGGATATAGTGCCATAAAGGTGAGGAGGTAATCCTGCTTGGAGTGATGGAATGATGGTGAGCCTGGGAGAGAGGAAAGGTGTTATAACGATTGTCTTTTTGCTTTTTGCTACTCAGATCTGTTTTAACAGACAGTAAAATATTTTTCCCCAAGTTTAGTTGGTTTTGCCTCAAAGTAATTGGTAAGTAATTTTCCTGGCTTTATCTTGACGCATGAATGTTCTCATTGTGCTTTTCCCAACTTCAGTCCCCATCCCAATGTGGGGGGGGATGTGGGGGAGTGTGTGTGTGTGCGTGTCTTTGTCTGTGTGTGTAGCTAAGGTTACCATAATAACTTTATTTATATAGGGAAAACAAACAAACAACTATAACCTCCCATAGACGCATATTTATATTTAAAAACACAACAAATATGTATTTTTTCTTGGTGGTGTCTTCTTAATTAATGTTTGAGTGCAGATTTCCTCTGCCATCTCAGAGAATTTAATTATTCTTCAATAAATTAAAGATATTCTGTTACATCAGAGGTTTACTACAAAAGGACAAAGGACCAGTCGGCCATCATTACACAGATCAGTTTGAATGGTCATCAGGACTGGATTCGAGCATTTCCCATCATTTGGTTATTATTGGCTTGCCCAGGTGTGAAAGAACCAAGTTAAATATTTCTTTGTATTGACAATCTACACTGCTCTAGTTTATGGTTAAACTTAACAAGGCTTGTTTTAACTGAGAATGAGAAAAAGAGTGACATAGATGTATACAGAGAAAAAAATAGGTGTAAATTTAACCAAATTCCTTAGAAGAATCAGAATTATTAAAGTCAAGTGTTCATCAGATATTATTGAGATACACTTTAATTAGTCTTATAAAGTAATACACTATATCTGTTCTAGAATTTAGTTTTATTATAGCAATATGTCATGCACATAACTAAATATTATTTTATCTCATTTTATGTTTTACTTCTTTGGTCCTCTATATCAAATCCCTCTGATTTTCTAACAACCATAGAGATATTTCATCTTTTGTAATATTTTTCTCTTCAGACTGCTTCAAATATAATATTGACGGCTCTTGATGATGCAAGGATTCTTTTCAGCTGAGATGAAACTGTCAAGAACTGTAAACAAGCCTGATTTGTTTTTGTGTGTTTTCACTAGATCATTTTCTATATGTTATAATAAGTCTTTCTTCTTTTGGAAAGGAAATAAAAACCATTCCTTTGAAGAGCTGTCTCAGGAAATCTGCTGAAAAGGTTTGTTTATTATGTTTGTTGAGTTAGTTTTTCAGTGAATTCAGCTGAGAGTGCTGTGTATTTTCAACATTTATATTTATTCATTGTACTGTATGTCTAATCCACATACTAAAGTATTTTTCCTGTCTTTAATAGGTTAATGTGAGCCCTTGTATGGGTATCTTTACTATAGTCTTGTTAGGAAGTGGTTTATCAAGAACTGCTTTCAAGCATTAGAGTATGAATACACTGCTGCTGCCTCTAGTATTCTTTTTTCTCAGAATGCTATCCTCCATTCTGCATAAAAAGTAGGTAGAAGTCTGAAACCCATTATTAACATTTTTATTAAGCTGCTTTAAAAAAATTTTCTCTCAAGTTCCTGGCTGGGAATTGCCTGGACAATGTCCATGTTACTCAAAAGAGTAGCTGAAGTACAACACAGTCAAGACGCTCTGGCCCAGAAGCGGAAATCAGTGCAGATACGCGGTCTGTTTTCGGTCTGTTTTCGTACCAGTAACATTCATGAGCAGATATAGCACCACTTTGATACAGTTGTGCTGACCTTGATTCACTGACATAAGTATTTGTTACTAAATAACTCTGCACCATATCCCTTTCCCAGACTAGCTATATTTGAATATTTTTTTTTTTCAACAGTACTTGATTTTTAAAATGTTTTTGAGGTTCATAAAGGTATAAATAGCTCCAGCTAGGATTTACAGTGGAGAATTGACCAGAATAAAAGCCTTATTATTAGAGTGGGTCTAAAAGAAGTTGTATTTAACATTATTTTTGGTTTCTCAGTGGGATCTTGCTTCTGGTTTTGTTTTTTTTTGTTGTTGTTTTTTTTTTTTTATGAAAAGGACTTTTCCCAGCATCTAGNTTTTTTTTTTGTTCTAACTTATGTACTAATTTATTTCTGTGATTAAAAAAATACTGGAAAAATTAAATGTATGAAACTTTTGACAGACAACTGCAACTTAAGTGGGTTTTTTTTAAACTTACTAAGGGCTTTTTTTCTATCCTTCTGCATCTTAAAATGGAGCAAGGTTTGTAGAATATGGGTGAATGTACACTAAGTCAAATTTTCATTGCATCTGTGGTGCTACCTGATGAACACTTGATGTAAGTGAAGCACAGCTTGCAGGGTTTATTTAAAAAGTGGCATATATATTTGAACACAGTATACATGAGACTATATCATATGTATGGCGAACAGAAACTACAGGAAAAGGAAAAGGGTTAAATATTTATAATGTTTTTGGCTGCTTTTTTGTAGTATGTCTCACACAAAATATTATGAATTTTGTATTGAAAAGTCCCTAAGAAATTCTCTCTGCCTATAATTGAGAGATTCAGTATTAAATATAAAAGCACAAATTACATTTCATTTGTATGTTCAACTACCATATGAAGAATTATCTTGATGTTATCATCCATAGCAGTTGAAGAAATTGAACTTTTAAATCTTTCCTCATCTTTTCTTGATCGTAAATGGTGATTAGAACATGAGTAGAAACTAAGGTTCACTAGAATAACATGATAACTATGGAGAAAGTGGCAGTGAGACATGTAAATAATCTAGTATCTTGGAAATGTACTGTTGGAATATGCTTAATATTCGTTAGACATTCTCTGGTTCTGCCTTCCTCATTCTGTTGTGGAATACAGTGGAAGCAAAGAGGAACTATTTTCGCTTGCAAGTGGTAACACAATTTGTGATGCATTAAAGCAATGATCCTTGAGTCTGCTGTCCTTGATAGTGGTTCCAAAACAATGCCTGCTGTGCAGCATGAAGAGGTAGCTTCATGGTGCATTTCATTGATAGTGGAGTAACAATGAACTTTGATGTCAATTGTGCATATTATATTATTCATCCATGTGTTCTTGCTTTAATGCCTTTTTTATGGATTTTGAATCATATGTATTGCTGCGAGTTTAATCAGCATGACAAACAGATTTTTTTTCCACCTCCTGGATAATCCCTTCTGCTTACATTTCCACAGCCTTTTTATCCTATCTTCAAAGGTTCATTTTCAGGCTACTGTCCTTCTGAGTAACAGTGTCTGGATAGCAGGGCTTTTAATCAGTCTGTCAGAGCCGTTCTGAAGTCAGTCTGAGACATACTTATTGATCAGTTGATCTTTCCTTCCTTCAGGAATCTTCCTGCTTCTTCAGTACTATGCATAAAATAACTTAGTGTGTACTAAAGGTGATAAGATTATTTTGTTAGTCCATATTCCTGGTGCTCCAAGCAGTGTGCAAACCTTCCTTTCTCTGCCTGCTGCGTATGTAGGACTGTTATCACACACCTAAAATATCTCTAGTCTGGCTGTTATTCTGTTTTTTTGGACTACCTACCTGTCTTCTGACCTGGTATTCATTGGTTATACAAACTGATATTCGTACAGTATATCTTCAACCGCTTTTGGCTTGTTAATAGTTTAATAGTCTGTATAATTTTAAGATGTATTGTACTGGCTTGATCTGATGCATAATATTTCAATGTGGTTCATTTTGTAACTGAGTGGGAAGGCTCTCTGTAGTATAGAAAATGAGATTCCCAAGCACAGCTTATTCCTTATTTATTTTATCACTCTTACTTCTCTTACATTATTTATTTCCTTACCTGTGTCTGCAGTCAAATGCAGAGTTTTAGCTAGACCAAAATCAAATAACAGGCAGCACCATTTTAACTTTGCTCAAATGAGAGAAGATGGCATCTTCCTGCAGTAATCAGAAAGGTTTATTTTGGAAACTGGTATGATTTTTATTGGTGTTTCTGCTTTTCTGAATGATGGGTCACATCTGATGTTGACATCAACATCAAGCTGTTCTTTTGAAAGGACGCCTTCACTTGCCCCTTTGCCAGTCACCCTTTGTTCTCCTACCAAGCAGAAGAAAAAGTATGAGTATAATATCAGTTCTTTCATTCCGTCGCACCGAGTAACATGGCTGATGTTCCAGGACTTGAACTGCTTGGAGGATTAAGACCCAACACATTTGATTTAGCCAAATTTCCTTATGTGATTTCCTCTTTTGTTATGCATCACACAGAGCTTTGTTCCAGTCTAGCAGCCTACGACAATAAGCTGGAAACTGAGACTGCTGCGGATGGAAAGCAGCGTTAAAACCGAAAATGCATGAAAAATTACTGACAAAAGTAAAGGGAGGTTTATAGATTATTTCATACGTGCTTATAAAATGCAGTCAGTGCTGATACATATTGGAGGCTACAGTGGTTACGTGCGCCTGTAAATGGATGGTTGATAATTTTTGTATGCCCTGCCTGCACAGATTGGTTTAAGAGCAACTGCAGAGTTCTGTGAAGGATCAGGATTTGGAGAGGATTACCAAAATTTGGATCATCAAGGTATCCAATTCTTGCCCCATGTCTCCGTTTGCTTTGGTGAGATTTTAACCAGATTTAAAACTGAAAAAACTTAAAATTAGGAGTATCACAGGACCAACACAAAGAGTTCAAAATTCACCAGGTAAACTCAGCCTTCCTAAGCCAAGAAAAATGAATAGCTTTAAGCTACAGTTAAAAAAAACCAAAACAAAAAAGCAAATGGTAATCAATCAACTGGATAAAAAAAGTACCACTAACCAAGAATTTTAGTCCCTTTTTCTTTTTTTTTTTTTGTTTTTTTCCTAAAGTCTAAGTGTACACTAGTACTAGAACTCTGAAAATAAAGTTTAAATATCTCTTATAATTGTCTAACTAAAACAGCCTAACAAAAGCAATAAAAAATTCTAATGTTTAAAACAGTAGAACTCATAGTATGAAAATAACCAAACCCACTCATAAAAGCCTTAACAGAAAAATGGACTGTGGAGCAACAGACTGAAAAATTACCTTTCAAGACAATTTAATATGGAATTAGTTTCTTTAAACAACTAGCGATTGCTCTTTTAAAAGTTATATATTTGCAGGAATGTTAAGAGACCTGCTAAGACCCTGGGGAAAGACTTGGGTCTTTTGTCTGATATACGTGTGTATATTCACAAAACATAATGTCATGCTAGTGACATGATGCTGTTATGAGATTTGGTGGAATTTATATATAAAGAGATAAAATTGGGCAGTGTTACTCAAAGAGTGTGATAACATGCTAACAATACAGTGGAAAAAAGGAAGGTTTTGAGAGTCTTGTGTTTGAGTAGTACTTTCTGCTCTAAGACAACAAAAACTGATTAAGTATTGTTTAATTCTTTTTATGCTCTTCTCCTTGAGGCTGTTCAACATTAACTGGTGAAGAAGTGATCTGACCTTCAGCAGCATATATATTTTTGGAAGAAATAAACCCCTTCTGATTGAATTTCTGATCAATATTCTATTTCTAATCCCCTCTTGAATTTTTCAGGAAAATAAACTATATGCTTTTTTGTCTTACTACAACAGTTCAGGTATCCAAGAATGGAAGGGTACAGATCCAATGCAAGAATACTTTGCTTTTAAAAGTAAAATTTCACATCACCCTACTCTTTCTTGTAATCTCATGAAGAGTTGTTGACTTCTTTAAAAGATGAAGTGTTGTCAATTCATATTGATTTCATCTGGCATTTTCAGCATCTCAAGAAAGCATGGCAGTGTTAATACTGCACTTACTCCGTTGTTCCTGGAAATATATTGGGTAGCCACATGCATCCCTATAGTAAAACAAACATCTACTCTTTTAGTTTGAGTGTAGTGTTCAAGTGTTACCTGAGCTTTGTGGTATCTTGCTTTGACTCAATAATTTAGAATGTAATAGCTTACTTGTACTACATATCTGTGTAATGAGAATTGGGTGAAAAACTACTCTGAAGAAAGGATGGTGTGCCAAAATTAGGGGTTTTTTTCTGCAGAGTAATGTAGATAACAGGAAAATTTTAATTAAAAATTATTTCAAGACAAAATATTTAATTTCAAATTCCTTTTGACTTTTTTTTAGTGCAAACTTTCCACTGGATTTTTACATGTTACCTCATGTTATCTTGCGGTGAGCATGTAGTGTGTCTGATCATTCATTTTGGCTTCTTGCTCTCTCAATTTATTCCTGAAAGTGCGTTTTTTTCTCTGTTGGCAGAGCAAAGAAGCCTTGCATTGAAAATTGTTCTGAAAGGTTCTTCCTGGCCTTACATTTTACAACATATTTTTGTTTGAACTTTGTTCTACAGTGATTCTACACTGTGAGAGACAGTAATTGATTCATCCTAGCCTTAAAAGGTTGCCCACTTTTTCTCTTTCTTTCATCTGCTTTTTCAGATGAACAAAAGACACTGAAAAATGCGAGATTTTTGGGGTTTTTAGTATTCTAATACCTCTGTCAGTTCTGGCAGCAACGTTTTGCCATTATCAGCTTTAATGGACATCAGAATACAGACGCATGTACAAAATCTGTGACTAAATATCAGTTCATGAATTTTTAAAAGAAAACAAGTTAAATTAAATTTTAAAAAAATCTTAGATTCCCACATCTGTGAAACAAAATCAATAGAACTATCACTTGCTATGCCTTGGGAAAAAATACTGCGAGAAAAGACATTAGGATTATTTTTACTCTTAAAGTAAAATGGAGACCTTACATTTCCATTTCACATTTGAAAAGGGTTTATTTAATCACCTATGTGAAAAAATTGTTACTTAAATAGCTTAGTAAAATCAGCAATTTTTATTAATAAATTAAAGATTAAAAAGGTTCTTTTGTGTGTCTGTGTGTGTATCTGCATGCACACACACAAGCTTTTATATGGGTTTATGAATGTCTTACTGTCCAATGCATACTTATTTATATGCATGTGCTGAGGCCTGGTGTTTCAAATTCACATGATTTAAGAGCATTAAGTGAAACTACTTTAATCTAGTTTTACAGTATTTTTTTCTCTTTTTTTTGCTTCTTCAGGGGCCTTCAAAATCACTTCAAAAGTTAATTTGTTACTCCTTGACTATAGGAGGAAAGATTGCTGCCTGTAAACATTTCCACCACTGGTGATATCCTCATGACCAGCTGTTTTAATGCTGTCTGGAAATTGGACAAGTTTCTAATTTACTTCCTTTAAATGAAAAACTAAATACCAAGAAGCCTTCTCCAGAGGAGCAGGATGGAGAATTGCCTCCCTGCTGTTCTTCAATCCCTGTTCTTGAAATTCAAGGGCTTTTATACAGATGTGTGCTGGTAAAAAATTCTGTATTTGTTACTGCTACAATAGTTTTCTATTGTGTCTTTCAGTATTTTTCCTCTTTTTCTGGCATCCTTCGCACCACAAACTTTTTTACTGTGTCTTACAAGAGTTTTCAGCATCTGAACCGGAAAACTTCAGTAAAATATGTTATTACTCTTGGGTGTTTTCTTCTGTATGAAATAGAGAGCATACTATTAGTCTTTCTAAAATTTTTTCTCTGGAGATTAAATTTATATACTTCTTTGAAGCTCCTCTCAAATGGTCTTTCTCACTGCCCTAGCTTTATACAGCAGGAAACTGACAATAATTATGTGAGTGACAGTGCTAGAAACGAGATGTGTTAGGGAATGTGGAATTTACCTTTCATATTTTCAATATTTCAGGATCTTGATTCCTATAAAACTTTATAATCACTACAAGAAATATTGTGTATTTTTTTAACACTTCAATCATTCCAGTGGATTTCTTACATTAGTACTTTTTTGTCTGATGATGAAACAATGCATATATACCAGAAACTCATCTAGAATGTTTTGCATGTTTAAGTTTCTTCATCCACATGCTACGAATGGATAAGGTTCATTTTTTTTTTCCTGTGTTCAGACAAGTATTATTTGCAGGAAAATCTACTGGCCAGGGATTCATTGTGAATCACTGACATGAATTGGTCTCGACTTGTGTTAATCATGATTGTCTTAAAATACGTCAAAGAGCTGCTGTAGTTTGTTAAGTATTCACTATGTTAATTTTCATTATGACCTTCTGCAAAGACTCGAGGTATTACTACAAATATAAATTCAGAAAACTTTTATTCTGGTAAAATCATTGCTGTTGTACATTTGGGGCCAAATTTCAAAGAGCAGAAAATGTGACAATTTACTTTCAAGGTGATTGTGGAGAACCGTTACTGTATGTTGTGGCTTGACACTGGCCCAACGCCAGGCACCCATGAGGGTTGCTCACTCACCCTCCCCTGACACAGCTGGATAGAGGAGAGAAAAGAAAATAAAATTAACGAGGGGTTCATGAGTTGAGATAAGGACTGGGAGAAACACTTCAAGGGCAAAACAGGCTCAACTTAAGGTTGCAAAGTGAAATTTATTACTCACAGAATCAGAGAAGGATAATGAGAAGTAAAAACAAGCCCTTAAAACACCTTTTTTCCCCCAACCGCTCCCTCCTTCCCGCAGGCAGTACAGGGAGGCAGGGTGTGGGTGTTTGGTCAGTTCATCACCGAGAGTTTCTTCTACTGCTCCGGGAGAGGAGTCTTTCCCCTGCTGCACCTTGAGGTCCCTCCCACGGGAGATGGTTCTCCGTGAACTTCTCCAGCGTGGGTCCAATCCCACAAGCAGCAGCCAGACCACACCTGCTGCAACGTGAGTCCCTCCCACGGGCACACAGTCCTCCCAAAACTGCTGCGACGTGGGTCTCTCTTCCCACAGGGTGCAGTCCTCCAAGGAGAGGCTGCTCCAGCCTGGAAACAGGGCCCTCTCTCTCCACGGGTCTCCCACTGGATCACAGCCTCCTCCAGGCATCCACCTGCTCCAGGATGGGCACCTCCCCCACGGGCTGCGGGTGGATCTCTGCATCCCCCGTGGATCCCCACGGGCTGCAGGGGCACAGCTGCTCCGCCATGGTCCTCACCACGGGCTGCAGAGGAATCTCGGCTCTGGCGCCTGGAGCACCTCCTGCCCCTCCTTCTCCACTGACCTTGCTGTCTCCATGTTGTTTTCTCTCACATGTTGTCACCTCCTCTTCTTCTCTGACTAGAAGCAAAACCGTGTGACTTTTCTTTTGATTTTCTTCTTAAATCTGTCATCACAGAGGTGTTACCAGCCTCTCTCATTGGCCCAGTTTTGGCCAGCAGCATGTCCATCTTCAGAACCATCAGGGACTGGCTTTGCTGGACATGGTGGGAGCTTCCAGCAGCTTCCCACAGAAGTTATCTCTGTGGGCCCCCTGCCACCAAAAAGCCAGCCGTGCAAATACAAAACCAATACACTGTAGAATCAGAGACGTAAGGTGAAAGGAAAGGTGAAAAATAGAAAGCTTTTCAAATCAATTTCTCTTTTGGTGTTGTGTGCGTTTAGGTGATTTCAAATTGTACTAATGGATAATTCTCAAAGTTTCCTATAGTTAAAAAGCCATAAGCATTTGGGTTTCAAAAAAGAAAAATGGTAATTTCTTGCAGGTTCTTCAGAGAAATTAATGGCCGAAACTTAATTCTGTGCATTGGGATAATTGAGATAACACTAGTGTGTCTGACACACTCAGTCTGTTAGTTTCTTCCCTGCCATTGTTTCTGCTAGCTTCAGGTCAGTATGCATTTTATTTTTTATCGTTATCATTTTGTCTTCTGTATTACATAAAGAAGCAACAGACTATTAAAATTGTTTTTATTAGAAGAATTGTTAATTCAATTTAATTTATTTGATATCTAGCCACTTTTGCTTGAAAGTTGTGACTGTTGGGAGATGCTCAAGGAGTAGACCTGATAAAGTCATATAAAATTCTTTCTTGATTTGATTCTGAATTCAGAGATTGCCAAGTTTCAGATTTTGATGGCTGGAGTCTCTATGCGCTACCCTGGTATGAGTAGCGGTGGTCAACAACACAGTATGGAAGGACCACAGATTCCAACCAGGACCTCTGTGCTGGTTGCATTTGAATATTAAATATCTTTAAGATCTCTCCAGGGAAAAGTGGAAAACTAATTGTAAACAGTGACTGTTAATTTAATTATGATGCACTTCAAAGCATGTCCAGCCATTCTCAGGAGAGCTGTGTCTTTGTTTCAGACTTTCTAACAGTTTTAGAAAGTGAATTTTGGGAATGATATCAAGAAGGGTGAGAGATGTAAGAGATCATTAGCTTTCACAAGAACAATTTATAAACTCCAGTAAGTGTCCTGCATAAAGTAGATTTGTTATGAATGTTGATAATTTTTAACTTCGTGAATCATTCAGGATCTTTAGCTACTGAATCATTTCTTTTTCAATGAATCATTCAGATAATGATAGTAAAAGATGTCTTTATTATTTGCTCAGTAGTTTAGATACATTACCACAGTGAAGCTGCTGGTTTGAAAGGCTTTTTACTTCTTGTCATTGTATAATTTGCTTCTATTTGTACAATAAACATGCTCTTAATCTGCAAAACTTCATAGAATGCATTTAGATGCTGCTGTTGCTTTTTTGAGTTCTAAGAAGTCATCTTAAAATTTGAAAATAATTAATAGTATGAAGGTAGAAATTATAGCAAACCAAGAGCAGGGTTTTCATTCCACTGAAAAACCAAAAACCACAGATCAGCTAACCAACCACCAATACTTTATTTCGTTGTTGTTGTTTGAGGACCAGACAGTGCCACAGGTTCAGTTGTCCGTATTGACACTCTTGACCACTCCTTATCACTTTGGGAGAAGGAATCTGTAACCCTGAGCATGGCCCTGCTCCTGTCCCCCTCTCAGGCATGGAGAGAAAAGTCATCTAAATTTCCAGCTACTGGTTTTAAATGGCAGTAACTCCCTCTACTTATCCACTCCAAACAGTGCTTTGGCTTCTGGTTGGAATGCTATAGACTGGGAGAAGTGTAGCCAGTCATTTGCTCATGTGTTTTTGCCTTCTCTCCTAGTGATGAGCTGTAGGGATAAGCAAAAACCCTTGAAGGACTTCCTCCTGTTCCTGAGATCAGAACTACTTTAAACACTTGGAAGAAGTCTGCACCTATGCATATCAGGGATTTTTTTAATAATTTAACATCTTGGTATTGCAAAACCCCGCTAATTGGCCAGCAGAATTATGACTGAATGAAGTCTTGGTCATCCCCAAAACCCGTGTGAACCCCAGGTTTGTTTTTGTGAAGGTGCTTAGGAAAAAGTGTGCATATATTTAGCAGATTTCATTCCCCTTTCAGCCCTGTGTAGATTCTCTGTATGTAACTGTGCTGTGGCCCCAGAGAGCAACACAGAGTAATTTTTTAGGAAAATCCATATTTCATCCATATAAAATCCATTTAAAATCAATGTTTGAGGCTTTTAGAAAGATTTTGCTATTTCCATACTGATCATAAACAAAAGGTGGTGGCAGCCTATCTACAGCTGATGTATATTTAATTTATTTTTCTTGCACTTGTAAATTTATGTCTCTCAGTGTTTTTTGACTCAGTACTGAAAAAAAATCATATTATTCTCATTAAGAATGTTATAAATAAGAAATATGATTACTGATTAGAAAAATATTTTTATTCACTTAAATAAAGCAAATGAATAAAAAGCTATATTTGAATATTTATTGCCATTTTAATAGGTGCATTGAATATAAATGATAGCAGCATCAATGAATAAATTAATCATAATTAACACTCAGTTAAAAAGACTTTTCTCATCAAAGATGTAGATGTTATAATTAGAGGTCCTAATTTTAGATAGCGAAGGATATTTATTAGCAAATATCTGATGCTTTAGAGAGAAAAATATTGAGAAATGTGTGTTCTAGAGCAAGTATACTAATAACGTTAGATTACAGTTAAAATACTCCCAAAGATGTAAATTAAAAACACGTGTCCGTTTGCTTTCAGCTGTATATCTCCCACTTAACATTAAAATTTAGCAGTGTAACATAAACTGAATTGCATAGATGTCTTTTCCATTCCAAGCCACATGAAATGAAAATTGTGTGGCACTTATACGACTTACGTGCTGCACTAAGTGACACAAATTCCAAAACGTATCTTTTCGATGACCGAGACCCAAATTTTCATCCTGTGGCCTTTGAGGAATCTGAAGTTCTGGTCTTTCATCTCTGTCCAGATCAGATTCATAAAGTTCCTTGGAGCCATTCCCATTCCTGTCTCCACTACAACTCACCAAGCGAGGGGTCTTTGTGCTTAGCACTCGTACAGGGATGGGCCCACGCAGGACACCATGTTCATCACAGGTCGTAAAGCCTGAAATGGTCAGGTGGAAAAAATACTCGTGTCCTCATGCATGCAAAGGGTCAGTCAGTTGAGTTGTCTCCCTGTCAATAAAAGATCAGATGTGACCTCAAGCGTAAGAAGAGAGAAACACAGTTTTGTTTCCTAAAAATGCATTTAATTTTCAGGCTGTAAACAACCTGTCTGTGGTCACATGTCATAAAAATCCTGTAGGATTTGTGAAAAAACAAGCAAGAAATAACATAAATGGATATCTCAGTTGCCTTGGTAAGAATTTTTATGCTTACAGATATTTAGTTATTAAAGAGTAAATTGATGAAACACAAAAGCTGGTTTGGAACCTTACAATTAAAGATTTGGTTGCTTGGTCGGGGCAGTTTTGTTTTGGTTTTTTTTTTTTTTTCCTTTTCCTTAAGTAGATCTGCATTTAGTATAAAGAAACTTATGAACTCAGAGTGAGACAATCTGAATTAGTTTAGTTTTGGGAAAAAAATATTTGTCATATTTGTTTCAGAACAGAAAACTGAGCAAGGGCTCAGTTAAGAGACCTTAACAGAGGACAGAACTACAATGACAGAACTACAAATGACAGTGTTCATTTGAAAGGATATACACTAGTTAAGTGACTAGATAGCAAGCCAATTTATGAATAATCCCTCCGAGCACATCCAGAGGCTACAGCAATCAATAATGAACAGTAGGTCTCAGTTTTACATTTATTAAAAATCCCCAACAAACTAGTCCTAGTATGTGGATCAGTTAAAGTTATTTCTATAGCAAATTCCTTTAGGCAGAAATTTCTCAGTGGGGAACTTCTGTCTGGAACTTCTCTAATAACCAGATTAAATAAAATATGTGCCAAACCATTCTCAGAGAACACCATAAATCTCAAATTTTTGCAAAAGTTTCACTCCAATTAAAATAAAAAATCCTTTTGTGAGTAGCACTGACATTTTCAGTTATTGTGGAGGCAGTGGGAATGAAACTAAAAATATGTAGATAGGATGAGGAAACAAAAATTATATAAACATATTGTCTATATAAAAATTATGTGCACATTAGATAAGTCTAAATGAGTTAAACAATAAGGCATGGTGATTTACTTCTTTAAGCATTGCTTCTATAAATAGGACAGAAAAGAAAACCAGAAAAATAATTATTATTTTTGCTAACCAAATATGGTTTTTGCAATCCCTCAAATAATCCCACATCTTTCAACATGCATCTGGTATACCAAATTTATATTACATCATTTGATTTGCGAACAAGAATGATATTTTTCTTCTGACTAAAATCTTTGCTAGTATATTTTAAGTTCTATCACCCAAACTGCTCTTTTTTTTTGATCAAAATCAAGTTTCAACTGAGTGTTTGGAATTTCAGAGTATTAATTTTGAGTCTCCTGAGTACCAGCTACTGTCTCAAAATCATCGCAAACTCATATCAATTACTATTCTCTTATATAAATAGTAATAGTTGATTCCGAATTCTTTGTAAAAATGCAGTCCTTCCTTTCAGAAACAAACCTTTCCCAGTCCCATTAGGACTACTTTTTATTTGTTTCTTATTTTATTAAATCAGCTAAATCAGCTGTATTTGAAAATATTACAAATAATTTCAGTATTTACTGCAGTTAATGATTGGAAGATTGTTTTCCAAAGTGTAAATAAATTTGGATAATTAAATATTGCATTTTTTTTTTCAATCAAGCAGAAAATGATTTTTTTTGTACTCCTGATTAAAGTTCCCTAAATTTTGTCTTCCTTCCCAAACATAGAGGTTGTATGAATGCAATGTACCTGCTGAAGATTAACCCGCTAATGGAAATTGAACCCTGTCTTTATTCCCGGTCTCTGTTTATCCCTGCAGTCACTATTATTTCGTGTCCCTCAGATATCCCAGCCTGTGTTCTCCATGAATTCCCACTAGTTTGCAGCTCTACAATCAATTATTTTTTCACTGCATTTACATAATTCACCCTCATGATGGGAAATCAGAAGGGAAGTAAATCAGTTTTCTCTGAAAGAAATTTTAAGGGTGAGCAGATGAGATTCTCAGATGGACTTTGAAATATTTTAATGAAGCAATTAAAATAAAACCTGGTGAAGGCAGGCTGTTGAAAAGAAAGATTATTATGAAGCTGCTTAGTCATTAGTGCTCTCAATGTGCACTGCAGTTTTATTTCTGGGAGTAGCAAGCTCATCCAGTCAAATATTACAGGCAGTGTTTGCACTGTTTTTTTAAACCTAGGTGTAAAAGTGAAACCTGCTCCTGGACTCAAAAGAAAGATTGTAGAATATCACTTAGTTATAAATCTGGTATATAAGGGAAGACTGAATTTTAATTGTTCGTTAACTTGCAATGTTTGAAAAGGATGCATCCTGAGGATCCATTTTTGGTTTAATACAAAGAACACTGCTTTGAAATGCTTGCTTAAGAAAATATGCAAAAGATATGTTACTATAGCAAGGGGAAGCATCAGAAGGTGTTGCTTGAAGAAGCTTGAGCAGCAAACTGACTGTCCACTCCTACATGTAGATTATAGATAAAAAATACTTGCCTTGACTGTGTTATAATCAACTGGTAATATGACCTGATCATATCCTTCAAAAAAGGCCTTTGCTAAAAAGCAGGAGAGGCAGCTTCATGTAAATAATCTATAAAGTAAAGAGAATTTACAAATTACTGTACAGGAAATGTATTTTATTTTTAAATTATATTATTTTGTATTTACTGTTCTTTTTTTTTCCTTAAGCAAATGAAGCAATGTTGCGTATTTTAAAATGTAGGGTTCATTTAGGTATTTGTACTGGACATGGTTAGAATAGAGTTAATTTCCTTCATAGCAGCTTGTATCATGATGTATTTTAGATTGTTGGTCGAAGCAGTATTTACACAGCATCAAGGCCTCCTTGGTATGTCACTCTGCCCCTACAGTGAATAGATTGGGAGGGGAGACGGTGTGCAGGGAGGGGACACAACTGGGCAGATTACCCAAGATAACCAAAGAGGTATTTTATTTGGAAACTCATTGGACATCAGTCTGACCAAATGAGATTGAAAGTGATTGATTTTGTATCACTTGTTTACTTTTGAATACTTCTACCACTTACCATTCACTTATTAAAATGATGTTTGTTTGATTTTTGATTTTATTTTGACCCCCAATTTTTCTTGCTTTTATTCTCCTTTCTTCTTCCTCCATTGTGCTGGAGGAGGGGAGTGAGTGACTCTGTGGTGCCTATCTTCAGCAGAGTTAATTCACAATACTATATTGAAAAGAAGATGCACATGTTTTTGATCAAGAATGCTTAAGTGTAAGAACACAGTCAGATATTAATTCAGTTTTTGTGTCACCAAATCCATTTCTGGCCAGTGTGGAATATGAGCTTAAGGCAAGTAAATGAAGATCTAAACAACAGTACCTACACAAAACTCTAGGACTCAAATCACATACAAAGGATCATCTGGTATGACCTTAGTAAAACATTGAAAAACTTCTGAGCTTGGAACTTAACCAAATTGAATTATTAACATGTAAAAATACAAGAAAATATTATAACACTGGCTTAATGTCCTCAAATTTCTGTAGTCAGTGTTCTTTGTATGGTTTTCTGTACTGATCTGAGTTCCCATGCCATCTTCTGTGGATTTCCAGTCATCTGAGCCTGCTTCTCAGGAGAGCAAGTTTTACACTAATTTAATTCTCTGGAAAAAGATTATAACATCATCTTAGATACCTCATGAAACTGCACTTTTCATTTCAGTGCAGGATGCACTTGGAGAACAGCTAAGAAGAGTTATAGTAAAGAATTTTGCCCAAATGAACAAAAAATTATTAGAGGAGACATGCATTTAGATTAAGGTGTGGAAACAAATCACTTTTTCCAAAAATTAGTTTCTAATGTAAATTTCATATCAAAGTGTTTAGAATGCTGGTCTTAGCTACGTGTTCAGTATATTAAAAGAGAGAATGAGAGTGGTATCAGCTGATGTGATCAAGAGGGACTAGTGAAATCATCATCAAAAAATATTTTTTTGAGTAGCATTTGACATTAGTGGGGAAGAGTTTTAACTACTAAAATTATTTCTTATAGTACAGGCACAGTTTTGTTGGCTTGAAAACAACTGTAAAATTCACACTGAAATTGTCCAATTGAAAAAGATTAGACAAAACTAGTGTAGGTAGCAGAAGCAATGCAAGAAAGAAATGGGTCTTCTTATCATTTAAATCAGCTTATATTGTCTGCATTTGTTTCACTTGTGCCTGTAAACCTTTTTAAGAAGTAAATCCTACACAAAATATTAAAACATAATTTTGTCAATTTTACATTGGTTTAGTTAAATCAACTTTAATCTGGGACAATTCTGTGAATCAGTTAGGCCCAGATGTAAGGTAATAAAATAAAGTATCTTCATTGACAGCAAGTCCTTACAGTTTACTGCAAAGTTCTACAAGTATTCCATTGGGTAGGGACTATATCTCACAGGACAGACTGAGGATACTTTGCTCTGATGTACTGTCTCTGGGGAGGTAGATCATACATTCTCTTTGTAATTTTCTTTCAACATATTTTTTTGGTCAAATTTTGTGTACTTAAATCAAACAGAATATACCACGTGAGGTGGTGACTCTCTGTCTTTTCCTCTGTTTGCTTTTTATTACCCATGTGCCCCAATACTCTACTCTTGAATACAGAGGAGATTAATTGCTTTGCATGAACTTTTTTCATAGCCTGTCCATCTTTCTTTAGGGAATATGCTCAATACATATTTAGTTTGGATGCGAAATGTGGTAACCAGTTTCTTTGCCTTGGTCATTTACATGTAGAACAATATAAGAAAACTTCACTTATCAAGACATGATGTTAAATTAATGTTTTTGACACTGCTGTAAACACATATCCATTAACTTATGTGCAATGATAACTGTTAATCACTGCTCCTAGAGTAGATACACTTAAGAATAAATTTCTGTGTGGTCTTCTTCGATGTTAGACGTTTTTGACCTCTAATTCTCCTTTCATTGGTATTATTTCTCTTTCTGTAGTTGTCAATACTAGTTTAACAGCATAAGAGACCAGATAACGTACTACTTTCATAGACCAGGCAGCACAGACACTTATATTTTTCTTTTACTCTTCTGCCTTTCCCTTCAGGCAATTTTCAGTTCATAGAAGACTGGTTCACATCCAGATGACTCCAAGTTGTTCTTTGAAGCCAGATTTCCTCAGGCCCTGTATCAAATACTTTTCTAAGATCCTCTTGTAGTGCATGTGGCATATTCCCCTTTGTCCATGGACTCCTTTACGTTTTTCCCTCCTATGGTGAGGGTCAATGGAGTGAGTGGAAGCTGAAACAAGCTGCCACAAAGAGTAGGTTTTCTGATTCTTTCTGCTGAAGTTTGTTCTCTGGAGTTTCCTTGCTCCTTTTTTCACCTCTTTATATTTTCCTGGTAGCATTATAGACTATATTTCCTTTAAAAAATCCTTTTCTGTTTAATATATTTTCAATTTATACTCTCTGTGGTTCAATGATACTGATTTACAATTTTTCTCATGTTCCCACTAGCTATTCAGGACTCATTTCTAGGAACAGCAACAGATTTGTAAATGATCTCTATGTGTTAGTTGAATGCACAATTAATAAATTTGTTGATGATATTAAACTGGGAGGTGCTGTTGACTCTCTCAAAGGACTACAAGAGGGTGGTCAAACACTGACACAGGCTTTATAGAGAGGTGTTTAATGCCCCATGCCTGTCATTGACTCAAAAGGAGGAATTTGGATAATGCCCTTCATAATATGCTTAAACTTCTGGTCAGCCCTGAGTAGGTCAGCCAGTGGAACTAGACTATTACCGTGTCTTCTATTCTATTCTATTCTATTCTATTCTATTCTATTCTATCCATCCC
This sequence comes from Melanocharis versteri, assembly GCA_013397845.1. Taxonomy (NCBI): domain Eukaryota; kingdom Metazoa; phylum Chordata; class Aves; order Passeriformes; family Melanocharitidae; genus Melanocharis; species Melanocharis versteri. The sequence continues at coordinate 118,240 of VZTG01005663.1, read as the reverse complement.
ATTCCATTCTATTCTATCCTGTTTTATTTCCTGGTCTTCTGTGATTCAGCATTACAGGTCAGGAAAGAGGCACAATTCAGCTCAGTATGGGACAGACCATGCAAAAACACCTCCTTCATCTGAACTCTTTGTGCTAAAGCTGTGGAAAACAGACACATTTCAAGTGTGTCATGGTCAGGTAATTAGAACTGTGGCCACATTTTAAAAAAATTTCTTTCTCTTCTTGTATCTTCTTGCCTTTTAGTAGCTTTTCTCACTAGTATTTGTAATATGCCACTTTTCAATCTCAGTATGCACTGCTTCTGAAAAGGGAAATGTGTATGATCAATATGTTATCATAATGTATCACCATAAGATGTTTCTTTTTACCATTGACACAGTTTTCTATCATTCTCTTTATTTTTTTTTCTTTCCTTGTAGCCAATCTCCACCGTATTAGTTTCTCCTGTCAATACTTATCTCTGTGATGTATTCACATCTGTTTATGTTTTACCTTGAACTCACCTGCTTTTTGAATCTCTCCAGCTTCTGCACAAAGAAACTGATCTATCACTTACTCTTTGCTGCAACTCTCTTGTTCATGAAGAAATGGGAATAAAAAGCTGTATATCTCCCCTATCAGTTATCCTACAGGGAAACGTTGTGGGCCATCCAGTAACATAATAATTTTACAATGTGTGATGTAAAAGTAACTTTGTTCCATCTTAACTCTCTAGAGTAACCAGATTCAGATGACCAGCTGACATGTAATATAGCAAGCCAGTAGCAAGTTATTCATGTATTCAGATTCCATTTAAAGTCCCAAACACAAATTAAAATATTTTTTACAAAAAGGCCATATATTTTTATGTTTGCATCCCTAAGTATTTTAACTTGAGTCATTGTGACTGTCTAAAACACTGGTATGATCCACTGCCAAGGGTCTCAAATAAATACATCAGATATTAGTGACAAAATGTGAATTCATGTTCCACTAACTAGACAAGTTAAAGCATGTTTCGTTTGGGACTACATCTACTGTTGCTAAAAATAACTGGTCTTAGGTCTGAAAATTATTAATATATGCTTCAAATTTCTGTAGACGTGTTGAATGTTTTAATTCATAGTCTGATGTAAATATCAGTGTTTGCAAGTGCTAGAGTTTACCACGTTGGCTGCAGTCTGATCTCTGTCACAGATGCATTGTGCAGTCCTGTTTTTAGAAAGAAGAAATAAATACAGTTATTTATGTCCTGTTAAGGTCCTCTGGCCTCAAGAATTTGCAAGCTGACATTTCTCATGGGTTTTGCCATGCGGGTTGTCCTTTCTCTGAACTCTCTCAGCAATTCATGTATTTTTTCTGTTGCTCACTGAGTTCACTAGGATTTGAAGCCACAATGCATGCCAAATACTGCAATTTTTGAGTCCTCAGTTGTTTTTAAAAAATCTGTAATTATCAATCCCACCATAGCTACCAAATCTTTTCTGAATTTTGTCTATTTATATGGAAGAGAAAGTTGTTTTTCTCTTTTCTCCTAGAGTGTCCTTGGAGTGGAATGTTCTGAAGGATGATAGCAGGCTATCCAGGTCTCACACTGCTCCATGATTTCAATTGCAATCTCACAATGTCAAGAAATATATTGTTTGGAGTCTTTCACTCAGGTGCCTTACAAACAAAGGTCTAATTCAACGAATTGTTTGAGCCTGGCAGACAATTAAATTTGTTGAAGTAGCCTGGGCACAAGATTGCATATAAACACTTCTGAGTTTGACATTAAAACTGTTATAAAAATAAGCATCATAAAGTTTACCAACAGTTCTTAAATAATGGTGTCAAATTTTGTTGAACACGCCCTTGTATACATTTAGAATTGTGTTTATTTCTACTGCTACTTAATATGAAGTTTTTCTGAAAACAATGTAATTAAAAATATAGTATGTGCTTCTTAGAAAAAGTCTTTAAAACTATTTAAATTATATTATATATATCTAGTTTCTTTACATAGAAAATCATGCAGTCCCTGCTCCTCTCAGCTAATTGTTTTCTCAAAATAGGCATATCCATTGCAGTGGTACTGAGAATTACCATACATCGTGTTTCTTGAAAGCCTGGTTTCTCTGGGCTATACATATTTATTCCATTACTTTCTACCTGTCATGGTCAAACGAAAGAGAAAGCTGATATTTTGTTTGTATTAAAACCTTGCCAAGTTTAATGAAGATGAACTCTTGTCCTTTTTGTGCTGGAAGAAAAGTCTCTGTGATGGGTAATCAATACGGACTCTTCCCTACCATCTTGGCATATAGGCGTGCCAGACCAACACTGAACAGATTTACCTGTGTGTGAAGATAAATCCAAGACCCTTTGCTCAGTTGATATTGTAAAGTGATGCTGTGAGCACTAAATTAAAGAACCATTTAGGGTGACAGTAGCAGCAAGAGAGGAAAAAAACCCAAAATTTTTACAAATGAAAAAAAAAAGTTACCTTGGTTAGAAAGAAACTTTTCTTAGCACTTTCTAAAACTGTAGAACAGCCTTTGAAATGAAGATCTCCTTCCAGTTTGATCACTTTAAAGCAAGTAATAAAAAAATCTAGGAAGGCAATCAGGAGTTTTCTAGAAGAAATCATTTTTCTTTCAGGGGAACGATGGCTTCAGAGCTCTTTCGTGTTTCTCATTACCTTGCCTAAGACAGGCATTGAACCTTTGCCTTCAAAAAAGAGAATTTAATTTATCATGTAAAAGAATGTACTGGTCTCACTTTTATAGGATGTAATTACTATAGAAAAGTACTATTCTGAAGGATTTTTCACATGATATGTACAGTGGAAAAAGGTTTTTCTCATAAAAAAAGAGAGTCACACTGTGATTCTCATTTTTTATCCTGCCCCAAAAGTGCAGAGCATCTTTTAAAGGTTTCATTCATATATATGCCAGTCCTTAATTTCTAAAGAAATAAAAATAATGTCGCTTTGAACATCCAAGAACAGAACTAGCTTAAGTAGTAGACAGCAAGCAATCAAAAGAAACTGGTTTATTTTCTCATTTACCTTCTCATCACTACAGCCTCAAAACAATCATAGAATGATAAAATCATAGAATAGGTTGGGTTGGAAAGGACCTTAAAGACCATCCAGTTCCAACCTATCTGCCATGAACACCTTCCACCAGACCAGATTTCTTAGATCCCCATCCAGCCTGGTGTTAAACACCTCCAGGAATGAGGCATCCACAACTTCTCCTGGCAACCTGTTCCAGTGCAAAGAATTCCAGCAAAGAATTTCTTCCTAATATCTAATCTAAACCTATTGTCTTTCAGTTTTTCCTGAAAAAGGTTACTTAACCACCTGACAGTAAAGATTAAAATAGCTTAAACTACTTAATACAAGAGGAAGCATTTTTGGTTTCCAAAGAGTAATGAATAGAATTGGGATCTCAGAAATCCTTAGTCACGTTCCTCATTAACTTCATGTTTGCAGGGTCAAGGATCATGGACAGAGCTCAAAGAGGTACTGGAGGTTTTGCAGAACCTGCGTGTGTTTGTGTTGGCAAGAAAATGGACCTGTTGGAGTGGGTCCATAGGAAGGCCTGGAGCACCCTTTCTATGAGAGCATGATGAGTATTTGGTTTTTCAGCCTGGAGAAGGCTCTGAGGAAATCATACAGCAGCCTTCCAGTAACTAAAGGGAGCTTTAAGGGAGACAAATTTTTTAGCACGGCCTGTAGTAATGATTTTAAACTAAAAGATGGTAGATTCAGGGTAGACATAAAGACATATTTTTTCTTAGAAGGATGGTGAAACACTAGAAGAGGTTGCCCAGAGACATGGTAGATGTCCCATCACTGGAAACACTCAAGGTCAGGTTGGAAGGGGCTCTGAGCAACCTGATCTAGTCCCTGTCCATGACAGGAGTGTTGGACTAAATGACCTTTAAAGGTCTCTTCCAAACCAAACTATTCTCTGATTTTATGATTCTGTGATTCTATTATTCTATGTAGTTGAGTATAGGCTATTACTATATGAAAAAATTTTCCAGGTCCTACTCATAACTAGTTTGCGATCTTTTACAGAAAAATCAATATTTATTACAAGAGGTAAATTCTAAAATCCTATTTTATTGTGTGAATAAATATGAAGCTTGCAGGTGAGAGGTGGGACAGCAACAGTCTAAGGGCACAGTCTCTATTGATTCTGATTTCAAAAAAATAAAAAATGTCAAATTTTCTGTATTTTTATACCAATATTTATCCCATATGTGAACAAAAGCAGTGGTCTGTAATTCTGTGAAAAGTATTATGATGACCAGATTGAACACAATCACAGAATCACAGAATGTGCTGAGTTTGAAAGGACCCGCAAGGATCATTGAGACCAACTCCCAGCCCTTCACAGCACCATCCCCAAGAGTCACACCGTGTGCCTGAGAGCATTGCCCAAATGCTCTTGAACTCTGTCAGGCTGGTGCTGTGACCACTGCCCTGGGGAGCCTGTTCAGTGCTCAACCACCCTCTGGGTGAAGAACCTTTCTCTAATACCAACCTAAACCTCCCCGACACAGCTTCAGGCCATTCCCTCGGGTCCTGTCACTGTCACCACAGAGGAGAGATCAGTGCCTGCCCCTCCTCTTCCCCTCATGAGGAAGTTGTAACTGCAATGAGGTCTGCCCTCAGTCTCCTCCAGACTGAACAGACCAGGTGACCTCAGCTGCTCCTTGTACAGCTTCCCCTCAAGGCCCTTCACCATCTTCCTTTGCACACTTTCAAATAGCTTAATATCTTCCTTATATTGTAATTAATTGTAATTATATATCTTTCTTATTATATCTTCAAATAAATATATTTTTTATTTGTTAGTTAACATTATTCTTTTTTTGTCTATTGGAAGCATATAGTCTTAAATCTTTCCTTTTTAAACATTTCCTACTTAAAGTTAGATTTCCAAATGAGACTTTTTTTTCTTTTTTTTTCCTCCCTATGTCTCTTGAGTGTATGCAATTGATTTAGGTTTTAGCAGGATGTGTGCTTCTGTTTGGAGCAAGCAACCTGCAGCACAAAACTCTGATTTAGAGACCTGTTAAACATAAATGTGGTTCATAGGATGGTGAGGAAAACGGTTGCTTAATTCAGATTTCTGGAGTCTGAAAAAACTGAATCAAAGCCTTCTTCACAAGAGACAGAAAAGAAATTAATTTACCCTCAGGCTAATATCTTATGATGACCTACATTTTTATTATTGAGAATAAAATTAATGAACAGAGAGATAATATAAAGAACTCTGTACATGAGTTGTCAAAAGATTACTTTGGGAATTTGCTTTTTGTGTTACTGTATAAATATGTTTTTGTTTTTAGAATCCTTTTTAAATTTATTAGACAAATGTTATCACCAATGATAGCCTAAAACGGGATGAATCAAATTTGTAGTAAGTACATTGGACAATGAAAAGTCTTCCAAAGAATAAATTCACTGTTACAAAAGCTCTTAAGTTGCATAGATCTCAAAATCTAAAAGGATTTTATGCAAGAAACATTAATTTTAGGGAAAGAAAGTCTGCAAAACATTTGCTTTTGTTCAGGTAACTATTTATTGTAGTTATAATATTGTTGTATCTTAGAGAAGTTTAGAGAAATACCTATAAAGAAATAAATAATAATAAAAAAATTTACTATGTCCCAGACGTATATCAAGAAATATGAGGAAATAAGAATGGCATTAATTAATTCTTAAAATATGCTAACTTGGAATAAGTAGAATTATTATGTCTAAGAATATGCCATATTCCTTGTTAATTCTGAAAAACACAGTAATTTCTTGGAATGTGATTCAGTTTACTTTCTGAAGTTTTTAGTTTCAATATTGCAATAAGTTGTATATTGGTCCTGCTATCAACCTTTATAATTTTGCAGAGGCTTCAAGCAGAGAAAAGAAGTATTAAGACCATAATGAATGTAAGACATCTGGATATCAATTATGTAATTTAATAAATCATATTTTCTGTAATTTCTTTAAAAAATGTGAAATAAATATTTTGTCACTAAAAGAAGGAAAAGGAAAACCCAAGAAATTTTCATAAATATTTTTAGCTATGTCCTCATTATTTCAATTTGGGTTTTACGGGCTAATTCCATATTTCCTTTGGTAGTTAATTACAGCAATTTCAAGTAATGAAAATTATTTTCCCACCTTTTTGTCATATAATATATACCGTTAAATAAGTGTTGATGTATTTTCATACTGGAAGGGTAAAAGGACATGTGTTCAGTCTTGTACTGAGAATTTCTCTAATTTAAAGAAACCCCATATATTGGATAATGTAACAAATTAAAGAAAATATCTGAAGTATTGAAAAAAACCCCAAACAAACCATCCTTCTCAAAATATTTCTACTGCAAGCCAGAGAGAAACACAGAGGAATTTGAATGTTGTGTTTAAGATCAGAAACCACGTACCTTCAGATCTGATAACAGAATGTTATTTTTGCACTGCAGTATCATTCTGCTGTCTCTCCTTCATAGACTTTAGGGAAAATATAGTCAGATATTACAATCAGTGCTATATAGATTATTGCAATATTTTAAAGAGTAATACTTCGGTCTTTAGGAAAGACCATTGTTAACAAATCCACTCCTAAGTAACAAAATCAAACCCATCAAGGTTAATTTAAATAAATGTATTAGAGAAATAAAACAGTATTTTTCCAGGTTAAGAGAGAAAAAGAATGACCCAAGGCATTTACATATAATTTTTAAAATTTGAACAAAACAGAAGACAAGAAAAAAATGTTTGATGTTCTCTCTGTAGAATGTCAGAAAGCTCCGTATTTGTATTTTTATGAAAGGGTAAATGTATTTTTGTCTCTCAAATATTCATTTTATCACACATTTGAACCGAGTAACTAAGGCAGCCTCCAAAATGTCACGCAAACAAGTGTATCTGATAAATTAATTGTTCAATCTTCCTTTTATGTAGAATATTCAAAACAAATCAATCCAAAATACCTTAGAAAGAGGGCAAGACAAACCTTAATGGAACAGTGTATCCATTCCCATAGGAAAGGTGCATTTAGAAATGCCTTCTCCAGAATGTACTGTTTGACTAGATGTATTATACCTAGAGCAAAATATTGTGACGTTCTTATGCCAGAAGGACTGGGTTTTTCCCTTCTTGAATCATTCGCTAAAATCCTGCAGGCTATAAACAAACTTCCATTTACATTGTCTGAACAGAACTTTATATGAAAGAACTGTCCAATATTCATAATAATAGTATGTAGTAGAAATAAATATTTCAGTGGAAAAATGGATTTTTAAGACAAATTTCAAACATGTAAATTGAACAGTAACTAGTGATCCAAGCATTCTCAAAGGAATATATTCTTAAGAGAAGGGGAAATAAACTTTTCAAAACATAATTTTCTCTGATGAGAATTCAGAAATTGAAGGCAAATTAGATTTTATTTTGAAGTTCAATCATACTACCAATATTTATATTAGGAATTTTTATTAGGGTAGTTAATATAATGTAAACAGTACTTGATGATGAAGTATGGAAAATCTTGTGAAGCTGAGTTCCTAATTTATATAAAAATATCTTAAAGAGTCGATCTTTAAATTCTAAATATTTTCATTTAATTATGGTACAAAGAACCTCACTCTTTCATTTAATTTCACACATAAAACCTCCAAATAAATTGTATTTTAATTTTCTTCCACTCTTTTGAGTCTTGTCATATTGAAAAGCTTTTATGACCCCATTAATCAGTACGAGTTAAAATTAAATTAGTTGCACATATACTAATAAATCCTCATGGATTTCCATAAGGAAATTTTGTCCCCTATCAAAATTGCATTGTCTCCATAAATAAAAATACTATCAAAAATCTGCTTAAGGTGCAAAATCTTTTCTTTTACTGTAGCAATGTGATGTAACTTCCATCACTCTGTGTCATTCTTTGTTATATCTAGAATTCAGTTTTAATAAGTCTACTTTTCATATGTTTCCCTTGGAGTGTAAAAGAGTAGGTAGATGTCTTTATTTGATTTCTGAACTTCAGTCACTCTTTTTTTTCTCTCCCTGTTTTGTTCTGAGAAAGGAACAGATGTCCAGTGCTGTCAAAATACACAGTTGGGTACAGCTGTGGATTGGCTATACCTTGCATTTCTTTAAAGCATTAGTCCCTGATGGTACCAGACCACCGTCTGTGAAAAAGCAGTGAAATAATAAAATTTCAGAATATCCTCTTTAATTTGACTTTAAGAAAAAGGATAGCTATTTTGATGATGTTGTATCTTCACACTGGTCAGGCATGAAAACTGTTGAAAAGCAGATTTGAAGGATGTTGAGTCAGACTGCAGGTTATGAGTTTTCCAGACTCACTTTCCTTTAAAGTGACTCTAACATTTCTGTAGGTCATTTTGAGATGCTCTGATATCTTGATAGCTGTTTTTGCATTTGTATAGGATTGTGTGTCTTTTAGTTTGTAATATTATGCTTGAATTCTAACATTCTTAGCCATAAATGTAACTCTGTGTGTAAAGGGATTTCTCAGCTATAAGCTAGCATAAAACTGATTTAATTTCCTAGCTTTTGTTTAGAATGTCCTGTGGGAAGATATTACCAGTCAGGCAGATTAAATGGAATTACATATAATAGTTTTGTAATAAAGAAAAGTTTTCATTACATGAGCTGAAATAATGAGCCTATATAATCTAATATTAATTCCATCATCATAGAGATAAATCTCATTGTGATCTTTAAATCAGATGATAAGACCCTTTGTCTTTATATTAAAAGTTATTATAGTTTCTAGTTAAGTGCCACCTGTTCACACTAGATTTGTAATTGCTTTGATTATCTATTCCTATTGAGTTCAAACAAAGTGAACTTGTTTTTTGAAAAGGTATTTTAAACAGACTTTGGATTTAGTTTATAGTTACAAATATTAAATATTTATTTAAGCTTTTAAATATGAAGAAATAACATTTTGCAGAGTTCCATGCAATGTTGTACTCTTTATCATTCTCCCAGTGCTTATTTTCCCGAATTTGTCTTATCTCATCACAACATCCTTGTTTGATTTAAGCTCTGAGCCTGTCAAAGCTGGTGCACACCTGCAGAGCTTTAACTGTAAGTTTGTAAGAATTCCATATGGAATTGCTTGAATAGAATTTTTCTAATTAAATAGGAAACTCAGTATGGTGGTGAGGAATAGAGCCATCTGGCCTCCTGCATTGAGTTGCTTGGTTCTTTGGCAATTGACAGATTAGACCAATTCTTGCCCATTTGCCTCTAACTCGCTAAAACAGTGAAAGTGAGAGATCTGCGCTGGAGGCTCTGGGGATATGTGTCATAGGCAGACGGGCGAGGTGGAGCTCCCAGCACAGTTCTCTGGTGTCCATAGAGGAACTTGTCCACAGTCCTGTGAGCTGTTCTTCTGTTCCAGCTGATGCTCTGGAGGCAGAGGAACACTTTGAAGTAGCAGATTTTGGCTGTCAACTTCAGGTACTGGTGCCAGGTCATCCTACAGTACAAAAAATGGTGCTAAGAGACTGTTGATTTACCTTGAATGATGTTCAGCTAAAAAATTAACAAACTGAGAAACAAGGAACCCATAACTTTAGATAAGAGTTTCAACTATCAAAAAGCATGGATATTTGACCTTGGTGTAATTTTTATCTCTCCAGTTCTAATTATCTCCATCAGTCTGCATTTTTCCATTGCAGTCAACTGTATTTAGTTATATTTAGCTGTATAAGATGTACAAATAATCCAACAATTAAATGAGGACTAATGTTTCAAATTAAATACATACTCGACTAATTTACTGAAAAGTTCACGTAACTTCTAGCTCCCTAACAATAAGAACAACACTGTTATTTGTAAAGAGATTATCTCAAAATCAAAAAGCAAAAACAAAATAGACAGATCCAACTTTTTCCTTCCTTTACTCCTCAAAGAATTAGTTTGTTACGCTGTAGAAAAATAAGCATATATTATAAGGAAGAAAAAGCTGCAGCAGCATTACGTTTTACCTCCATGAAGAATTTGCATGGGGCTTTTCTAACTTCTGTAATTTTTGTCACAAAAGAGACTTTGGTTAATAAATTCAAAAGCTTGATTTTATCACTGATTTCAAGGTGGCATGTTTTGCACCACAGGATTTTTCTGGCAAAACCTGTCAGACTTGTAGTGTTTTGAAAGGAGACTCATATGTTCCCATCAGTCATGGTTGTCTTGAAAGAACTTTGGATTGCTGTGGAAGAAATATATCATAATTAATACAACTTTTGTCCCCACTTCGCTCCAAATTTTGTGTGTATTAGAAAAGTATTAATGTTTTAAATGACTTACACATTTTGGAGACATGCAAATAAGAATAAATATTTTGCCTGTGTGTTTAAAGTTTGCAGACCATTAAGTTGCATTACTAGCGTTCCTATATTTCCATGTAAATATTTGATCATTAATTTGAAAAATATATGAACTAATTTAATTATAGCAGCTTCTCTTCTTATATGTCTTCCTGCATGTAATATATTTTTAAGGATGTGTAGAAATATGATCACTAATATGATGCATGTGTTATCCAGGCTAGCAATGTGCCTCTTAAACACACATCATTTGAACTCTATTGCACTTTTCTAATGACAGCTAGTCTCAATTTAAAGCCTCAGGCAATGGAGATTCTAGCAGATTCACAGATAAGCTGTTACAGTGATAAACTGGAAAACATCCTTGTCCTTACTTGAATTTTCATCCCCTAGTTTCATCTTCCAGGCAGTGGATCTTACTGAGTTCTCTTGTCCTAGATTAAAAAGCTGTTAGAAATTTGTTCCTCATGTGCTTGCTTGTAGCTTCTGGTCACACTATGCCTTAAACTTCTTTTGTACTTATTAAAGAGAATAAATTAATTTTATTAAATCTCTTGCTTGTAAAACATCTTTGAGAGGTGAGTCATTGCTGAAGCACGCTTCTGAAACCAGTTTTATAGAGAAGTAGAAACATACACAGGTGACTGCTACACAGGTATGAAGAAGTTATGAACTTGCCTTCTTCTATACTTAGCCATCACCTTGATGCAGAAAAAAAAACAAACACCAAACATAAAAATGTTGCAGTTTTAGTTGAATCCATTTAGGTGGTTAATTTTCAGGATATCTGTTCGGTACTATCAGACTCTTTATCGATAAGACTAAACATGACTTTTCAAATCACTTTCACCTTGCTTTATTGAAAAATACTAAAATATTGAAAAGAATTTTCAAAATTCTTTCTAAATTTATAAGAAATTTAAAGAGAATGACAATTAAGTAGCTTATATTTGTTCCTTCTTGCAGTCACAGATGTGTTCTTCTCTGCTTCCATTTTCTAAGGAATTCACTCAAACTGCTAAGAAAATGACTATGCCTTTAGNAGATATTTGTGTAATTATATTTTTATTGCTCCATTTTTAAGTATTATTTATATATAGTGTATGTTTCATTGATATTATATAGAATTTACTCACATATAAGTATAATTCTATATCCATAACAAATACTGGACATATTACATTACTAACACTGTTACATGTTAACATTTTACAATACTTCTAAAAATGAAGTTAATGAATTATGATAGAAATTAGACCTTTTATAGAAATGTGCAGGAATTTCAAAATAAATTTCTCAAATATATAAACTTCTGGGGGCAATCGCTATTTTTACTCAAGGAAAAAAATATCTTACTGTTAATTATTATCTCAAACTGTCTCGGTTTTGGAGACAAAATTACGCTCTGGAAGGAGCGCCTCCTGCAAAAGGAAAGGGCCTCCCCTTTTCCTCTGCCAATGAAACAAATTGATAACAGTGGGTGAAAGTGGAAAAAAATAACCAAACTGTTTATTAACACAGAACAAAACAGGAAAAAAAAGAAAAGCAGGGCGGGATGGTTCCCGCAAGGAACAAAACAGTTAGGGGTTAACCCTAGAAAGTCATCCTACACATACACACCCACCCACCGAAGAACAGAAAAACACAAAAATACGATAAATGCCCGGAGAAGGGGAATACACGGACTGGCAACTGGTCCCCCCAGTCTCCGGGAAGAGGAAGGGGAGTCCACGCAGCAGNACACCAAACATAAAAATGTTGCAGTTTTAGTTGAATCCATTTAGGTGGTTAATTTTCAGGATATCTGTTCGGTACTATCAGACTCTTTATCGATAAGACTAAACATGACTTTTCAAATCACTTTCACCTTGCTTTATTGAAAAATACTAAAATATTGAAAAGAATTTTCAAAATTCTTTCTAAATTTATAAGAAATTTAAAGAGAATGACAATTAAGTAGCTTATATTTGTTCCTTCTTGCAGTCACAGATGTGTTCTTCTCTGCTTCCATTTTCTAAGGAATTCACTCAAACTGCTAAGAAAATGACTATGCCTTTAGAAGAGTGAACCACACATGAATGAACATTCAGTTATTTAACTAAAACTTAACAACCTAACATCGGAAACTAGAGGAAAAAACTGCCACAAGTGAGAGGAGCTGTACAATTGAGGATTTAGGAGACAGAGAGTTGTCTGATAGGGCAAGCTGGTGATGAAGAATCAGAGGCAGCACTACTGGTACCCCATATCATACATGGGAACACAAACACGTACACAAGGGTACAGGGTACATTGCTCCTAAATCATAAGGTTCAGTTTACAGACAGAACAGGTGTTATAAGTATTAGGAAATTATATATATTATAAATAAATATATGTACATATATATATATATATATATATATGCATG
>VZTG01005663.1:66699-105319 GCA_013397845.1 Melanocharis versteri | reverse complement strand
GACAGCAGGCGAAACTGGAGAACAGAATGGGAAAAGCTGTTGCTTCCCTGGCACCGGTCCTCCTCTTCGGAGCTGCTGGTGGATCTCTGCTTCCCCTCGTTTACCAGCCTGGCCTTCCTCGGGGTTCAGACCAGCCAGGGCTGCCCTGCAGGCTTGCCGAGCCGGAGAGATGGGAAGGAAGGCAGGGAGGCCATGGGGAGGAAAGGGAGAAAAAAAGACAACCCAAAACCTTTTTCAAGCTAGAAGGAACAAAAAAACTGTCAAAGGTGCAGTGTTGAGGGTGCCCTCCCTCCGGAGCCCGGTGGAGCCATTGGAGCCGGAGCCATTGGAGCTGGAGCCATTGGAGCCAGAGCCATTGGACCGAGCCGTTCAACCGGCCCACGCCGGGGGTTCCGCAGCTCCGGCCCCGCGCCCCGGGGCCATCTTAAAGATACTGTAACCTTGGACATTGAGTGGGCGGTTCAGGAATACAGCAGCCTCATAACATCACCCCAGGACACAAAAATTTCTAGACACTATTTTTTTCCGAAAAAACTACTATAGAAGTGGTTGTAAGAAAAAAGCTCCAACCAAAAAACCAAGCAAAAAAAGACGTAATTTCCTATTTGGTACTGAACATGGATTTTTCTGCTTCTGACAAATGGGTAATATTTAGCCAGTATTAAATGACTCCTTCAGCTTTACAGCTCAGGAAAAAGTTCACATTTAAAAGACACAATTGAAAATGTCACCATGTATTATATTTCTCCATTTCTCCCCACAACAACCTACATAAATTGATATACATATGCACACAACTATATATATGTAAATAAATACACATTATGATATTCTAATTGAATAACTACTGAGATGTTTAAAAGACTTGAGGTTTAGAGGGCAGAACCAGCAAATATTCTAGTGAGGATTAAAAGGTCAATTCTCACATTCTTCCTTTAATGCAGTACATCAAATGAAAGACTATTCTAATTTTCATCAGTATTAGACTAAAATGTTTGACGATAGCTGAAAATGACAGTCACTCAAGAAAACCCCAACAACAACAACAAAACAAAGTGAAAAAGCAATCTGTAAGAGATTTGGACAAAATATACTGAGAAATATGAGACCCATATAAGGAAAAGTCAGCTGGATAAGGACAAAAGGGAAAGATGAAGATATTTATTATCCTCCGTGAGAGTCAAAGATAGATGCTAACTGAAAGGAAGCAAAATAAGAATGAAATAAGTGGTTCTATGACAAATGATATATGAAGTGGATCCACAGCATATTATCCTGAAGGAGATGCCAGAGGTTTCAAAAGCAAAATGGAAGTGTATTTCTGTGAGCAGAAAAATTCAACACTGTCTTAAAAAAAAGAAAAGTTATATATAATGCAACATGGTTGCACAAAGGAACTGCTGCACATGAGCTCTGCATTATATGTTAAAATACAGGACAGAAAAGAGGACAAATCAGTAAGCTGCAACCACTATGGCAAACCACAGAGATACATCAGCGAAGTGTTTAACTATTATCAGAGAGGGTCAGAAATTTTCACGGAGCAACCTCTCAGCCGCAGCTGGGAAAACTATAAACATTGTTGCACACAAGGAAGAAAATAAAAGAAAGCTATTTCCTCTGAGATTGCTTCAAACTAGAATCAAAGGGTCTCATTTAACAGCTGTGTATAGAATAAATCATTCTCTCTTTTATCTTTTTAAGTGCACTAGAAGATGCGTTGGGCCCTCTAGAGAGGAGTAATGATCAGAGCTGGGGAAAAAGCCCTCTAAACACTTGTAATACTGCTTGTGATCATGCTTTTAGCATTGATTTTAGGAATAGGGATTTTGGCCCCTTGACAGATGTAACAGTCGCAAGAAATTTTTTTCTGAAACATTTATTGTTTTTATAACTGAATAGCTTTCTACTTATCTTTCCCTTTCTTACATTGTTCCCTTCAGAAACACCTAAATAGCTGCTGTATAATTAACATGGTAGCAGCTGTATAATTAACAACAACTTCCCCAGTATTCACAAAGAAATTGTGGGGGCTGCCCCCTTGACTGTGGAACTTTAGGACCCACCTAACAGTAATGAAATTGAACAGGGGATCTACACTATGGAAAGGGAATACCACCTGTTATGTTCCTGTTTATGGAAACCTAGTGGTCTCTGGCTTTTGATACACATAATTTTCCTTTAGAAACATGACACCAAGATAGAATAGTGCTGCAGAAGAACATTGAGGTACATGTACAGAACCAAAATGCCTTATATGTAGTCAGTAAATTATGTGTGATCTTACCTCTTTCTCACTGCTTGCATGACCTCAGGTATCTGGTTAATCATGAAAATCTCTCTAAGACATGCAAAAGGATTAACACCAGAAACATGGTGAGAGTTATCACCTCCCTGCTTCTTCTTCCCCGACTTCTCACTGAATTCCAAGCTTTTGACTGGCTTTTTGTATAAACCTAGAAGATCAGGGGGCTAATGTGCATGCCTCAAATAGTGATAGCTGGATGGCTGCGGAGCCAGCCAAGAATTGTTAGTAATAATAACCAAGGATTGTTGAAAACAACACATTGTGAGAAATTACAGGGTGTGGCTGGAAAAGTGGGCCACACACATGTAGGGCAGCACCTTTCCAGGACAAGATAAGCCTAGCACAGGTACAAATGCAGGAATGAGGCCAATAAGTGGGCATGGACAATCAAAGACTCCTAAAGGCCTTGAACGCATTTCCAGAAAGGTTGAAAACAATGGACAGTGCATGATAATGAATCTGTACAGAAAGTGCGACACTTATCTCCAAGGCAGAGAAAATTTGCCTAGAAAATTTCCACAAGGCCTGGGCACACATGCGACCCCAATACCATGTACTTCCCATCAGTGGATGACACTGGAGGCAGAACACTGGTGATTATTGGTGATTTCCATTCCTCCCTCCCTCCCTCCCCCTAATTCACCTCTCTCTCCTTCCCCCGCCCCCTTTCAGCCTACCCCTTTATCCAAACCCCACTGCTGTGCACTTATTCTAGGAGACCAGGGACTAACTTATACCAGTTTCCATGCCAAGTGTGGAATTTACTGATAAATTTTGTAAGCTTTTGAGGATCCTCTGATTTTTGTTCCATGGGCATTTAAAATCTTGTGTTTTCCCTTTCCCTTAAGGTCAGGACAACACACCTTCTGCAGGTGAAATGTTATATACTTTAAAAAATCACTCCTCATTTGGATTATAGAGCAGAAGCAAGGTTGAATAATGATCAGCAAAGTTCATTGACTTGAAAAAATAATTAACAAGCTCTGGGGCAGATACAGCCGTGGTAGTGAAAAAATGATCACTGTTTCATCAAATTAAAATATTAATATTTTCAATCAAAGACAGAAATATTATAGAATTGAATAGAATAGTTTGTTAGTTTGGGATTTTACTGGGAGTGACATTTTGCAGCTTTTCTTTCTGACATTTGGCAACTAGATTCAATTAACACAGTTTTCAGGAAAAGTGAGAACCTCTTTAAGCATACAAATATTTGAAGAAGATTAGAGGGATTTGTTTGTTTGTTTGGTTTGCTTTTAAAGCCAGACTTGATATTTTTTTAACTGGGATGTAATTAAAACTTAATGTTTAATGTCATACAAATTTTGCATGTTATGCAAACATGAGGCAACACATATTTACATCTTTAACATTTAATTACAAATTTGCGATAAACATTTTACTCCAAAAGTCTGAACTAACTAATGTAGGTCACTGAAGCAACTGACAGGAAAAACAGTATGCTATTTGTGCTATGAATTTCATAGGGAAAAAAATACCCTCATAAGTATTTTTTGAGTGACATTTTAGTATATTGGTCCTACTCCTTTGTTTCATTCTTCCACTTCTAGAGCATACTCTTTGCAATTACTTAGACCTCTAACATACTGAAAGAGGTTCTGGATGAATGTTCACGAGAGTGAAGAAGCAGCTGAATTTACATGAAGAGAAAAAAATCCGCATTTTATCACATGGTCATAGACACCACACAAAGGACAAATGGGTGTGCAGTTAGTTCTTTGGTGGGCTAATAAACACGTGTTATCGTTATCATATATAGACTACGGTGAAGGTTTTATTAACAGTGATTTGGCTTCAGCTATAGGAGACTGAAGAAATAGGCTAGAATCGTGCCTGCATCCTTTTACACTGCATGGCCGCATAACCGCTGAGTCTATATACTTCATGTTTTTCCATGTACTTTTCTCTATCCTGTCATTCTTTGTTATTTCTTAGACTCTTTGGTAAAAGGGTAATAGCCTTTCCACTGTTCCTGGATCCTGATGTTGTAAACTCATTGGGATCTTCAAATATTAGGGAAGTGCAAATAATAATAGATGAAATAGCCTTTTTAGTAAGTAGAGACGTAATTTTAGAGTAATGGATGTTGATTCTCATGATTCAGTCATGCTTAAAAATATGTGCCTTGTGCCAATGGAGGCAGACATTGTCTATATGCCTTGGAGCAAAAAGCCACAAATTAATCTTTCAATACAATATCTCATTTTATTGACCCTAACAGTTCAGTGCAATCTTGGCACCCAAAGTGCTGTTTACGTTCTAGACAGCAGATTCTCCTTTTCTTAGTGCAACCAAAGTCTCAATTTCCTCACTACCATGTTCAAGGCAGGGAATGGTTGTGCAGGTGTGTGTGAGATTAGTTTGCACCTTGACAGTCCCATTGTATGAATGCAAAACCATTTTTTTGTGGTTCTCTAGACATATAGAAACTTGGGTCAGGATAAAAATTCTGCATGGTGATGGAGATGTGAGATTTTCAGTATCAAAGCTAATTTAAGTATCTCTAATATTCTCATATTTGTAAAATCTGCTTGCAGCAGGAAGTACTTTACTTCAAATGAGGTGGACCCAGTCCACAGCTCACATCTCAGTTTTTATTCACTCCTTCTTATACCATTGATATTCTCCAGTATTCTCAATGCAGTTAGATGTAAGTAAGTAGTATTCTTTGCTTGGAAGTGAGCTGTTGCAGTGAATGATGAGTATTTCTACATTATTTAAGTATAACAGCAGTGAAATTCATCAGAAAGATATCACATTTCTGCTGTTAAAGATGATCTTTTCTAAGAGTCTTAAAAATTTGAAACCAGTACTCTCCCAAGAATGATACACAGATGACTGAAATCTCTTCTTTAGTAGATATTTATTTCTTTTGTTTTTGGGAAATATTTGGCAAAATCTTGTAAAAGAGAATCTTGTGGGCATGGGTGACTACCTTTTGCATAGCTTTAGAGATGAAAGTCATTGTTTCATCTTTAAGACCACCTGAAAGTCTAATTTTTCTAAATTAATATTCTTTCTATTAATAGATTTAAGGGGTTTTTATTATTATTTAGCACTAAGAACTATAAATACCACAAACGTTCCTGTTAATTTTTAAGGAATAAAAAATAAATGAGGAAATCTATAATGAAACATCAAAGTAACTACAATATCAGACAAGGGATATTCTGCAAACCCTTTTTACTGAAGAAGCAGAAATTATACCTTTAACTGGATATCAACTGTAATTTTACTCAACTGCTTTCTTTCTAGGCAGAATATGGTTCTGATGTTTCAAAGTGTCTGCAAAAAGTCTTGAAAAAATTATGACTCTTGTTACTCAATACAGGATAATGAATATCGTGTCTCATAAAATCATGGGGAATGCATCTAAAAGATTGGAATAGTTGTGCAATTATGCAGATTTCTGCAGCAAGGAGCAAGTCATGTTGAGGTTCTACTATGCATGCATTTTGCTATGAAGATGATTTCTATAATGCAAATACTGACCTTTTTGATTTTCTGGTCTAATTGAGCACCCTGAAGTATAGTTGTCCTATGTCCACAAAAATATAATGACTTCACCTCTTTTTTTCTCCCATTTTCTTAGTAAAATATATTTTTTGGGTCAAAATCCAATTTGCACCTTTTTAAACTCCACATACTGGATGTTATTTCAAGACACACCGACAGTTTTAAAATGTAAAAGAAAATGTTTTTATTTTAGAAAGGAGTTTTGAATATATCAACCTTAAGTTGAAAAGGATGAATGAATATTTATACCTGATTCAGATATTGGATTTTTTTGTGTATTGTACTGACTGTAAATACTTATCTGTATATCAGTATAAGTAACTAAAGATTATTAATTCTTAGATGCTCACTAATATATGTTAAACACCTGTTGCAAATGAAACTAGTCTTTGAACCAGGACTATGCTAATTAATACAAAAAGAAGAAAAAATGATTGATACTAAGGGAATATGGCTTGCCTTTATTAGGATGAGCAAAATAGTACTTTGATTTATTTTCATATGTATTATCATGAGACTGATTATTTTAAACACTGACAAGACCATTAAAACAAGCAGGACATAAAATATTAAGTTAATTGACAATCATCTGGTTTTTTTTTTTCTAGTGGACCCTCTGTGAACGCAAAGGTATCAGGTTTGGCTTCAGAAAATCTGGAAGAGATTTATAGAGATAAAAATTCTGTATAGAAAGATAAAAACAAAAATTAAATTGGCAAATGGAACCAGTGAGAGAGCAGTTAAAATAACAATTCGTGTTTGGTTATAATAATTAAATAGTTTAATATGATGAACATAATGGTAGTGTCTACCTCCTTGTGGGTCTGAAGTTTCAGGGGCAGGAGGATCACAGCTTATGACAGTCACTGTTCAAGACTGTAACAGAAATCTAATCTGCTAGAAATGAATGTGACATTCTTCATGCCTGCACTTTAACCATGTCTGATATAATAGTGAAATCCATTTCTTGCAATTCAGCAATAAAACTGGAAAGATTTTATTGCAGTAATTTAAGAAATAGCTAAGTTCTCTCGGCCAAAATGTACAACACATTGCCTACACATAAGTTTTCAATACAAACCCTACAGGACTGAAAGACACAGAACTTGCAGGAGAGCCTTTACTTTTTCAGTCACCTGCTTGAGGCCAGACAGCACTGTAAGACATGTCAGTGAGCATTAAATGCAGTTCAGGTACTGTTTCAGATTGGGTAACTAAAATGCCTCCAAGAGTATCTTCTATACTCTTTCTAGTATGTTGACATCACTTTCGATTTTGAGGAATTTTTATTCTTATGTGATTCATACAAAGTGTAACTGCCAGAATGTAAAATAAGCATCATCTAACTTTCTAAGTTAAATTGTCAATGAAGCGCATGGGGACTTACACTCACCAACGCTGCTAATAATAATGCTGTCAGACAGGAAACCCCTTGTTTACTGCTTTAAAGATAGTATTTTTACTTGTTGTTCACAAAGTTGTGAAGTCTTTACAAATTAAACGACATTTTAAAATGATGCATAAATTATTACAGAAACAGGAAAGCATGTTAGATGCTTAATTTAAATTAGGATTGATAAAAAATTTTTAAGAAACAAGTCAAACTATAATAATAGGTTAATAAGGGGAAGGACATTTTATCCTTAATGTTGCAGTGAATGACGAGGGTTTTTTTTTCCTCATATTAACTTAGGTTTTTTTTCCTCTTATTAACTTAGTTATGAAAGTCAATGAATTTATGTCATGAGTGACCTGTGAAGGTCAAATCCCTTGCTAAAATAAGGGCCAACTGTTGTAGAAGTTCTGCAGGGTTGTCTTTTGTCAGGTTTGAGTATCATCCAGCATGACAGTCCTTTGGGGACCTGTTCTGCTCTTAATTATCCTCACGGTGAAAATTTGTTTTCTAACGTCTGATGAGAATTCCTTGCCCTGTAACTTGTTTCTGTTGCCTCTTCCACTTTTACTGTACGCTTCAGAACTGTTTGGTCTGTTTCCTGTCCACCTTTCCATTTAGCACATGGATACAGCAATAAGATCCTTCTTTAACCATCTCTTCTTAAGGCTGAATAAACCAATTTTTCTCAAGCTCTACTCATACACCATGTGTTTTAGCCCTGTAATTTCATGGACTTCTCACTGTATGTCAGTTTCTTCCTGTACTGGGTGCTAAGTCATAATCCATGATAGGTAAAAAAAGCCACACATTTAAGGCTTGAGATCTCCTTCTGTTATTAGAAATCTGATTAAGTGAGCAGAGAAGAAATGTCTAATGAAATTATTAAACTGCTATCACTATGTGCAAGAAAATGTCTGTGTGCGTATGTATGTATACATGCATGATTATGATTAAATGCACATACATGATAGAGGACTTGGCAGTGCATTGCTTTTATATAAATTCATATATTTTGTTTAAAATATTTATTTTCAATTGATAAAATAATTTTAATCAATGAAATTGAAATAGTTTATCAAAATTCGTAGGGAGGCTGAATTACAAATATAAAACATAATATTCTGAAGAAAGAAACAAAAAATATTTAATAAATCCCATTTCATCCAAAGCTTTTAACGAATTAGCCATTTGGAGCAGAAGACAGCATTTCTTAATCTTGCATTATTATGCACAAGGATTGCACGGTGATTACTTTATGATTGAAGACAATGTAAGACTTAATTTTGTACATAACTCTACTCATTTCAATGCAGTGACTCATTTTCCTTGTGGTTATGGAAAGAGGACAAAAAAAAAGATGGTCTGTTTATTAGAGGTAGACAAATAAGTAGTTCATCCAATTTGACAAAATTAAAATATTCACAGGGTATTACTTCAAACCTGATTATTTTTGGCATAAAGGATGGAAAAGAAAAGTGAATTACTTTATTTACTTTTTAAGCTTATATGATAACAGGAGTTATCATATAACCTTAAAATTTGAAATCAGGCTTTTCAATGTCTTAAATATTTTCTAGTGTTCTGGTATTTCACCAGAGCAGAATTGTTTCTGAGCTCTCACTGGGTTGTCACGACTTTAAATCTAAGCTTCTTCATATGGTATTAGAAAACTGTACAGTAACAATTACAATCTCTACTAACCTCTATCAATCTAATGAGTACTTTTATGAAATAGGAAAAGTTTGGGATGATTATAATACTTGAATATTTTTCTGTCAGTTGCAGTTTCTATGTTAGTTTAAGGAAGTATCCTTCAAGATAATACCACACAAATTGGCCAGATTCAGATTTTTATTCAGAAGCATTTAATTTTTTTAAAAAAAGCATTTAATTAAAAAAATAATTAAAAATAATTTGTATCCTTTTAACAAAACGTTTGGGGTTTTTGGTTCCCTAAGTGAAAATGTAACATCCAATTCATCCCCTTCTCCAAATCACTTGACTTCTGCAGATGCTTGCCGATATAACAATAGACCTGTTGCTTCCTACAGTTCCTCAAGCCTTCTGATTGCATCCTCGAGAGGAACTAAAGGACAAACTTGGAAAAGGAGTGATTTGACATATGGAAATTTGTGACCAGCTGAGAGCTTGGGTTTTCTGAAGACCACCATGGTCAAATCAAACCTAGGAATTAACATGTTTTATTTACCTAGCATCATCAGGGAATGAAGTGAGGCTTAGGTTGTATTTTTACAGATTACATGGAATAAATTTGCTCTCTAGGAAGCAAGAAGCTGAGAACAATCTATAGCTCACAAAGACCTAGTTAATCAGTGATATTGAGAAAGAAATTTCCCTCAAAGATGCTTTTGATTGGCATAAGATTATTCTGGGTCAAATGCATTAGAACACTACATCTCCACAATTACATAAGATACAGAACAAGACCTTTTGAAAAGGTGTTCTAAAACCAGTCAGTTTTGTCATGAAACTGGGAATTATTTTTTATTTGCTTTACTTTGATAGGTTTTGCATTTTTAATAGGGTGGTGGTACACGTGTTTTCTTGCTGTATTTACAGGGAAAGCTATATCTGAGAGGAGAGAAAACAGTACCAGACCAGTGTTTATATTAAAAAAAAAAAATAAAAAATTCTGTGGTATATTAATTTCATGTAAAAGATTGTTGTTAATTGGCCCAGACTCTGAGATGTATGTTGTGAATCAAACACTATATGCTCTATCTTCATCATAGTCCTTCTATGTGTTGTTCATGTCTGAGACAAAAACGTATATATCAGAATTTCTATAGAGTAATTATTATTCTGCATTTTTAACCAAACAATTCTTAATGAATCTAAGCAGCTTGATCAATTTTCTCTGTGGTAAAAAAATATCCTTAGCCTCCAGGTCAGACATATTTTAGTTAACCAGAATATATTTTATCAGAGAAGAGATAAAAGTGGAGCTTATTTGGGGACCCAAAATTCTCTTCTGAGATTTATGAGTATTACACTTTGTATGTCTGTTTGTTACACTGCATATGAACCTGTCATGACACAGGTTAATATCCAGCTTCATACAGGGTATTTCCCTTTTCACATTCTGGTGGTCGTGGGCGTCTTTTAATGTTTAAATTCAGATACTTTCAGAATAAGTCATGTGTGAATTATTGTGCAAAGAACAAGTAATATTTTCCCTTGTTCCCTAATCCTCCAAGATTCCATAATGAGGAATGATGATTTCTTGGTTATTGTTACTGGTAAACTTAGTTATATGTTTTCCCACTTCAAATACTGTGTAACAGTACCTGCTCAAGGCTTATAGATTGTCTAACTTACGGAACTACCTAGTCAGATCTGCACAAATCATGAGCTGGAAGTTTGGAACCCTTATCTTCAACCTAACAAGTGTTTTATATATAGCAAAACTCTAAGAAATATTTTAAAGATAAATCCATAACTCAAAATCAAATAAAAATTAAAACTCTAAAATATATCTGTGCTGAACTTAGAGAAATTAAATTATATATAAACTAACTAGAAACTACCTCACTCATTTACTAGAAACTGTTGAAATTATAAACACAGACATCAGCAAGATCTAGTGTCTTTTTCCAGGAGATATTTATTTCTTATTTCAGATACTATATTAATCTTAATTCCAGGAAAGTTGATGAGAGAAACAATCATTTCCTTAGCAGAGTTGCACTTGAATAATGCGTTGTAGATACACCACGGGGGTTATTCACTACATGTTATAATGGAAAGGATTCTGAATAGCTGGTCATTAAGTAAGCATCATCATTCTGCATACAGAGCGAGACAGTTATTCTCTGGAAAATGTAGTGCATGATCATGTAATTAAAACCTACCTCATCGTGCACAGATAAGGTGGGCAATCAAAGGTTGTTTCAACCCCTTAGTTCTATCATTCTTAATTCTCAGCACTTGATGATGAATTCTTATGATGATTTTATAGCATAGTTTATTAATATTTGTGGAATAATCTTTTTCAACCTTCTTAAAAAATTTGCTTTTTAATTTGAAATTTTCCAATGTATCTTTTAGTTCACGCAAATTGTCTAATATAATGCATATTTTGACCAGCTATTGCAGCAATGATCGCTAAAGGAAAAAAACTGACTGAAACAGACAAAAACCCCCATCCTATTAAATATGTTAGAGTGATTGTCTTTTGATTTTAGGGAACACTGAACACAATGCTATTGATTTTGAAAACAAAGCAAATTATTTTCCTCATTACTAATACAATGTAAAGAAATTAGCCGGCTATTCAGCTTGATAATCTATTTCCTTTACTTGGCAACCAGAATTGCTGTCTGCTTTTCACATTACGCAAGTGCCTTAGAATTATTTTGTAGCAAATACTTCCTTTCATGCAAACTGTATAGCGAAGCTGCCATCTCTACAAAAGCATGTCCCCTAAAAAATATGTAGCGATATGCTATTAGTCTGTTATGTATAAGATACTATGTATCTAACCATCATCCGAGACTTGTTGTAGACTCCAAATAATCCCTTTGATTCTTGATTTGGGGACAGGTCATCTAAAAGCAAATGCTGGCAAGGATTTAAACAACAGGCTGTGACTTTACTAGCTTAATGTACATAACAATTTCAGTGGGCCTAGTGGTGAGAGACTTAAATTTCTCTTACTCTCTGACAGTGACTGAAACAATGATTACAGGTGGAAGTGCCGGTTCATTTTCTTTTTTGGACTCAGGTCTCAGATTTTAGCCATAAACCATAATGAACTAATATGCAAAAAAACCCCACTAGAATTTACATTTCAGTTCTTTAACAATACTACATGCCTGGGAATCATGAAGGTGCGAGAATAGCCACATGGGAAGATTTCCTTATTGAATCCACAAAAGGCAGCAATTAAGCGCATCTGCAGTTTTTGTGTGAACAACCCCCAAAACTTCATTTTCTTGAGAAAGATGAACTTGTCAGCTAGAGCAAGACAATCCAAAAATCTGATAAAGGGGAACAAGGAAAGTTAGTAGTCATTTAATGCTGGTTTCCTTTTACATGTTTTTTGGGGAAGAAAATTTTTGTTGAACAGGAATTTTGCAGGTATGTCCCAGTCCGTATATTTTCCTTATATGGTACTTATATGGTGATCCACAATGTGATCAAGAATTCCTAGACTTTGGTCAGGTTTATATTTTCTGAGAAGGATACGGAGTTTGCAGAACCCTATTTAAGCATGGCCTGTATAGGATATGCACTTCAATGTTAAGTGAGAATGTTAGGTCGATCTATAAACTGAATCTAGCCTATGCTTTCTTCCTCATCTCACTGGTCTGTGACTTATTTTCGTATTTTGAAATACAGACTAAAAAATACCCAGTCACATCACAAACCACAAGTAATTTGGTGTGGGTTTTGTTTGTTTGTTTGTTTGTTTGTTTTTGTTTGATTGCTTTTTGTTTTTTGTTTTTTTCTATGGAAAGATTTCTATGGAGTATATGTTATAAAGCTCACATGTTTTTATTCATTGAATATCATGTCCATTGATATCCAGTAGTCAAGGTTGAAACAAGAAGGAAATCTACATATACAGAACTAAAAGGGGAAAATCATTTGGAGTATTTTTCTCATAATGTTAAATCATAACATTTACTACCCTAACTAAAGCAAAACATTCAAAACAGATAATTTAATATAATCACAGTTTAAATTTTCTTTTCTTTTTAAGATATTGTGATATTCTGTCAGCTTTCTCTTTGATAATATGACACTTTTACATAATTTTGATGGATGTTTTTTATATTGAAAAGACTTTTAAAGCCTATACTTCTACCAGTGACAGTATGCCCCAAATATCTCTGTTCTATTATAATTTGAAAGAAGTGCAGTGTAGCACAGAACTTTTATTTTGAACAGTTTGTAATCAATAATCTGCAGTTGAATAACTGGAAAATGTAACTAGCTTCTATTTCAATTCAGAATGCTATTTGTTATGGGGTGGGGGTGGTGGGGGTGGTGGAGAGAAATAGATGGTTTTGTGCATATTCAGCTGCTTTTTTTTAAAGTGTGTATTTTGCCTTTAATGACAATTTTAAAGTGTCATGTATGACTTGGTAAAGCATGTAGGAAGTCTTAAAAAATCTGGAACTGTTGGATTTAGTCTATGTCTGTGACTTTTTTCCCTCAATATTAGAGATATTTTCCTCAAAAACCCGTTAAAAATCCCCCACAACCACACCCCTATCCCCATCCCTCCCTGCTGAACCCCAAACAACTCACCAGAGATAAATCCAATGGGAAATATGCCCGTTTATAGTGACTGAATCATGGCAGGAAGATATAAGTGGATAAAATAATTAACTGTAACTGAGGATTTGTCAAAGATTTGTCTTGAAAATGTTCACAGGGTTTCAAAAATAAAGTAAAACTATTTGAATGAGAGTGGAAAAATCGGCTAATTAAATTATTAAATTTATCTCTAGTTTTTGGGTATTCAGTAATGTTTACTCAGTGATTCATTTAATATTTGTGTAGAAATTGGAAACCACTGTACATTTATACATGTGTCCTTGTTTCCTTTCAAAGTACAGTGCTATTAAACCTTTCTCCAGTTAGGAAATATCTGGCTTTAACTTAATGAGATAAAGTGGAAATTTTCCAAAGCTGCAAGGCACTTAAACACCTCATTCCCTCACTATCCTGATTTCATTTCAGAACAGAAATGCCAAATGCTAGCCTTTCTTTTGTGTAGTAAATTCTCTTGTATTTGAAGGATTAGTCTAAGGAACAAAAAAATCATTATAGCAATATATTTTCTGAATGCCTATGAGTGGGGGAATTACCTAAACATGTGCCATAGCATTGTATTTTGATATATTTAGGTCAGGTTAGTTCTAAGTTACGGTTTCATTCCTTGATTTCCCATATGCCTACTATTTGGTTTAAACAACAGAGCCCGTTTTTTAATTATCTTTTGTGGGAGGTCCCTCCCTGGACATTGCTGCTGCCTCCTACTCCAGCTCTGCCTCTGGTGTGGAAGGCTCCTCCCCGGGAGGAGAGTCAATGGGCGGAACTGAAGTGTAAAGCCCGCCCATTCTTCTAGAAGGAGAGGCGTGCCCAAGGCTCCGGACCTGCCCACCCTTCTGTAAAGTTCTGTTACCTTTGATGTTTCATTAGTTGCTGTTCAGTGTACCCTCCCCTCAGATATTTTAATTGGACCCTGGACTTATGTACCCTCCCCTCACCCTGCCTTCCGTTGGTTGTTCCCTCCAGCTCCTCCCAGTTCTCCCCTCCCTTTTAACCGGCTGTGCCCGGTCATTCCTCAGAGTTCTCCCTCTGCCATTCTCCCTCCCGGATCCCTTCTCCTTTACCTTAAATAAACGGAGACCACAGGGGAGACCCCCTCCCGCAACCCTTTGCTTCCTGGCTCTTTCTTCACCCGTGCCTCATCGGCTACTCACCTCGAGCTGCCCTGCCTCAGCGTGAGCCACCTACGTATTTCCCCGGAGCAGTACCACCCGGAGTGGGATCTTGGGTGACATGGGGCCGGCGTCTTGGTTGAGGGTGACCAGGAAAGCTGAGCCAAAATACAACAATCTTTATTAACCTTTCAGTTCAGGAGTGGCATGAGAAGGGCCAGTAGTCCACAGTTACTAGGAGTCCAATGCAGGTAAACAGGAGCTATCAATATTATAGATGGTAAGTCTTTTGCCAAACTATAGCATACTCAGCATACTTGTAGGTGAAAAGGAGAGCTCATCAATTGCAATTTAAAAAATTAAAATCAATTAAAAACTGCAGGATAACTGTAGATCAAAAAGAAAATTTCTAATTTTTGGATATGTGAAACTTGCTTGTGATACTTAATTCTTTTTCCTTTGCGTTATATTTTTTCAAAGAGACATTATGTTCATAGTCCATTCCAGTGGAAAGACTAATGAAAGGATATGTTAAAAAAGGGACTTCTTCAGGCCCCTCAACATAGTGAACTCCTTTCAGGCTCAGTCCTCTGAGAGATAATTGACCCCTTCCTGAGCTGTGGAGAGAGGCTGGCATCTTTTGGAAATTATCTGTAATGGATGCTCAAAGAGCACTCTGTGATTTCTGTGTTGTTTTTCCTAAAAGAAATAATAATTATTTTGTTAAAGTTTGATTTTCTGTATGATATGAAGACAAAAAGAAAGGGCTGAGGGCTGTGACATTTTTTGCAGCTAGAGTAAGACATTTGTTTCCTTCACTTGCCCATTCAGAGAAATGGCAATATCGATCGTTTCCATAACCTGTAATCCTTATTGAGCTTAGTTATAGTATGTAAAAAACCAAACAAATTAACTTACAATCTTATATGTTTCACCAAAGCTGAAAGACGTATTGATTTTCTTGACACTTCTGTTATTCTTCAGGATAGCTTCCTAGACAAAGTATTCTGGCATTCAGTTCTCATGTTAATTAGTGAAGAAACACAGGGATGTGGATAGAGCACATAAAAACTTGCTTTAACCTCCTAATTAATGTTTAAGACAACTAAAATATGTGTGAGAGTATGTTTTTTATCTTTATGCTTAATTCTTAGTTTGTGTCTCTTGCCATGATTTCTATCCATTGCAGTGTTTCTTATTTTACGAATTTCGATCTGTTCTGACCTGCACATTAAGAAGAAAATCCTCTCAATAACCTGTTAAAATTGTTCTCACCTTTTCTGTTTATATGAGATTTTCAAAGTAAATTGTTCAGTGACTTATCACACCATTTGTATTTTCTCTTCAGACAGAGAAAAGGAAAGAAGCAAAAATATTAATGCAGTGGTCAGTATTTCTGAGCTGCTTCCTCCAGTATATTTTTGATGCAAATTAGTTGCTGTGATATGCAAATGCCTATTTATTTTTCTTCTGGTTTGGGCTTAGAAGAAAAATTGGAGAAGCTGTTTTTTAGTGCTAAGTAGTGTATATTATCCAAACCTGCTTTCCAGCAGGCATTAGTGTACCTGTAAAATACATGTTTCTAAAGCTATTGAGAATAATGAGGTAGGATTATTACTTGTGTTGTGTATGCCTGCACTGAAGGCACTTTATTAACTACAAACATGGATAACATCATGAGTTCATCAGTTTTCAGACAAAGGGTTGCAAACTTTATCTGCTAAATTTCAGATGAAAGGACATCATTTTGTATTGAATTAGTCAGGATCAGTAAAAGGTTGATTTTATTTTCAGGACAAAAGTATGTTTTAACATTATTTAAATAAAAACTTTCTAGAGTATAAAACCAAAATTGCTGTCTTAAAATGCTGTAAGAACAGTAGTTGAACTTCTGTTTTCCTTGATAATATCATAGGACTGGCTGTCTCTGTAGAGAAGTTGTGAGTGAAGACAATTTTCACAACAGTTAAAATGCATTAAAGTATTGTGATGAGGCAGTTCCAAGCTCAACATACATTAGTATGATCCAGTGCTATGGTCAATTTAATTTCACAGAAAAAAATCTGAAATCAAAGTGCCTGTTATAAACAAAGAGGGAAGCTGAAGTAAGAAGTTGAAGTTACCCGGTCCATTATCTGGTAGGATGGGTCACTTCACGAATAGGGAGTTAGAAAGATATTCAGTTCCCTATTTATCCCTGTTTTTAACACTGGTCGTGGACCCTTGGACCACTGCAGTCTTGAGCTGGAAGACCATGACTGGGAGTTGATAAACTCCCAGATGATTCTGAACTTGTTCAAGACTTGCTGCTCCAGCTAGGTGCATGTAAGTTTGTGGTCTCCAGTGGGACTCATCTCAGAGTACTAAAAGTGCCAGCTGATATCACTGTGGAACCTTTCTCCATTATTTTTCAATGGTCTTAGGTGTGTGGAAAGGTCCCAGTTAACTAGCAGCTGGCAAAAGTTGTTCCAGTGTTATGATCTGATTATTAAAATTGTTGGAGAGATGTCTCTGCATGGATTTTATTTAATAGTAAATGTGACAGAGACAGAGAGAGAGAGAAAGAAATAGAAAAAGAGGTGGTGGTGGTGGGGGGAGAGAGAGTGACAAATCCCATTGATCTTTTTCTGGTCTTCTTGGTGGTAAGAACTCACAAAACAGTGTCCAGTGGATTAATATATGTTTGGGCCAGGTGGGAACAACCTGCCCCCTCCCTGGCAGAGGGGAGGCGGCAAATTTTACACTCTTGTAACAGACGCTGAATTTGTTACATCTCTTTGCATCACAGGCTGTGATCTGGTGCAAGGCCTCAGGAATCCATCTGGGGATGCTTTCGGGGTCTTTGATGGTTTATCAGCCTCCTCAGCTGCCCCTCACATGAATGTCCCATCAATGTCTCGTGTGCATGCGATCTTCCCAGGGTGTGGGGTTTTACAGCTGAGCCAGTCTGTGTAAAGAGGGATGTGTGTTTGCAGCCTCTGACCAGAGGTTATGCAACACACAAAACTCTCCTCCTCTCCCCTTGGTTGTGGGGGAGTGTGTGCAAACCTGGCCTCAGCAGACGGCTATGGCCTCCCCCATCCCAGACACAGCCAGGGTTGATTTTCAGGACAGCTGCTGGGTTTGGCTTTCTTGTGGGTGGTTTGGCCTTTTTTACTTCTCCCTAGACTTGAGATAATTGGACAATAGTGTCACCTTTATCTTATCTCAAGTTCCCTTCAATGGCTTAACTCACGGTCCAAAGTTCCAGTCAGGAGGCATCTTCAGGGAGGGTAGAACTTTGATGGTCACGACTTCTTTATACAGTTTTGCCATAATGTGAAGAAAGTCCTTCATAAAAATGTTTAAGCCGCCAATGATAACATTTCAGTCTCACACACAGTTTCCAAGAAGGGTAAAAAGGAGGACCCTGATAATTATAGGCCTGTCAGTCTCACTTCAGTGCCTGCCAAAAATGTATAGGCTGTTATTCCGGGAGTTATTGACAAACACTTAAGAGACAATGCAGCCACTGCTAGTCACAGACAGTTTGGGCTCACAAGGATAAAGTCTTGCTTACCTAACTTAATCTCTTTACAACAAGGACACCTATCTAGGTGACCAAGGGAAACCAGTAGATGTGGTGACTTGAGATTTTAGCAAAACTTTTGATACTGTCTCTCACAGTATCCTTCTGCATAAAATGTCCAACTTGTAAAGTGATGGGTGAATTGGCAGATGGAACTGGTCCAAACGGTTGCAGTGAAAGGGGCCAACAAGCTGTTGGCCAAGTCACCAGCAGGGTTCCCCAGAGCTCACTTTTAGAGCCAGTGTCCTCAATGTTTTTGTAAATAATCTGGACACAAGAATCAAATATGCCTTAAAGTTAAACAATGATATTAAATGAGGAGGAGTTGTGGATTCCCTTGGGGGCAGGAAAACTTACAGAGAAATTTGGATGCAGTAGAAAGCTTGGTAGTCACCAATTTTATGCAATTTAGCAGGAGCAAGTGACAGATTCTCCACCTAGAATGGGGTAGGTCCGCTTCTAAATACAGATTGGGGGATAAGAGAATTGAGAGAGACCCACAGAAAGAGATCTGGGGGCTCAGATGGACAACAAGTCAAATATTAGTCTCCAGTCTGTCCTTGAATCCAAAAGGGCCAACCCTCTCCTGGGGTGCATCAGGCACAGCATCTCCAGCCGGGCAAAGGAGGGAATTGTCCCACTCTGCTCTGCACGGGGGGGGCTCCACTACACATCCTGTGAGCAGTTGTGAGTGTCACAACCTGAAAAGGCCATCAAAATATTAGAGCATGTCCAGAGAGGGGTGATCAAGATGGTCTGAATGGCAAGACTTGTGAGGAGTGGCTGAGGTCACTTTGTTTGCTCAGTTTGAAGAAGAAAAGGCTCAGGAGTGACCTCATGACAGCCTACAGCAAACTCAAGGGGTGAAGCTGAGAGGGAGGTTCTGATCTCCTCTCTCTGGTGACCAGTGATAGGATGCAAGGAAATGAATGAAGCTGCATCAGGGGAAAATCAGACTGGACCTTCAGAAAGGTTTCTTCACTGAGACACTGGAATAGACTCCCCAGATATATGGTCGTGCTAACCAGCTTGTCAGAAGAAAATGGATGATGCTCTTCATCATACAGTTTAGTTTTAGGTTGCTCTGTGATGAATCTAAAGCTGTATCCTTCCAACTAGAGACATTATATGGTTTTGTGATTCTATGACTTTTCAAAATATGATCAAAAAGAAAAATTTTCTTTAGATTTATGTGAGAAAACTATAGAAGCTATTGAGCTAAATTCCATGAGAATATTATCTAATTATACTGTACAACATAATTCTAAGCAATTTAAAAATAAAATACAGTAAAATATTGCTCTTATTATAGGTCTATTTTTTATCTGAACATATACTGCTCTTTCACAGACCAAATAACCTAATTGGTAGTAGTTCTTAACCGATGGTCTTATCTGTTTTTCTTTTAGTTATTCGCTGTAGGCCTTAAGAGACATAAGATTAGCCTGACTAGTTGAATACTGCCGTAAGAGTTACTCTCTACTAAATTTTCTTTAATTTTGACACATATGAATTTAGTCAGCTGTTTATAGCATAAACACTGTACAGAAGCAGTGCAACCTCTTCAAAGCAGGGCATTTTCTAGGCAGGCAATAGAGAACAAGTTCTGTCTTCCTTCTTCCGACTGCAAATTTGAGACTTGAACTTACAGGCACTTGGCATAAAAAGTGGATGGGGATTTGGCAACAGATTTTCTGTGCAGGAAAGAGTGCTTCAATTTCTGATTTGCCCATAATATGTATAAGAGCAAGGCACTTGTAATCTTTCTGTTAAAGATTCCTCCACAAAAGTTTCTGGAAATACAGTCCTCCTTTGCCGCGCCGGTCGGCCTGCCTCTTTCAGCCCGGATGGGCAAGCCGGGAGCGACGATTGAGAAGCACCCTTAGTCACTGCAACCGAGGGGGTTCGCAGGCCTCGGGGCTTTACCCTCAAGCTCCGGAGGAGGGTCGGCTTTCAGCCTCTTTGGGGGAGCTGAAGGCAAGCAGGTGTTGGGACGGGCAAGGCGCAGGCGAGGAACAGAGAGAGGACTCTCCACCGGTCACAAATCCCAATCCTTTATTCCCTGCCCCGGAGGACAGGCGAACGCAGGGACGGAAGGAAGGCCGGGCGAAGAGCCCAGAGCCCGGGAAACATGGGTTCATATACATTCTCAGGGTAGGCGTGGAAAGGTACAAACCAACCAGGGAACATTACATCACAACAGGGAACCAATAAGGAAGGGTAGTAACAAGTTAACCAATGGGGGTACAAAGAACACAGAACTTTCCAGGGGTGAATACATATTCATGGAGGGCGGAACTTGGGAGGAGACAGGGGAGGAACCAGAGCGGATATGGGTCTTGGAGTGACACTCAGTGGGCGTGGTGACCTTTGGTTTCCTCCTCAAGGTCGCTGTCACTGGGAGGATAGTCCTTCTAGGGAATCTCATTCACTTTGAATGAGAAGGAAGCCTGGGCCACCGCCACACTCCTTGTTATTCTAGAATATCTTCTACAATTTTTTTTTTCAAATTATGCGTATTCAGAGAAATAAAAATGGCATGTAAGATACTGAGAGAAGTGTTCAGTTAGTGACAGGTACTTTACCTACAATAATTTGTGATTTGTTAGTGAGATAAAATGTTGATAATATGAATACTGAATGGATGTATTCAATGTTCACTGAAAGAAAAATATCCATTCCTGCGTGGTTGAAGAAGTTGAATGCTTGCACTTCTAAACCCAGATTGTAATATATTCAATTTATGTTGAAGAAGTTTTTCTGTCTTGATAGAAGAAAGTCCAGTGTTCAAGACTGTACGCAAGCAGCTTTTTCAGCATGATGGCATTCACGTGCTCCTAAAGGTTGAACTCCTGTTTCTTCTTTTAAACACTTTGAAGTGCTCAGCTTGTGGGAGTTATGGAAAATAGAATATCTGTTCTTTTTGTATTTTGTTCACCCTTCAGTACTGCCACCATGTTATAATTACAGTTAATGAATAACCAAAATTTTGCTTTGCGTTTCACCACTCAAGCCTTCTGTCCAACCCGTGTTTTCATCAGTGGGTAACTGTGGGACCTGATATCAGCAAACATATATGTGTACCCATAGCCCTACTAGTATTGATATGCTTTACAAGAAAATACGTAACACTTAGAGACACAAACAAGATGAACACATGCTTAAATGTCCATCAAACAAAATTATTTTCCTAAACTCTTAACTGAGCACAATGGGTGGTCTTCTTTTCGTTGCAATTCACGAACCACATTTTGAAAAGCAAAAAGCAATTTGCCAACCAGTTAGCAGTAGGAAAACTAATAACAAGAAACTGATTTCTACATGCTGTTCTAATAATAATTAGGGCACCACCAATATTTCTGAATAAAGAGAAAAATATGGTAAACAGAGAGATCTTCTAACCCAGTAGCATAAATTAGAAATTGGTAAAAATAAAATCTGCTTAGGCAAAGAACATTAAGAAGTATTGTGGCATTGTGATGAGAAAAAAGTAATAATTAGAAGTGAATGATATAGGAACTCTCAGTCTCAGAGGTTGCCTAGAGACCAAATTCTATTCATTTTTATGAAGCGGAAAAATCTAAATGTTGAAGTTGTGAAACTAGTAGAAAGGCAATTATTCAGAACACAGGATATTTTATGGAAACAACAAAGCTGACAATGCTTTAAGAAAACAAAGAATTTTTTGGAATGGTGTGTTGACAGCAGTGTAGTTGCTGCCAACCTCATCAGCAATCTGCATATTCATGTTTATTCATCTATCACTTAGTGGATTTCTTTGTTTAGCTGCTATGAGCCCGTCTTTCTTCAGGGATAAGTTGCATTTAAACATAATATTTTTGATAGGTTTCCTCAGTCAGCCAATAAGCAGTGGTCAGCTGCCCACTCATTCCCTAAAAACAGCTGTGTGAAGGAGAGAATCCAAAAGGCAAGGCTGAGAAAACCAATGTGTCAAGATAAAAACAGTTTAAGAGCTGAAGGAAAGAGAAAAAGCAATGAAACAAGTGACGCGAAGGCAACCACTCACCATCTCCCACCAGCAGTCTGGTGCTCAGTCTCCAAGCAATGACTACGTAGGAACAACTTCTCCCCGGTTTTATTGATGAGCATGATGCTTTTTGGTACAGAATATCTGTTTAGTCAAGCGACATCAGCTGACTCACTTCTCATTTCTCCCTCCAGGCTCTTGGTCACTCTGAGCCTACTTCTGGGATGGTGGCGGGGTGGGCTGAGTAAGAAACAGAGGCGGCCTCACAGCTCTGTAGACATTGCTGTGTTACACACTAGTATGTCATCAGCACTGTTTCAGAGATCTAAAACCACATGGGCTGCTGTGAGGAAAACCTACTCCTCTGTCAGACCCAAACTTGTACATACTTGTACCCAGAAATAGAAAAAGACTTCAATTTTTGCGAATTATGTTTATGCTGAGATCTCACTGGAGCAGATGAATGCTGTGCTGAGATTTTAGGCAGAGAAATAAGGACTGTCAACTGTTTGGCATCCAGATGAAGTGTCCAAATCGGTGCAGCTTTAATAAATTTGACTGACTGTAAGAATGTAAACAAACTTACTTTAATTTTCATAATACTTTTACTTACACAAAAACAAGTTTGTTTGGTGCAGAAACATAGAAATTTAGTGGGGTTTCAGCTATCTTCTAGTAACCCACATTTTCTTTAAGTTGCTACTCCCAAAGTAATGGGACTCAAACATCCTGGTCTGCATGTCTCACCCTTGTGCTTATATCTCTGTTATCTGAGAAGTAAAGCATTTATACACCTCTTTCAGCAATTAAATCACAGCTACTATGCTTTAATATGTCAGAAAAGGGAATTGGGAAGGGCTATGTAAGTGAAAGAAGGACATGAAAATCTGGGAAATACTTTCTTAAGAAATTTGGGAGTGATACTACTAATCCACCTTGTAAAAAATGTGCATTTTCCACCACTGAAAACCTTGAAAATCATTTGCAAGGTTTTTTCACATAACTCTGGGCATGAACAATCAAACAAAAGTTTATATTTAATCCCTTTTTATGGTTAGAAGTTCCACACAGAACTGCTCATATTAAACATATATGAGTATGCACACTTCCATGTCTACATATATATACATACAGGTACATACATACAAATAAGCATACATATGAACATAATGAAGGGAGCCTTTCCTCCAGAACGTATATGAGAAAATCACACTAACTTACTTTCTAGTTTACCTACCTGTAATCTTGTGAAGGTCTACTTACAGAGCAGGCTTCTACATAGTAGCATCTGTGAAACTGCATTGTGAAAATCAGTGAAGTTAGCTAATATAAATGTCAAATACATCTCCCCTGTTAAGTGAATGAGAAGCCTCTAGAAATTCTTCCTAGAAATTGATTTGGGATGCTGCCTTCTGACTTGCTATAATCACTCAGGAGAAGCGTGGTTCTTTACAAACATGCTTGCACATGGGTCAAGTAGAGGTACAGGTCACTGGAGACACAACTGAAAATATTCATACTCTCTATTTAGCTTAAGTTTTGTACTGTTGTCCTTTTTTTTAGTTCCTGTGCTATGGAACCACTGTCTGTTAATTTTTGAAACGGCACTGTGTGCATTGATTTACTGTAGATTTTAGGGGCTTCAGAGAATAACAGGCTTTTGCCCCGGGCTATGTAGCAATAGTACAGCTGTTCAACAGTATCTGCAAAAGATCTCTTAATTTAAAAATAAAAGTTAGTCACAGAGAGTTGCAGTTTTAGAAAAGCTGAGTTACCAAAATTATGATCTCTAAATATTTATTTGAGAGTGATACTGGGAGTCTTAAAATACACAAAAAAATAAAAAACCAAACAAAATAACAAAACCAAGGAGATAATTTTGTTCTTTTGTGAGTAAAAAAAAGCACTTGAAAAAGCTTTAGAAACGTGGAATCTTTAACGGACTGAGTTATGGATTTTTTCTAAATACGGAACTAGAACTATAATAGAAAAATCGTTGATCTGTAAGGTTAATTAGGCCATTTTCAAGTCGATTCACAGCTCATCTGCATTTATTCCACCGGAGCTTGTCATTTTGCAATTTTTCCTGTAGGCCATGATGTTCCACTTTACAGTGGATCCTGACCCTATCACTACAACTCCTGCTGGCAGAGGGAAGACCACAGGCAGAAAAAGGAAGGCAAGAGCAGTCTGAATTACAGATCCTCCTGGCACTCTAATTTTTTTGAAAGCCACAACATAGTGTTACGTCAAGACACAACCTCGTAAACCAAAACAAACAAGTAAATTTTTTCAAGTGTGCTCTGACGAAATGACAGATTTTGAAGTGCTTTTATAATGCCTTGTAATATAAATATGTGTTTACTGGCACATTTCTTTATATACATATACTTATACTCTTGAATATATGTGCTACAAAGTTGGATACCTTGACAGGAATGTTGTCTTCAAGAGGAAATCAAGCTCAAGGCTGTGTTTCTGGAAGGACACAATGTATTAAAAAAAAAAAAAATCTCCTTAATACAGTCTGAGTTTTAAATGAAACAGCTACAGAAGGCATGTATATTCTCACTCAAAATATAAGTCCATTTCCAAAATTATCAGAATGGATACCATACATGAATTCATTTTTTGATACGCCTGTGAGCTGATGGTGTTTGGAATTCCTAGTGCATATAGAGAAGATACTGTACTGAATCTGAATACAGTTTAGCTCTGCTGAGGATTCAATCATTATTGAGGATGACTGTAATTGGAAATTGAGAGGGAATCAGTAATAGAAACATAAAAAATAGCTTGGCTGCCTGCAGATAGGTCAAAATTGTGGAATGCAAAACTAAAAGGTCACTAAATATCTTTTTTTCTGTCTTAAAAAATGAATTTGATGCATTTATTTAGCCAAATCTTTTGTTGCAAAATATGTGGAGTCTGTGTTTCATTTTTAAAGACCTTAGTCTCTTTTTATTTTTTCCCTTGTCTTCTGCCATGCCATGCAAACAGTTTTTAACCCTTCTCCTAGGACTCAGCTGAGAATTAAGACTCGTAACTTTCATTTTCAGTGTCATATATGGAAAAAATTGCTTACGGCTTAGGATATCCTTTTGAATACCACAGGGGAAGACATAGCCTGTGGATTTAAACTGTTCAGCTCTATGTACTTCGTTTCAGTGTGAAAGTCCAGAGTTGAGTTTTGCCTCTTACATAATCAATAGAAAGAAATAGGTAGAGAGCTTTGGGTTGGGTGTATGAACCAGCTGGCACAAAGCAGACATGCCAGGAATGCATGTGTGAGATGCTCTTTTGCTTGATCTAAACTTAGGGATTTAATCTTTGGTTATGCAATTTCTCTCCAGTATCATATATGTTTATAGAAATCTTTTCACTTAGGTTTTTATAAAATGTGTAAATCTGCTGTTTCAAAGTTTGAATTTTGCTTCATTCTTGCAATCTCTTTCTTTTTTTAATATCAGTCTAAAATCAAGCACACATTTATGATTAAATTCAACAATTACTAGTCTGCTAATTAAAGTTTTTAAAATTATTGTCATGCTGTATACTGCTTTTGGTTATGGAAATATTTGATATTGTGCAAATCCCAGTCTGTACTCACACTATTACTCTTACGTCTGGAAGGATACCCATGCACACAGAACTGCTTTGCTCATTTGTGCTCTCGGTGACAACAAGGCTCTAAGGTGGTCAGAGAAAAATCCTTTTTGCAAACTCGAAGGTCCAAGCTCCATGAAATGGATAACCTAAGGTGATAGATAACACTATTTCTAAGAAAGTTACGGTTTTTACCAAACAGAAGAAGAATTGCAAATGCTTTCATTGAAGACTCATAAGCTGAATTCTATGTTTTTATAGGCAAATATTAACTTCTGGAAATCTGTAATATTTTTACTTCGTATTTTTATTCTGTCAAAGCTCTACACTTCATTTATAGACGTATTTGGACCACAGACCGTGCCAGAACTCAGTACCAGCATTATCTCAGCAGATATCAGTTTGTTCTCCTGGAGTAGATAGAAAACATAAGTCAATGTCTGCTATTGACCCATGTGAGTGAATTCAAGCCTCAGAAACATTTATATTTGTCAGATCATTAAAGAAGTTGTGAGAACTAAGCAGAGGTGGAAAATGTTGATGTGCCTTCACAAGGCGCAAGGGATAAGTATTCTTATTTTTTTTAAGGTCAGTCACTTAAGAAGTTTCAAGTGCCTATGCAGAGAATTTTTGCTCTGTCATTAGGTAGCCATAATTCAAT
The DNA here is from genome assembly GCA_013397845.1 of Melanocharis versteri. Lineage (NCBI taxonomy): Eukaryota > Metazoa > Chordata > Aves > Passeriformes > Melanocharitidae > Melanocharis > Melanocharis versteri. The sequence continues at coordinate 78,840 of VZTG01005663.1, read as the reverse complement.
TATTATTCCAATAATATCCCCAAAATAATTAAAATGTTTAGAACTGAAGGATCTTCACTTCCCAAAGCAAGAGTTTACATGGATTTCATGTGGTTTAACAATGCCACATTAAATCACATCTTGCTTTGAAAGGATCCGTGGAAATCAAATTTTAGGTAGGGCAGATATTTCCCAATATAAGCTAGTACTTCAGGTGTCAGTTGGTTTAAAGTGATCCTTTGAGTTGTTCATTTTACAAGCTGTTCTCACTTGTGATGCAAAACTGCTTATTGAAGTCATCTCCCAAAACGATTGAAACATTTAAAATAGAATAATAAACACAAAATTGTAAATAATGAAAAACTAATAGGAATTAATATTCTGTTCTCTCACAAATAATAGTATTAGTATCAGATAGAACTGTTGCCAAGTATTAGTCTGAATACATAAACCCACTGACTCATTGCATGATTCAGTGCTGAATGACTTCTCAAAGTATAAGGACATCTAGATATCCTCACAGTTACACTAAAAAAGTGGACTTTGTTAGAGCTATATAACATCCATCTTACTCATTAACTCAAACACCTATTTTCTGTCTGTGTGGTTCTTCTACATTATCTGAGTTGCAGAAACAGTGCAGCTGTAATATAGAGAAGATATCAAGTTGAAGTGTTTTGTAGTAAGTAGGAAAAATTATGAGTACAAAATTAACATAAAATTACATATAAGTACTCTGAACAACAGAGAGCAAGCAAAATGCAACATGCTGAAGCTGGTGGTTTTTTTGTTTGTTTGTTTTGGAAGACAATAGGCAATAATTTTTCTATTTTAAAATACAGAAGGAAAAATAGACACCTTTTTAACACCATGTCATACATTTTATTTTCTTTTGTTCTTTTCCTTTTTTCTTCTTTTCTCTCCTTGGGTGACAATTCAAATTTGCTAAAAGTCTGAGTTGTATTAAAGCAAGCAGATTATGTAAATGTTAGGCTCGAAAGGGAAAGGCTGCTTTAGTCAACAAACCTCCTGAAAAACCTAAAAACTTACCTTAATTTCACAGCTGTGCACCACTTCCCTTTGAAGGATGATTGCTGAGCTACATAACCCACGGATGAGCATCAGCTCATGTCAGCCACAGACAAAGACTCAAAGTCCACTTTTGTCTCACCTGAGAAGAAACCTCACAAAGGGAGATTCTCAGTGTCTTTTGTCACCTCCATGGGATCCTAAAGGATACTGCTCTGTGGGGAGTCAAACCACAAAGGCCTGCCCAGCTCTTAGGGTTTCTCTGCTAAGACATAGAGAGGAGAATGTTGTTTTGCTTCCTTGTTTGCAGAACACCCTGCTCCTGTTCAGAGTGAGTCATGCCTCTATCTTCCAGAGAGGCACACGGTGAGGAACTGATCCTCCATGTGGGTAGAAAATATGGCAGTCAGACCACAGACACCTTTGGGAAGGGATCCCATGGTCTGAAAACAACTGGGTTATCTTGCTGTCATGTTGCCCAGCTCTGAATTGGAAAACTGGAGTCAGGCATTCCAAAATGTGATAAAAGACAATTTCTGGTTTTCAGTCCATTTAAATAGCCCTACCCAATCCAAAGGCTTTCAGTCCTCTTGATGCACAGCTGAGAAAGGAAATCATTAAGTTGTGCCATGGAGTTTCACATCTGCATGAAATCATAGACACAATAAAAATCTTGATCAATGGCTTGAGCTTGAAATAATTCTTGTGATTCTTAATCTCACTGAAATGGCTGAATGGCAACAATCAGCTTGATTTTTCATGGGCATGTTCGTGTCTCACAACAACATATTTCAGCATCATGAGCGGTTAAAGAGTAAGAAGTCTCAATGTCAGGTTTAGCTTTACCTGTACTGCAGACCACTGCCAAAATGTTCAAGCCCTTTTCAGCTTTTTTTACCCTGTTTCTAGCCTGCAGAAGATCCCTTGCTTCTTAATTATTCCTAAGCAGGTTCCATCAGCCTCTCTGTTTCTTCTTCCTTCAGCTTCCATGAGCTATGATGGCAGGCTGAAGTACTAACCCTGGAAGCTCTACTGGAGAAAGATGATTGGCCATAAGTCTTTTGCAAAACAAGCAAGTGGTACATGGCCTAATGTGATTTTATGCTACAGACCACAGAACCCCTTAACACTGACTCCTTCACCTTGGATATTTTCCCATCCTGTTTGTTCCAAGAGCTTGCAAACTTTCATATCTCAGCTTCCTCCCCTATTTGCACTTAGATGTTGCAGACAAATTTCCGTCAAGCAAGAATGCTTTTAAAATGTTCTTGAAAAACTTTCCCAGGCCACCGCACTTTTTCTGTGCTGCTTGGATACATGAGCATCATTACCCTGAAGTCTAGGTCTAAACCCACACCTCCACAGTGCCTTCCTTGCTAAATCTTAATGGATATGAAGCATCGTGCTATGAAGCTTCACCAGGAGTTAGTTCCTGTGACCACCCTAAACAGTACAGAGAATTAAAGTTTTTCAGCTGAGACCTTGCCAAATTACTCATTTTAACAGATTTTATCTGTGTCGAGACTGAGACAGTCTTCAGAACACTATCAAAATAAGTGGTACTAAGAGTGAACTTTTGATTCTACTGATGGTGTAATACTTACTGCTAAACAGTTTCCTGAAGATTTCTCTCTGCTTTTCTTTAAAGCTCTGCAGGAAAGCAGATAAATCAAAATAAATATTTTTGATAAGCAAACATGTAACTATCATTTCTATAACTGCATAGATGCTATTTATCTATTTACATTTAAATACTTTTTTAACTGGGTTAAGCACTACATTATAACCTTTCACACCATTCATTTCATTTGCACAACTTTTGGTCTAAACTAGATTGACATAGAACTACATAGACTACTACAAGTATTAAACTTTGGCTGTTATTCTACTTTTTTCAGGGAACAAAATTGAATAATTTTGGTCTCATCATTCGTGTGTGCTATGAACACCTGAAAAACATGGTCAGAAAAAAAGATACACTCATCAGCTGTATAACACGTTTGAAAAACCCAGCAAAACCTTTTCTTTGTTTCTGAAATAGGTGCATCAACCCCACAGCTATAGAAACTGAGGCTAAATAACAGTTTGCTTCAGGGCAGTATCCATCTGTTGAGTGTGAACATCAAGCACAGAAAGGTTTCACTGCCAAACACACTTTTTAATTGATGAGATTAGCACATTAATTCTTTACAATGTCTTTCCTTCTTCCTCCTGCAACAGCTGACCCCCTTGCAACCTGCAGTCATGCCTTTCTATAATAATGAGCCTCTCAAATTTGCAGGTGGCCAATGCCAGTTTGAATACAAACATTTAAACCTGAAAACAACAGAGATAAACATAGTATTTTTGCCAGTCAGACAGTTTTGAAAGGCAATAGTTTTGTCTGATAGATGTGACTGTCTACTCCAGAACCAAAATTCTCGCCAAGAAATCTCTTGTATTCAGGGCTGCAAAGTGAATTTACCAATTATTTACCAAGTAAATGAACAAATGCCATGCAGATCTTACATCAGCTTAAAAAAATGGGTAAGAAAAATAGCCTTTTGGATATAAACTTTTGTTTCATTCGCTGAGAAGAAGTTTCAGCTGTGTAGTAGTTGACTGTTTGTCTCTGACAGTTTGTCTCTGGAACTGGTACTTAGTAATACTTAATAACTGATATTCAAAAATTGCTATTCTGCTGATCAAAGCAGAAGTATCAGTGATACAGTGCATAACATCCTGTGTGTCTGAGACAGCCTTGGAAAGGATTTAATTGCCCAAGTGGAAATTTAGAAGAGATCTCAAGGTCTGCGTTTCTACAGAATTCATCGCCCCATTTTTTGCTATATAAAGTAAAAGTCTGGATTATGTTTGAAAACAGGTACATTGTCAAGACTTACTTTTCAAGCATGAATCGTAGAAATGATTGATGCTAAAGCAGCTTAATGGTTAATTATTTGTGTTACATATTGCTCATATAGAAGCAGACATGCAGTTTTACAAAGTAAAATAAATGCTTATAGATAAAGAATTTGCCCATGTACGAGAAAATAGGTGTATTAGGGAACCTGGTGAGGTAGCAACAAGATCAAAGGAACTATTAACTTACTGTATGATCCTTTGAAAAACTTCCTAAGGCAGTTTGATTGTAAATATGTCATAGAATATTTGTACTTTAAAAACAATGGAAAAGAAATTACACTATGTGAATACTGCTGACTACCAATATTACTGATAAAGATGAAAGAAACATTTTGATTAACATATCTGACTGTTAACGCATTTAACCTGGTAATTGGTATTATAGTACCATGTTATCTTCAACAAGGACTACAGCTTTAGCTTGTGGAAAACTTCGCTTTTCTAGCTGTTGATACTTCCTGCATATGATGCTCATCTCAGAAACAGCAAAGAGAACTATATTTACAGAACCCCTTTACATATGCTTAGTTCGATATTTGAAACAAGTTTGAACAGTCATTAAAGTTTGGGTGTGTTGTTTATGTGCTTTTTGATGAAACACAGACAATAACCTCCCCACAGAATTTAGTTCATGGATCCATAATGGAGTCAGTGTAGCAGAATTTGCATTATTTTCTTGTCCAACAGAAGCAGAGAAATCCAGATGCAATTCAGCATAACTGAACTGGACAATGTGTAGAAATATCCATGTTAGCTCAGCTTACAAGAAATAAAATGGTCGCATTGGTGTAGAAATCCACCTGGAATTAATTAGTTATGAGAGCCAGGGATGAGCTATGCCATGCAGACATCCCCTTAGTGTGACTATTTTTGAACCACGTACAATTACCAACTCACTGACAGTCAATTACACAGAGACTGTTTTTTCTTTATTTCTTTGAATTCAAATTTTTGCATATTTACTCCGGCATGCAGTCCCTCCTTCCCATACTCCCTATCTTTCCACTGAATCCATCAACTCTGAAGTAACAGCAGCACAGATGGAGTTTATATATTTTTCTTTCTAGAAACCCAAACTTCGCTCTTCAGCATAAAAGTCAGTCATCATTTGCAGATATGCAACTGACAGAAAGCTACATCAAAGTAGATTTGTAAATAGTCAAAGGACTTTTTCACACAGTGGCTGTGTAGACAGAAGTCCACAGTGGTTTGCTGCCATTTTCTATTCCTCTCTTCAGCATAATTTTCATGTTACACTGTGTAAAATCAGTACACACCACACTACACATGCAAGTCTTTGTGATAATGCTCTGATCTTGAACTATACAGAATGGGTATGAAGATGAAAAACACAGGGGACTTCTGCCTCTTGCAGGAGGACTATATCTAACAAAAATTACTATTTGAAAGTGTGGTTGGCTATTTTGAAATTAACTTCAATGTGGAAAAGGCCTTCCCTAGAGAAATCATAGCTATTTTACTTCCGTATATGTTTGTGTTTCACCAGACTGTTTGTCAGAAGCAGACCCCAGAACCACCTACTGATCATACATCACTATTTTGTTAAAATATGCAGTCTGACTGGTGTGGAAAAGAAAAAAAAAAGCTTATTTATCATTACATGATCTGAAATTCACCTGACTAAATGGTGGTTTTGCTATGTGTTGTGGATTTCTGTTCAGGAAATCTGTTCATCTACCTTCAATGAGCCTTCTACTAGAAACTCAGAAAAAAGTAAACAAATCCTCTTAAAATCTCCCTTCACCTCTTCATTGCACATAGAATTCCCATGAGTATTTCTCATTATGGGTCAGAATTCATCTACGTATCCTTAAGATATGTTGCTTGTTGTTTTTCTCACATTATTTATTCTTCATCACATAAACAGACAATTATCTGATTTTTTTTACCTATTTTATCCTTTCGTGGAGTGATCCATTTCTATGTAAAAAGGCAAAAGCTCAGCTAGAACACCAGGCCAAGGTCGTGAAAACGATTTTTATTGAAAAGGAGGACCAAGGAAAATCTACATCCTTTACTGGACACAGCAAAGAATGTGGTCACCAAAGATGAGGAAAAGGATGAAGTACTCAATGCTGCCTTTGCCTCAGTCCTAAGAGAGAAAGCCCGATTATCCTCAGGATCTCTGAGGTGGCACATGGGGTCAGGGAGCACAATAGGCCCCTTGCAATCCAGAAGGAAGTTGTTTGTGACCTGCTGTGCCACTTAGACCAGAACAAGTCTGTGGGGCCAGATGGGATCCATCCAAGGGTACGGAGGGAGCAGATGAAAGAACTCGCCAAGACACTCTCCATCATTTATCATCAGTCCTGGTTAAATAGGGACATCTCAAATGTCTGAAGATTGGCCAGTGTAACACCCATCTACAAGAATGGTGGAAGGGAGGAGCCAGGAACTACAGGTCCATCAGCCTGATCCTGGTGCCAGGGAAGGTTATGGAGCAGATCATCTTGAGTGCCATCACACAGCACATACATGACAACCAGAGGATCAGGCCCAGACAGCAGGGGATTAGGAAAGGCAAGTCCTGCCTGACCAACTTGATCTCTTTTTATGACCAGGTGACCTGCCTGGCAGATGAGGGGAAGGCTGTGGATGTTGTCTATCTGGACTTCAGTTAAGCCTTTGATACTGTCTCCTAAACATTCTCCTGGAAAAGCTGGTAGTCCATGGCTCAAACAGGACAGATGCTCTTTCTCCTGAGTTAAACACTGGCTTGATTGCCAGAGAGTGTTGGTGAATGGTGCCGCATCCAGTAGCAGCTGGTGATTAGTGGTGATTCCCAGGGCTCAGGGTTCAGGCCAGTCCTGTCTAATAACTTTATTGATGATGTGGATGAGGGGATTGAGTACACTCGTGGGAACTTCGTGGACAACACTAAATTGGGTGGGAGTGTTATCTTCTGGGAGGTAGGAAGGCTCTGCAGAGGAATCTGGACAGGCTGGATCGATGGGATCATTCAGGTGAAATGAAGTGTCTTATACTTACGTCACAACAACCCAATGCAGTGTTACAGGTTTTGGGCAGAGTGGCTGAAAAGTGGCTCGGTGGAAGAGGACCTGGAGGTGCTGGTCAACAGTGGCTGAACACGAGCCAGCTGTGCCCAGGTGGCCAAGAAAGCCAATGGCATCCTGGCCTGTACCAGCAGTATGGGGCCAGCAGGACCAGGGCAGTCATTGTCCCGCTGTACTCGGCACTGGTGAGACCACACCTTGAATTCTATGTTCAGTTCTGGGCCTTTCAGTTCAGGAAGGACATTGAGGTGCTGGAGTGAGTCTGGAGAAGGGCAACAGAGCTGGTGGAGGGTACAGAGAGTAAGCCCTATGAGGAGCAGCTGAACTGGGACTATTTTACCCTGGAGAAAAAGAGACTCAGAAGTCATGTTACTGCTCTCCNAGGCTCTGCAGAGGAATCTGGACAGGCTGGATCGATGGGATCATTCAGGTGAAATGAAGTGTCTTATACTTACGTCACAACAACCCAATGCAGTGTTACAGGTTTTGGGCAGAGTGGCTGAAAAGTGGCTCAGTGGAAGAGGACCTGGAGGTGCTGGTCAACAGTGGCTGAACACGAGCCAGCTGTGCCCAGGTGGCCAAGAAAGCCAATGGCATCCTGGCCTGTATCAGCAGTATGGGGCCAGCAGGACCAGGGCAGTCATTGTCCCGCTGTACTCGGCACTGGTGAGACCACACCTTGAATTCTATGTTCAGTTCTGGGCCTTTCAGTTCAGGAAGGACATTGAGGTGCTGGAGTGAGTCTGGAGAAGGGCAACAGAGCTGGTGGAGGGTACAGAGAGTAAGCCATATGAGGAGCAGCTGAACTGGGACTATTTTACCCTGGAGAAAAAGAGACTCAGAAGTCATGTTACTGGTCTCCACAATTACTTGAAAGGAGGTTGTATCAAGTGAGGAGTTGGCCTCTTCTACCTAGCACATAGTGACAGGATGAGAGAATATAGCCTTAAGTTTCTCGGGGAAATTCATATGGGTCATGAGGGGGAATTTGTTCACAGAAAGTGCTGTTTAACTTTAGAACGGGCTGCCCAGGGAGGTGATGGACTCACCATTGCTGAAGGTGTACAAAGAACAACTGGACTTGGCACTTAGTACTGCGGTCAAGCTGCTATGGTTCTGATCAGTCAAAGGTTAGACTCAATCTCAGAGGGCTTTTCCAGCTAGATGATTGTGTGATTCTTTCAAGGGGGAAGGATGTGGAAGTGAAAAGTCCTTGTTTGAGAATGAGTAAATGACCAAAGAAATCCTAGTGACTTGGAAATAAATCTTGGTGATTAACTTGGAAATAGCCCATGAAGAGTATACCAACAGCTTATGATGAATGAGATAGAGAAAGGACAGTGAATACTTCCAAAAAAAAAGATAACCTGAAAAACTGCTGAACTTTAACAAAAGTAGCTGTTGCAAGGATTCTTGTTCTGGTGCTTCCTGTTAGAAAATCAATCTTTCTGTAGTACAACTTTGTATTCTCTGATTCTGACAAGTGCATTTTCATTTTGTTTTTACTGCCCTGCTAGAAAGACTGTGGACCACAGTAGATACATATAGACATAGATATAAATTAATTGACTCCTATAATTTTTTTCTGTCATTCATAAGCAATTATTGACAAATCCGTTTCAGAATCTAAATGTATACGTTGCTACTTTCTCTTCAGTTTAACATCCTAGGCATATTGTACATTTGAGGATTTGATTGTAGTAGTCAAACTAAAAAGCAAGAAATGTGTGACAGAAAAACACATGTGGCATCAAAACACACATCCTACTCCTTCCAGGATTCCTACCGAACTGATAGAACTATCTTTGACAAGAGATTCTTTGGTTTGTATAGCGAGTGAATGTTTCTGATAAAATACTCATACAATGAAAATATATTACAAGTATTATGATTAGTGAAAAAAAGACTCTGAACAGTTTTGCCACTTTGAGTTGAGACTATTCTTGTAAGTTTTGAGATATATAGGATTAAAAATAATTGGCTAAGTAACCATTAAGTTACTGATAGTGTACAGCTGTCTTGGAACTTACTTATAAGCAAATCATGATACAAAACCTACAGAAGCATTAAGGGCCAGGAAAAACAGCACAAAAAGAAAATCGACTTGTCAGTACAAGGTAGTGGTAGGACTGGAAAAGGATCCACACTTTATTCCTTGTCCAGTGTTTGAATCAACTGAATTCATCGCTTCTGCAAGCCAGTGGCAGAAATAACCATGAGACCCTCTGAGCATTAAATACTGCAGAGTCCTTAATTTGCCTAGAAAGTCAGTTTTGGCTTCTGGAAGTAAGTTGGCATTTCAGCTTCCTTTCAGCGAAAAAAGCCTGTTCTGTGTTTTGAATATAGAATTGCTCTACAGTTAAGATGAATTGTTGCTAGGCCATACAACTCTGGTGTCAGATAAATTTGTCATTTTCTGCAGTGTAGCAACTATTGTGCAACTGAATTAGTCTAGCTTTATCTTTTACTTACTCCTATGATGTATTTAAGAAGGCATAGAGTCTACGTGAATTTTACAAATGTATGTGCTTTTCTTTCTCTGTGTTCCAATAAAGCTGAAAAATGTTTAAATCTAGGAGCTGAGGTCAAGACATGTGATCCCCTGGATCTCTGTTCTACAGCATAAGTCAGTAATGGAAGATTTATAGACATTAAGTGAGAATGTAAGAAAACCTAGATGCAAAGTAATGAAGCAAGAAAAAAAAAGGAAAAATATCAGCAAGCCATTAACTACGCAATTGTATTCGTGTTAATACATTATAATTGTGAGAAACGTTCTGGGAATTCAATTATCATTTAATACAATAGCCTGTAACAATTTAATTAGATATCATTTAGCCTACAGATATCCACTGTTAAAAATTCTGACCTTAATAATTCTATCTTGCTAATATTCATCAGATTAATCCACACACAAGCTTGTGCACCACTGAGATGTTACCCCCTGCATTATGACGGCCACAGTTAAGAAAAAAACAAGGGGAGATTTCTTTGGTGACTCCTTTCTGAGAGGAGTAGTGGGCTCAAAATATTGATAGAATCAAACCCATGGGGAAGCCTGCTGCCTCCCTGGGGTCTAGGTTAGAGAGATTATCAACAAACTTTATGGCCTGGTACACTGCTCTGATTATTTTTCACTGTAGGCTTTTCAGGTGGTCAGCAGCGAAGACCAAACAAGAAGGCTAATCAAGCAGCAGCTCAGGGCTTTGGGATGACTGCTTGAGGGATCTGAAGCACAAGGAGTGATCTCCTTTATCCTCCAAGTTGCAGGGAATGATGGGGGTGGAAACAGGGGAATCATATAGACGAATATCTCTCTCCAAGCCTGCTGACACCAGCAGAATTTTGAGGTTTTTGGTCACAAGGCTATTTGCACATTATGAAGTCTGCTGGCAACAGATGGTAGGCGCCTGTCTCAAAGGGGAAAAAGAATTCTTGAGCAGCAGAGAGCAGGTCTCATTGAGAGAACTTTAAACTCCATGTGAAGGGGGAAAGGGATAAAACAAGATCACTGGAAATAAGCCTGGGGTGGCACACCACTCTTTGAGGGACAGGGTGTTAGCGAAGCCTTTCAGTCTGCTGAAATAATAATAGAGATAGGGGATGATGATCCATGTAGCTGCAAGGATGCAAGGTTGCAAGATTTGTTGATGTGGAATTCTCATTTTCATGGAAACTCCTGAGATTGGTCATGCGGGAACTAGAGCTTCTTCCTCTGAAAAGGCAGCAGGATTGATAACCCAGCTGGTGTGCCTCTACACAAATGCATGCAGCAGGAAGAGCAAACAGAAGAAACTGAAAACCGTGGTGCAGAAAGAACATTATGACATAGCTGCCATCACAGAGACTTGGTGTGATGACACAACTGGGGTGCTACACTGAACGATTGTCAACTCTTCAGAAAGGACAGACAAGGAAGGAGAGGTGGTGGGGTGGCCCCGTTCATTAGGGACTCTTGATTGTCTCAAGCCTAATGATGTTGATGACAGGGCCGAGTGTTTATGAATAAGAATCAGGGGGAAGGCCAGCAAGGCAGATAGCCTGGTGAGAGCCTTTTACAGACCACCCCGCCAGGATGCGGAGGCAGAATAAATATCCTATAAGCAGCTAGAAGTCTTGTGATTGCTAGCCCTTTTTTCTTTTTCTTTCAAATTACCAGACGTCTGCTGGAAATACAACATAGTAGAGAGGAATGAGACTAGGAGGTTCCTGAAGGGTGCAGAACATAACTTCCTGACACAGCTGGTGAACTAGCCAAATAGGGAAGGTACCCTGCTGGAGCTGCTCTTTGCAAATAGAGAAGTTTATAAAATAAATAAATAAAAATGACTGGTTATTTCCATGATATCATGAGCTATACACTTTGTCAAATGCTTTCCCTGTTTGAATTTCTGCCTGAATACATGGGATAGTTTTGTGCAAAGCCCTCCATTTGCTTGTATGACATGAGGCATCGATGTAAATGCAATTGTAGATTTTAGTACCTTCCTTAAATTGAAATATATATTAATAGTATAGTGGCATAATATATTGCAGAAAACTCACAAGTATATTTACTAAACCGTAGTTATTACAAGAGAACATATGTCTACACTATGCTGAGGATCTCTTACATTACACTACACACTTTAAATTGTATTTGCCTCCTTAAAATGAAAGCATTTGATATAATCTGTGATATATTCAGCAGCTGTTATGGTGGAGCTCTTTGAATGAAAGCCTTTTCCTTCACTTGTCCACATGAATTAACATTGAGAGGCTAGAAAAAAGAGTTGTGAGCTTCATATATTCACAGCACCATTTCTCAGCCATTCTCAGAAGTGCACTTGATTCAGTGTGTCCATGCTGACCTTTATTTTGTTCTTACCTTGGATACATGCTACATGTAACATAAAGAATGCTAGAAATAAAATATACACTCAATCATGCAAAAAGTCAGTGAGTTTTTTGCACATTTTTTTGAGATTTTCTGATCTCTGACTTCATTCTGTGGTTGCCAATAATTAAGTTAATCTTGTTAGATAACTTAAACCCTACAGCTTGAAGTGACCCACTTACTCATTTTACCCAAGATGTATAAATTGAATTTATGTACGTGGAGCTGTCTTGATTATCACCTAAGCCTGACCAAAAATTATTGCCATCCAGATTGTAACTGAACTGGTCATCCCCACTGAAATACTAGGAAGAGTAA
>VZTG01005663.1:53489-66655 GCA_013397845.1 Melanocharis versteri | reverse complement strand
AAAAAAAAAAATCCTAAATGGAACATGTGTCTTGTCTTCATCTTTCTTTTTCTCAACTCAGACTGGCATAATTATTTAGGTATTCAGGTATCACACTTCCATTAAAACCAATATTGAAGCTAATATATCTCTGAGAAGCAGGACTATTTTTATCCCTCCAATGCAGTACTTGATAACATAAACAATATTTCGAGACACTAATGCACGTATAAGTTTCTTTTACTCACTTGAGTAAATGTTGAGGTCAAGAAACAGAGAAAATTGCAAAGGTGCTCTGATATATCCAGTGGCCCTGGAAGAAAATATAAATAAATATAATAAATAAAAATAAATAAATAAATAAATAAATAAATATTATTTTAGGTACCATCATGATGTGTTCTTATTTTTTCTAAAATATATGTACACTCCCATTATATCACTTATTTTTCTGCTGTATCCCTCAAAATGGCTTTAGTAATCTTTAGCTTTAAAATTTAGCATTCCCCCACTTTCAGGTCAATTTTATAAGAGTACTGCAAATGATTCTTGTTTTATGCGCAACAAATCTCTTTAATCACCCCATACATCAGTGAAGCCTACATAGCCCAAATGGTGCACATATCAGAGCTGGAGAACTGCTTTCACCAGAGATGTTACAATACAACTTTCAGTTTTCTCTGTTTGTTTATGAAGACATCATATTTCAAAAAAGGAAAACTTTTTTTCCTTCTACTCTTTGTTTGATTGTTGCCTCAATTAATGAACTTGTAAATATGCTTTTTTGCTGTATCTTCCTGAATTTCATCACCACCTTTTAAAAAGGAACAAGTAAAAATTTTGCATAGAAGTCTGTTAGAAATTTTGGCTTTCCTTAACCTTTCAGTCACTTTTCTTATAGGCGTTTAAAATCTCGTTTTAAGATATGAGATTTAATTGGAAAAAACCGCTTGTAGATTGTGTTTCTGGCCAGGAAAAGAAAAAAAAAAAAGAGAGAAAAAAGAGGGGCTGCAAGGGTGAGGGGCTGCAAGGGTGAGGGGCTGCAAGGGTGAATATGCAGCTTCATACCAGAATCTAAATGAAGCATTCAAATGAACTAGGAAAATCAATGCTAAATTTGGTGGGTAATAAAAATGAGGAAATTAGGGTAATGAGAATCTTTAATAACATAGTTATTACTTAGTTATTGAGAAGAAATGTTTTTTAAGTGATTATGAACTTGTATGACCTACAGCAGAAGGGAGAAAGGGAAAAAACCCATGGAGTTAATAGAACATATTTACAGGCTATGCTGGAATTTTTAGATTTTTTTTTTTTAACAAACCTGTATGTCTTTCCTGCCAATTTTCTTTCAATTTATCTAATTTTTTTTCTTCAACTTAGTTTATGAAAATGTTAATAGAAATACTTACTAGAAGAAGTTTAACATGTAGCATAACTATCCAGCTGAATTTTGCCATATGCACTGAGGTAACTTGAGTAAAAGCCAAAAATTATGTATAAAATTGTCTGCAAAAAATTTAGTGTGTTCATGTTAACAAAGTGCTGTACAATACTGGATTTTTAAAAATGTAGTCATAGATGACCAAAAGAAAATGAATACATGTTATTACTTAATGAAAAAAATTCTTTTGCAAATCCAGTTACTTAGATTCTTGATTTCAGAAAGTAGACAATTTCTCACTTTAATTGACTGATATTTGTGGTCTTCACAGTTTTAATGCGATCCACGTAGTGCAGTGACATCAAGGCAGACAGTTCCTTCAGATTTGATATTGGTTTACCAGAAGTCTGAAATGGTTTGGATGTTTCAAGATCCTTTATGGTGTCATTTAACAGGTGTTCATTGCCACTTTTATCTATCATTTGTAGCAATTCGTATCTTGGGAGAAAATGCAGTTAAAGATACTGTGTCCATATTTCTTCATGTGTATCCTAGGACATTTAGTAATGTAAATTACCAAATTAAATTAATTGACTTTTGAGTGATGTTGCCTTCAGTACCATTTAAAGAACAAACAGTTATTCAGTGAAAAAGCAATACACGATGTAAATTCACAGAAAAATATGAATGCTTTGTTTTGCATCATAGACCTGCAAAGAAGGTAGTGAATGAATTAGTATTTATTAATGATTTTTTGAAAGCTTAACAAATGTGTCAGTCCTTAAAAATGGGGAAAAATTTGATACTGAAAAAGTAACGACAAAAGGCAACTTCTAAATAAGTTGCACAAAGGAGTAATTTTAAGATGGTGTATTATCCGTATTCCATATATACATTAAATTGTTGATACTTTTTGAAAATAATGAAAAAAGCTGTAATTTACTCCATATTTGCTTCTGTAGAAGTCATGATAACTAATGAGTTAATGAGAAGGGGAATAGTGAAGTAAGTGCTTTATCTTGCAAAAAAAGTTATCAAGAAAGCAGCTTTACCATGGTACTATATTTTTAGTGCAACAATAAGTGGATTTTTAACATATTTATTCTTGATGATATAACATGCTAGCAATAGGAAATTGGAAGAATGATTTTCTAAAAGCACGGAGCTGGTTTGATTGACCTACAAGTTGAAGTACTGAAAACCAAAAAATCTATTGACTATTTTTATTAAGAACATTTGCTTTACTGATGCTGATAGTACCAACGTTTTTACTCTATTAAATAGAAAGTGATCCTCTTGTGTCCACTCTGTAGTATGTAGCTGACTTTGATTATTTCAGAAGGATGGTCAGAACAGGCAAAGTTTCTATTTTGTCAACTAATATAAACAAAGGATCTAAATGTGCAAAGATTCCTAACAAACTCAAGCAATCCTAGCACTTCTTGGTCTTTCAATTTTATTTCTCTATTACACCGTCCTTTATTTCTTTAATTCAGGTCGAAAAAACTCTATATTCATACACAGATTTGATTTTTTAAAAAATAATTTCCATTCCCTGAGTATTGCGGCATAAATTTATGAAAGAGGCTTTATGTAAATTCTTTAAGCAAAAAAAAAAAAAATAGGAAGCAAACCTAAAATAATTGTTTCAGTGTATTTCAAAATTTCAAGTAATTTTAAATCCTTGATATATATTTTGGTATTGTGACTTACACTTTTAAAAATAGTTGTGAAGAAATGTCTGTCTTCCTTCTTGACTCAAAATACAAAGATGCCTCTGGGTATGAGAACTGGATTCTGCTTGGAAGAAAATAAGATATAAACTCGAAGAACAGTAATGTTCCTAACAGCAGATGATTCAATATATATGTTCTCTGTCATGGGCAAGTATTTGGACTACTTTTCCTTGTATTTTAACAAGTCTGGTGACCTGTGAACATATGGGCAAAACACTAATGTTCAGGTAAAAAAAATCCCCAAAACTTCTTTTTACACTTCTTCATCTGAAAATTGTCTGTACAGAAAATGATTTAAAATATCAAGCTCAGAATTTCTACTGTTCTGTCAGTTGAAACTAGCGTGGGGGAAGAAAGGGGAAGAGATAACATTTCTGAGTTAGAACTGAAGAACTTTCACATTGAAAGTAGTGATGGGTATCATACTTCTCTGAAAGATTAAAAATAACTATTAAAAAGTAGCAGGTAAATGGTTAAAATGGAAATAAATGCCTTATTTATAATAACCCTCTTTAGCCAGAATTAAAAGTACGTTATTTTCCAAACAAAATAAAATTCCTGCAAAAAAAAAGAGATGTTAATAGAACAAACTTGTCCCTATTCCTATTCCATATGCAACGGTAGTGCAAGCAGTAATCAATGAGCCACAAAGGTAATTTTTTTCTAGTAGCTTTACACTTAATGAGATGCAGATGCAATCTCAAATTGAAGTACATCACAAAATCTAAGAAGATATTGAGAATAACTGAAAATTATGTCTTTCCTTCTGTGAAAAACAGAAAAACACACAAGCTCTTCCTGTTTCTTAACCTTACGCACAACTGGGTTTTTCTGTGTGCGTTACAGAGGAGGTGGTGTGATATGCTCTTGAAAGAGATACAATTAGACATAAGACAAATCACAACAGAGAACTGCTCGACCAGGAGGAACAGCAGAAAGAACCATAATGCTGAAGTATGGAAAGGTTTGTCAGTCAGAACTAAAAATTGTTAAGGTTAATTAAAAATCTTCCCAAAAGGTGTTGTAAATTCAGTGTTGGGGTATGTTTTTTTGTTTGGGTTATTTTGTTTTTATTTTAAGAAAAATGGGCATAGAAAACATTCCCTTTGTATCTCTAAAAGTTATGCTGGGTATGGTTGGTGTCTTCTATTTTTGACATGCTATAGGTCTCATCTCCTTCTCCCTTTGTTAAGCAAATGCTCTATAGTGTGACAGATAATATTTACCATTTGTTGTTTCTGTGGAGCCAGTCTGCATAGCCTATTGTGATATCTCCAAGGAAGACGATACTCAGAAGTGGGAAAGAATTATGTGAAATACCTTAGCAGGTAGATTTCCTCTGAAAGCATTTCTCCTTTAGGAAAGAATATACACATTTCTTGTATTTTAGAGATATATTATCTACCAAAAAAGTATCCTGTGCACACAAGCCCTGTGGAATTCATTAATTAGTGAACCCTGGGGTTCACTATTAGACTTACAAAACAGGAATTTATTTGAAATCTTCACCTTTTCCTTTGTAAGTAATGTAAACCAAAATTAAGGAGCAGAGTTGCTTCTGGCAGTTCAGAGTGGTTTCTCAAGTGTTATGTTAGAACCAAGTCTTTCTCGAAAGTTAACTTAATAAATTAATTAGAGAATAAATTATTGCTATTAAATACTTAGCTTTGCTAAACTGATCCCATAGTTGAGACTCTGAGACTGGCTGAAGCAATGTGAGATAAAGCTACACAAATAAAATTCATTTATGAATTGTAGAAAGAGAAAAAAATTGTCCATAGTTTTTTGAACTCTATGTGTGAAAAAATTCTCACTTTTCTTTTTTTCCTTACATGATATTTGTATATATCTCCATGTATACAGAGATACACATAGATGTTTTTTAATGTTAACTTAACTTACTAAGTCCAACTAAGGCAACTAAGTCCTTACTAAGGAAACTAAGTCCAGTTTTTCAGACGTGTCTGTAACAGTTATATTTTCTTCTATACTGTTTATAGAATGGAGAAATATGACAGTGTTTTCCTTCTCTTCTGCCAGTGCCTGCCACCGAGAATGTTCAATGCAAAACCATCCCTGAAGGCTCTAAGAAACCTCCATTGAACAAGATAAAGATCCAAGGATTGTCTCAGGTCAGCAAATCAAATTCATCAAACATAAACACTCTCCCGAAATACATATTTGGATTTAATTCTTTCCTCATCCATATGACAACATGATTTTCTTCTAGATATCCATATGCAAGCAAACATCTGTTTTTATAGTAATAGCTTCCAGTTAACAACTCCACTTGGTTTGTCTTGGGAAGTCATAGAGATCCTGAATTCAAAAGTCACCAGAAAAAATGGAATTACTTTGAAAAGAAAAATATAAAGATGGTTGTTTTCTATTGTGTTGTTGGTATCTTCTTTCTTCCACGGCTAAAGAAGTTAGCTTCTTCTGAAATCTTCTTTGATTTTGCCCTGAGTTTTCTCAGAAGCTTCTTATCCATCCATGGAGGCATCTTGACATTTTTGCCTGATTTTATTCTTGTTGGGATGCATTGTTTTTGAGCTTGGAGGAGGTAATCCTTGAATATCAGCCAGCACTCTTGGGCCCCTCTGTCTTCCAGGGCTCTATCCTGTGGGACTCTATTGAGGTGGTCTGTGAAGAGGCCAGAATGTGCTCTCCTGAAGTCCAGGACACTGAGCTGGTTGCGTGCCCTCCTCACAGCACTGATGATTTCACACTTCACCATCCTGTGGTCACTGCAGACACGGCTGCCTTGAAGCATGGCTTTCCCCATCAGCTTCTCCTTGGTGAGTATAAGGTCCAGCATGGCACCTCTCCTTCTTGGTTCCTCAATCAGCTGTATAGTGAAGTAGTCTTTGACACATTCAAAGAACCTCCAGGACTGCTTGTGTTGTCCCTCCAACAGATAACAGGGAGGTTAAATCCCCCATGAGGACAAGGGCTTGAGAGCATGAGGCCAGTCGTATCTGTCTATAGAGGGCTTCATCCGCACCACTCTCCTCGTTGGGTGGTCTGTAGCAGATCCCCACTGTAGCATTCCCTGTCCTTGTCTTCTCTTTAATGTTGATCTTGGTTGGCGCCTCATACTTCCCCAGGCAGATTTCCATATACTCCAGTGGGTCATTGACATTTAGGGCTACAGTCCCTTTTTGTCTCCCTAGATTTACTTTCCTAAAAAGCCTAAAACCTTCAGTTTCAATGCTCCAGTCACATGAACCATCAAACCATGTCCACATGATGCCAATGATATATCCACGTAGGTATGTATACATCTCTAGTTCCTCCTGTTTTTTCCCCATACCACATGAGTTTGTGTAGAGGCATCTAATCCGGGCCCTGTATAAAGCTGACTCGCTGTCTGGAGTATATGGAATGCTTTTGCACTGTTCTGGCTACCCATTACAGGCATCCGACTTGCAGGATTGGGGTGGGTAGGTGTTTCCCTTCTCTACAGATCTAGTTTAAAGCCCCCTTCACTAGTCTGGCTAATATACTTTTCCCCTTCTTTTTCAGATGGAACCTGCCAGCCCCCAGTAGACCAGTCTAACCAAAATAAGTTCCATGACCTGAGTGACTGAAACCTTGACTACCACCATTGCTCCAATCGCTTGTTGACCTACCAGATCTGGCTGCTCTTTTCCTCTCCTTTGACCTGGAGGATTGACAGAAAAACTACTTGAGCCCCAGAGCACTTTACCGCATCACCCTGGGCTCTGGGTCTCAGTGCTTCCCAGGCTGCTGCTGGCTAAGTCCTCTGTCCCCACACGGAAAACTAATAGTAGGTAACAATCAGAGGGTTTCACTAGGCTTAGCAGTTTCTCAGTAACATCCCTGATCCGGGTTCCTGGAAGGCAGCACACTTCCTGAAAGCATGTCAGGCCAACAGAGGAGTGCTTCTGTGCCTCTTAAACTAGAGGCACCCACTATTATCATCTGCTGCCTTTTCTTGTTTGAACTAGCTGTTAATTTCTTTATTTGTGGAGCAGATTGGACTGCTGAAGTTTTTTCTGGCTCTTCTTCCAGTGTGATGGATGTTGTCTCATTAGCCTGCAGAGCTATGATGTGGCTCTGGATGGGGATGTCCAGCTGAGGTGAAATGCCTGGTTTTGAAGGAAGTCCCTTCCTTTAATTAGTTCCTTTTCTCTTCCTTTTGTTCATTTTTTCCCCCTACTTCTTCCCAACCCCCTGTGTTAATGCTCTCCCTCCTTTCCAAGTGTTTCAGGGGATGAATTTTTGGCTTCTCTTCAGTTGGCTGTGGTTCCCCTACCATTGGGCTTGAAGCAAGCTCTTCCTCCTATCCTCTGTGGTGTCTTTGTCTTTTGACTGCTTCCTGCAGCTGCACCTGCTGCTGGAGGTCCTTCACAAGGGCACTCCTGTTACAGTTTGGTGAACCACTCCTCTCACATTTCCTGATACTCCTTGACTTTTCTACCTCCTCAGCTCTGACACCAGGCCGAGCAGATCATCCACCTGCTCACACCATAACAGGAATTGTCTTCCCTGTCATCCAGCACCAGTGACAGCCTCTGCACTAACTGCAGCCTGAGACCAGGACAGCTGCATGTTGATTTGTGAGATCCATCAGGGTCACTGTGTTCCACCTAATGGTGATTTTTGACCAAAAGTAAAGCATAGTTACTCCTGTTCTAGTTGGGTGGGTGATGACCTCCCACATTCTCCTCAGATGCCAGGTGGAGCAGTGTGCCCTATTTTGCGAGGCTCCTGCACGGACTGCCTTGCAAAATGCCACGCCATGTCCTTGTGACACGCCGTGTCCTGTTTGCCTACCCTGTTTTTTGCGGTTCTGCTTGCTTGCACTCCCCAGAGCTGTTTAAATCTCCCGCAGGGTGTTCCTGACAACACCCTCTCCATGCCTGATTTGCTTGCAAGAGCTTCTGTGTCCGCATACGGTTTTGAGCAGCTGATTGGGTATCTCCAAGTTCACGAATCCCTGTGCACCCCTAGGCTTAACTCAGCTGCCACTGCTGTGGCTGCTGTGGCTCCTGCACATGAAAGAATGAAAGAATGTACCCTTACTAACAGCTTGCTCTTCTTTTTTTTTTTTTTTTTTTTTTTTTTTTTTTTTTTTTTTTTTTCCTTTTTTTTTTCTTTTTTTTTCCTCTTTTCTTGGTTTTAATTTATTTTATTCTGAAACTTTCATGTGGAATGTGTTGAATAGAATCTTTTACAGATATAATATGCTTTTTGAATAACAAAGTAGCAGACTAAAAGAATGGAAAATTGTTCTACAATTTTGTGTTATAAGATTTTGTATAAATTAGAACGTGGAAAGTGAGAAACTTAAACCCAAGGCATTTATAAATTGATTAACAAAGAAACAGGATTTTAATGTAGCATGAGAAAAAAATGATCTATCAGAGACAGCATGTCTATCACAAGAAAGACTATGTCAGGCTTTATAAAACATTTTTTCATCAGACATTAACTTAAAAACAGTCTCACCAGAGTTTAATATTGGTGAAAGTCGCTTAAGTGTACATTACACTTAGATGAACTGATAATATCATGAGTGGTGTACCTAAAACATGACTTAGTCCAAGGCCATGATAAAGCATTCTGTATATGTATGGACAAGATATAAATATAATAAAGAAATCTGGAAAAAAAAAATCATACACCAGTAACTTGTAGAGCTTATTACTAGCTGGAAAACCTCTAGAAAATACTCTCACCTGGCTGCCTTCTGTTCTCTCAGCTCGAGAAATCTGATCTCTGTCAGTTCTTGTATGGTCACAGCCTTCAGTTTCAAACGTGTCAAAAGCTCTTGGTCCAGTCAAATGTTGTTCTACTGTTAATCTGTGACAAGTTCAGGTTCTGTGAAGAATGGAGCATGCAGCAGTGCAATGTGACTAGTCACTAGGATTGCCAGTCCTCTTCTGGGGCCACCACTGATGTGCCACACTGACTACAGGATTTTTGCCTGTGAAAGTACAGCATAAGGCCAGCTAATTTTTGAGGCAGCATGCTGAGAGGTAAGATTTGGAATCTGAAAATTATTGTACTTGAATAAAATCACTTCAGTCCAGCTGAGATCATAACAATTTAAGTGCTGATCTTGAGTTGCTATTATAAGCACTTGGGCACTCTTCCTTTCCAGTAGAGAATGAAAAATTTATCTAAAAAGTAACAAAAAATTTTATACCATGAAATAAGGGTGAAAAAATCCAAGTTATCCAAAGAAAATTAATAAACAAGACAGAATTTCTCTAATCTATTTTTATATGAATGTTTAAAACCATGTAAATGGAAGAGCTGTTCTTTTTATAAAGTGTGAATGGACACTATTCCTGGTTTATTATGAAGACCTGATTTTCTTGCTTTTTTACCATCCAAGTTGTTTTTCATCTACTTTTTAAATGTAGACAATAATGAATGTTTCAGATTAGGTCTGGTTTCTTACTGTAAATAATCATCCATTATGCAGTTCCTCATAGCAACTTCTTTCCACAGTTGCACTAATTTATGGCAGTATCTATTTAAAAATAAATACTCTATATATAAAATCTATATGGTAAAGTTCCAACACAATTGAAATAAACTTATTTAGGAATATTTAAAATTTATTTTCAGATTAACATTTCCACATGGTGTGGAAATTTTTATGCTGGCTCATGTCCAGTATTATCTAGATTTATATTCTGTTTAAGGGATTGGGTGTGTCACTGGGGGGTAAACAGATTAAACAAGAAAGAAAAAAGCAATCTACATATAATTTCATTTTAGGCATACTTGGTTTCATCTGCATTTCTATAAGAGAAATTTAAGATTGCTTTCTTTTTAATGTTTAAAATATAGAGACATAGTATAATTTTATGTCTTTTTTAACATTGGTTCTAAACATTTATACTGTGCATAATATAATACTCATACGTTAAAAGCTGAAACAAGAGCATCCGAAATTTCAAGAAATGAGAAGATAAGAGACACTTGTGTTGTTCCAATATTCACCCCTGTACCCTATCCCTTTCCTGGTGACTCTGAAAAAACTCTCTCTTTGAGGGAAACAGAAGTAAGTTTGTCCATGAAAATGCAGGTGTCTACATGTCCCACAAGCTCTTTTTGTAACAAAAGGTGACGGCTCAGGTTGAAGAGCACAGACAAGTTATTGAGTAGTCACATGTTGGTGTACCTGTGCCTGTTAGAGGCTGGGAAGAGCTAATTGCCATTCAATATGGCTAATCCTTCTTCAGATTCAAGTCCAAATAAAGAAAAGAGTCATTCTTAAATATTGACCAGGGGGCAGGGAGGAGGCAGTGCAAAATGTCAATGATTTCTGTATTCATTTTCTGGTCTATGCTGACATTCTCCGTTAAAATATTTGCCTTAGTTACATTGTAGTCAATGACTGAATTGTGATTGACATGAGACATCTTACAAGGGAACGCTTGGAAGAAATTCTGATGGTTGAAGTTGAATTTTGCTACTACATTTATTCTTGGCAAATTAATATGTCTTAATTGTTGGAAGCCTGTTACGTGCTCCATGATTTCAAAAGTTTGGCTGTGCCTGTAAGGAGTGTAAAGAAAGGTTTAGAGCATCCTTCACCCTCTGGCATTGCTTATGAAGCTTTTTATTTTTCACGTGCAGCTTAGTCCTTCACTCTTGAAGAATTAGATAGATATGTTATATGTCATTGGTTTTCTAAATTATATATAAATACAAGATATATCATGGCAGAGAATGTAATTACACTGGTGGCAAGCAATAATAGCATAGTTACCACATGAGTTATCACAGTCAGTTTCACAATAACTCCTGAAAACATCATTTTCTTTATTCTCTAAAATAGAGTTAAAAGTAGAAAATTTGTGCTGGGGAGAAAACAAGAAGATTGTTATTGGTGTTCCTTCCATACTTCACTTCCACTGCATCCTACTTATCTGCAAACAGAACCAATTACGTCATTATAAAAAAAAAAAAACCAACCAAACAAACCTGAGAGGAAAAATTATGTAGCCTTTATATACACATTTATAGTAATTTTATGGTAATCTATACAAGATCAACAATATGTGCACTCCTATATGCTGTCTTTTATCAATAGTTTCATAGGTTAAAAAGGTTGCAATCATGTTTTTCATGAAGCCTGCAATGGAGGAGAGACACTAGCACACAGGAGGCAAATCCTATTGTCAGTTTAGGAAGAAGCCCAGGTAGAGCATTGCATTTAAGTTAATTTGACAATGCTAATTGAATGCTCTAAAATTGAAAACAGAGTGTTTAGGCATTTTTCTTCAAATACTGGGATACAGAAAATGACATAGTAAGTTGCTATCTTATACTGTTCTTTCTCCCCCCTGTCTGTGTGTCCCCCGATTTTATTCGTACACAGAGCAGACAGAAAAGATGATAAATAGTGTGGCAAAGTGGGCTTCCTAATAAGATTTCTACAAGAGAAACCAGGAGCTTATCATCACTCCATGTGGGTACCTCTTAGGCATTGCTACTCTGGAGAGAGAATGTTGAAAAGATGAGTCATAATCTCAGCTGCATACTGTGGCAGCAATTGGGAAGCATCCCAGTGTCCATCTACATTCATCTCCTGCTTAGGCACTTGCCTTTAGTGCAGAATTTTATCTCCAGTGCACGTCAACTGTATCTTACAACAGCAAAAAAAAAAAAAAAAAAAAATATTTGTCACTGAATCTAATGCAATGATATATTGAGCTTAGTACCAGACATAACCTTTCTGAGGCCTTATGTGTATACAGCTACTGCAGAAAGTGAGTTCTTCAGAGCTAGTGATGCTTCAGCTGACCCTGAAGTGGCTGTAAGACTTCTAATACAGAAGCTAGCCTCTACTAGTCTCCAAAACACCTTCCAAGAGTTCAATTAACAATAATTCAGCTGAGTTGGTGATAAGACCAATGGGAATTGGTGTTCTAAATGTGTAACATGTGGACAAAGTTTAGGCTGCCTCAAAGATGCAAACGAACACAGCATTAGCAGCACTGACATGGAAATCAGAGACATAGGTAATTTTTTTACAACCTGAGGCAACAGAACTGTATTAGGAATGATGGGATTTGTGTTTTCCTCGGGGAAACTTCAGGCCACAGTTAAAAAAGCTGGTGAAAGAAAGCCACAGAGCCCTTCTGTGGAATTAAGAATGCTGTTGCAATGAATCCCCCAGCAAGTAAAAATACAGACCTAAAGTTATTGTTAATTTGGTATTTACTATTGATCTGTGTCCAGAGCAAATATGCAGAAAGGCATATCGATACTGATATTAGGATGTTTTCTAATAATTAGTTTTAATTATGTCTACAGGTGGGCTATTATCAGAAAATATTTTAATGAGTTGTTTAGGCCCCACGTGTTTTACTTTGTTAACATTTCTTTCTGTCAAACTTACCAGATAAAGCATGCTGTTATAAGCACAGCAGGTATACACAGCTGGTATAGAATTGGGTTTTTTAATTCAATAATTATACTGGCCAGTAGGATAAAAGAGCCATCTCAGGTTGACACTGTTATCCACACTAACTTATACGTGAGCAGAAAAAGAAGTAGAATAGCCTCAGGTACAACAAATGGGTATATCACAACTCAATACTTTAGTAGACAGCAGTAAGAAATAAGGAGAGTGATGGTGATAACTTGGAGAGAAATTTTGAAATATACAGTATGAAATACATTTGAAAAGGAAAAATATCCTTCATTTTAAAAGGAAAGCGAACGTCTTTCTCTTTGTACTCCAAAGTAGCAGATTTTTTTTTTTCTGTAATAGAGTGTAAGATGGTGTTAGGTTTAGCTGTATCCATATTTTGTATTCACAGACCAGACGATCTGGTATAACATATGCCACATTCTTTCCCTGGGTAGTATAGTAACTAAACTAATTTTCTCTCCTAGAAGTATAGAACTGATTTGATTCAGAATATAACCTGAAGCAATTCCTGGGAACAGTACAATTTCATGTTGCCCCATACTATATGTTGCAGCTTCATTGAATATAATTTTTCATTTTTGTGCATTGCATTTACCAGGAAACAAAAGTTCAGAAAATTACTAGTGACTACTTTTTTTTTTTT
>VZTG01005663.1:13139-53460 GCA_013397845.1 Melanocharis versteri | reverse complement strand
TTTTTTTTTTTTTTTTTTTTTTTTGCGGTGTTCCTATCTACTGTGATGTTTTCAACCACTAATGCAAACATTTCATACAAAGCATGTATTTATTTTTACGAAGTTGTATGCATTTGAGCATGCTAATCTTTTCTTTACAGCCACCAGAGCAAGTCAGCAACATAATGTAGCTAAATTAAAACTAGCACGACAAAATTGTGAATATAACCTGAAGTTTAACCTCACCAGAATGAGCCTTCAGGAGAAGGTTTACTTTTAATACTTGCAGGCAAAACTGTGGGGTTCTTTTAACATATGAAATTTTAGAGGGATTGTATAACCTTTGCATTCATGACAACGAGTGAATAGACAAAATCCTGGAACAGATAATCCTAGCACTTTGCCTGCTGATGAAGAAAAATTGATGATTATTAAATAGTTTTATCAGAGAGTAACAAAGTTCTTGCCAAGTGATGGAGTTTAAAATTGTGCAGAGAGGACAAGAAGTTCTTAGCACACAGTTCAACAACACAATTGCAGCAACATTGTTTTAGTCTATAGAGATGATGCAGAATAAAACTTTTTGATACACAGATCAAAAGGTGCAGGTACAGTGACTGTAAATGCTGGCCTCTATATCATTAGTTTAGGAAGAATGCCAAATTAATTCTAGAAAAATAATAGCTGTAACCACTGGGATAGGTTTCACTCTGTACTGTTTTTAATCTTTTTGGGTTGAAATGTTAGCTGGTTGGTTAGAAAGGTCTGGTTTTTTAGAAGAGAAGAAAAACCTGTATCGAAGTGAATAAATGCAAAGTGAATCCAATGCAACCTTTTTCTCACACAGTTTTTTCAAATTTTCAGCAAGTATAGGTTTTCTTCAGTAGTTGAAACGTTGTTACTGAGTACGTGTTGTTAATCTACATACAAATTTGTTTGTATTCGTGAGGGTATGTATCAGACACAACTAATAATAGGTGTGTTAACAAGACTGATGAATGTCCACTTTTAGACTTTTAAAAAAAAGCTTTCTTCAGTCAATCGTCTTTAAGAATATCTTCATGCTAATTGTTAATTCTTACCTGAGGTGTCACTGTATGTGCAAAGCTGTTATCCTTAACATGCTTGAAATTAGTGAGTGTACACCACCACAAAACACACAAAAAAACTAGAAGTGTATGAAGTCATATGGATTGTGCCTGAGGGTTCTGCTCCAGCTGCCTATTCTGAGCTCCTCACGACCTCATGCACCCTAATTTCTCCTATAGGATTGTTTTTGGGACACACCCCGTTCTGATCCCTATGGTAGGGGTTAAGATCTCACTTGGTCCAGAAGCTGGCATCACAAGCCAGGTGCACCTGCACCGCCAGTCTAACTCTAGTTGTTGAAGGCAAATCTACTCATGCAGCCAGCACCACTTAGTCCTGGCAGCACACACAGACACAGAAAAGAGCTGAACATGCTGACCAAGACATTTTACACTTGGCCATCCCCTTTTATACCTGTTTCTGCCTACCTCCACTTTTCTTCTCCCCTGTCCCTTTCTCCTGGACAGTTCTCCATCAGTTTGCATGGTCCTACTGGCCTCCCAAGCTTCTGGATCCCCAGGTTTGCATCCTTGCCAGCTGCAGTTTGCAGTTACTTTGCTACAGTTCCTTGGTAGCCCTTCAGTCAGTGTGTCAGCTAGGTTTGCTTCTTGCCTTTGTCTCCATTATGTTTACCTGTCACTTTTGTGTCTCTGTATATTTTGTCCATGGCTTCTCCCTTTTCTTTGCCATCCCCTTTGTTTAGGAGCTCTGTCAGCTCCTAAAATGAAAATTCCCATGTTCCAGTACCCTTACCGCAAAAAACAAATGATGATATTTGGTCATTTTGTCTGCTTTATTGTTTGTTGATCACATTTGGGACTCTGTATGTTCCTCTTCATGTCTTCCTACTTTAGTTATGTTCCCTTTTGCACTGAAAAGGTCCTTGGCCAGATACCCCAGAGGAAACAGACACCTCTGTTTCTACATACATTTAAAGCATTTAAAATCCAACTAGCCCAACACACACACATCTTATAGAACAGCAGATAATGAAATGGAAGTTGTCTTTATGGTATGGTGATGAAAAGACCTATCCATTCCAGTAGTAATGACTTAGAACAACTCTGACAGCAAAAAGGACTTCGAATGATAATTGAGGTCTAATGTTTAGGATAGATTTTACATATCAAAAGGCAAGGTTTATGCTGATAGTATGGTTTGGGAATAATTTTAATTTCACACATTCTAAACAAACACAATGGTCTTTGGTTATTGTTTATTTCATATTTTTGAGCAATGTTCTCTTTTGTATAAGATCAGAAACATAGAGTTATTACTTACTTTCACCTGATAAAGACTGCAATAATTTCTTAATTCTCTATAATTTTCACAGGAGGGAAATTCTATTTTCTATTCTTTTTCAATCGCCCCTACCCAAGTACATATTACTGTAACAGCTGTCCCTAGAACTGCTTGTGCAGCATGGATCTGGATATTTAAACAGAAATGAAAAATTCATTAGAAACCTGGTAATAGAAACCCAGTATCTAAAGTCTGGAATTTCAAGTTCACGGAGTCAGACATTTTAATATGTGGTTTGGGTTTTTGCTACATGCTCCAAAGGCACTTTACTCACAATAGAGTAGTATTGCTGCCATTCTGATCACTTCATGGGATTAAGAGAAACAGGGCAGAGTTTTAACAAGAAAGCTTAATGTTATTAACACACATAAGCAAGTCTGTTAATGTTAATAAGAAATGCCAAACTGCATCATGAAAGTCTGAGGGACTGGCCACTTTTGGTAATCTTCCAGTGGCCAATGAGTGAAAAAGTGTCTTTTTGAAAGGGTTCCTGGCTGTCTTTTACTGTCAGAGTATTTGATTTACTCCTTCTTTCCAGAACACAGTGCAGAGCCTGAGATGAAAAAGTGATAATTTATCCATAAACCTTTCAATTCCCTCGGTTTGCTGAACAACATGAAATGATTTGGTCATAAGCTTTGAGTTGAAACATACACTCTCTCAAACAAAACACCCAGAAAACTTATAACTGAGCTTTTGGGACCTTGAACTTGAGACTAAATGTCATATATAATGGCAATATTTTAAGGATAAGATACCTTTTCTGAAAAAATGTGACCTCTGTTCTTTTTATCATTAACATTTGATAAGTAATGAATGCCCCTGGACCTTCTGACACTGAGGATCAATTTAATGTACATAATTTTTACAGCATGTGGAATCAGAGAATAACTTTGTTTGGAAAGAACCTCCGGAGGTCACCTAGTCCAGCCTCCTGTGCAGAGTGGGTTGGAGATGGCACAGATCCCTGTTTTGCCCAGTTCTGAGTCCTTTTCAGGGAAGGAGATACCACAGCATCTAAGCAACCACCTTTTATATTTGACCACCTTGGATGTGACACGTGACACATTTAAATTTCAGGTAAAATGGAGGCGGGGGAGGAGTGCGTTAAAATTTGCATTTTAAGGTGCATCCTGAAATGCTGAAGTAGAAAATGACTTAATAAATATCTTAAAATTTAATCTGGATATTAGGAACACATTTTATTTAAAATCTGTCTGCTGTTAGTTGAGCTTAGGATAACTCATTTTGTCTATGCGATTCATCTTGAATATAAATGCATTTATACCAAAAAAAAAAAAAAAAAAAACCAAACCAAAACTCAGAAAACACAGATGTTTAGAAAAGGATGCAGTAATAAAATATGCATACCTGAACATGACTGTAAAAGCAAGCAGTACTAGAAATGTTTATTTTTAAGTGTCTCTTTGTCTCCACACGCTCTCTCATTTGCGACATTGTATAGCAAACTAAGTACTCAAGTACCTACATGGGAGAAGCTTAACATCAAAGAAAAATATCCACAGAATTCAGCAAATTACTGGCTATTTTCTAAACTACCAAAAGTGATTATAAGCTCCTAAAGTAGGACGGAGCATTACTTTTTTGAGAGGTGTTTTCATTTTAGGTACGTTTTGCATGTTGCTTTCTATAACCTATTAGGTGGTGCCATCCTCAAAAATCTTCTTTAGGTGATTATGGATTATGACCCTCAGAAAAATCAAAAAGAAGCCAGAAGTTCTTGTAGTTGGAGAGTCTTGCTGGGAACATAATAATGTGGATATAAGCAAGATCTGAGGAGAAAAGGGTGGTATTTTTGTACTTATCCGCATCATGGAAATGTAAATTCTGGGAGTATTCAGACTCTTGCCAAATTAAGCTATGCTAAGAATTGTTTTTGAAACCATGCCCTGTGGACTTAGGTCTGCCTTTTATTGCTTAGATTTTGGAGGATCTTTCAGTGAGAAATACTGTGACCAGTCTCTTGCTTGTTGGTACTTAACATGGTCAAAGGCTAAGACACTGCCTAAGATAAGGGTACCTGCAAAGGAAAATCAAATAGAAAATCATTGCATATCTCTATTGCTTTATTCCAAATGAGCCTTGGAAAGGTCTCTAGAAGAGGTAGAAATTACTCTATGTATGATATCAGTGACACAAAAAAGACAGGGAGTTGTCTAGCACAGAAATGTTATTCTGTAGGAGCTTCCAATGCAATGTACCTCTCTGTAGAGAAAGTTAGTTTATACAGATGTTGCTGGATATCCGCCAAAACTGTTATGGATTTTTTATGGCTATTCAATGGGTATTGAGGTTCATGAGAGTTCCAGTGTTTAAATAATGTGTGAAATTAAAAAGAGAAAAGAGTATTTCCTTCCATTTACTATTGAAAACATTTAAGAGATCAGAACAGGGCAATAAACTAAGAAAAAGTAGGATTATATGTTTTTTTCTTTTTTTAACAGAGTACATGTTAAAGGAAAATTATGATTGTTTTAAAGGTAAGAATATAGGTTGTACATAATTCTTCTCTATTTCTATTCTTCTTTCCCAGTTATAATCACTGTAAGGACTTCAAATAAAACATAAGCTGTCTAACATGATTATATTTGCCATAAGGTGGCACTATGCAGTAAGGCAGTGACATGGCTTGGAAAATTCAATTTAATTGTTTAGTCATAAGGTTCCATGAAGGACAGATCTCAGGTATGCAAAATATCTAATCTACATGGATTTAAAATTTGTAAAGATTCATATATTGAAATTAAGAGTCAGAAAAGACAAACTTCAATTTATGTTAAGATGTTAATTCTAATCAGCATTTTCCTAATATTGTCATCTATAAACACTATTCTCTTTCTGAAGATATAAACTCCCACACTTTAAAAGTGTGTGTACAACGCTGAGGACAGTACAATATCATGGTCCCATAGCTTTAAGATGCATTTATCCCAGAGGAAAGAATTTATAGTACATCCAATTTAACAACAAAAAATGTACTTCAGAAATACTCATCTGCTGAAGGATAGTTCATACAAAGGATCATTTAGTGCTAACCAGCTCCTGATATGGGCAGCTAGACATCCACAGAATGGCTGAGGTCGGAAGGCACCTCTGAAGGTCATCTCCAACGTTCTCTTCAAGCTCAAGCAGGCTGCTCATGGCTGTGTCTGGCTAGATTCTGCATGTCTCCATGGATGGAGGCTCCACAACCTACCTTGGCAGCCTGTCTCACTGTTTGACTGCACATACCATAAAGAATCTATACTTATATGGAATCACCTCTGTTTCGACTTGCGCCCATTGCCTCTTGCCCTTGCACTAGGCAACACTGAGATCTGTCCCTGTCTTCGCAATCCAGATTCTCTTCCCCACCAGTTATATATCTATATGCATATATATATATATACATATACACGCACACACATACACACATACACACATATATACACACACACATATATATACACACACACACATATACATATACATGTCTACATATATACATATTTCTCTCATGAGCATTTCCTTGTATCAGATGAACAATTCAAACTCAGATGGTCCAGGCCTTTAATCACAGCACTCTGCTGGACTCACTCAACTATATCTATGTACTTCTGGCACTGGAGAGACTCAGACTGGGCCCAGCACTTGAGATGTGTTTCAACCACCCTGATCAGAAGAGAGGGACTGCCTCCACTGGCCCAATGATGTGTTTTCTAATGTAATCCAGGAGGGTGCTGTCCTTTTGTGACCCGAGGGTGTATTCCTAGCTCATGGTCAGCTAGGTGTCTATGAAAGATTTCCATTTCCTTCTATGCCCAGCTGCTCCTTTTTCCCCTTTGTTGAACTCCGTCTATATATATGGAATATGAAGTACTACTCCCAGTTTCATACCACCTCAAAATTTGCTGAGGGTGTGCTCTTTCCTACTACCCCAGTAATTAATGAAATTGTTAAACAGTTATTGCTAGTAGTATTGAACTCTGAGTACATTGTTAGTCTCTGTGCTAAAAAAGGATCCACAATCCTTTGAATTATCCATTCAGCTAGTTTTTGTTCAGCTCATTGTCCGTGTATCCAGTATGTTCTTCATCAACTGTTTTTCAATAAAAATGTCATCAGAAGCCTTACTCATGCCAAGGTAAAACACATCCAGCCTTCTCCCATGTTCACCAAGTCCATGATCTTACTGCAGGATGTTACCAGGTTTGTCAGGAACGCTTTTCCCTTTATATGTCCCTACTCTTTATTACCTTCTTGTCTGTGTTTTTAAATTATTTTAGGGATTATTTGCTCTATCATGTTTCAGTAGTCCAGGTGCAGCTCGTGGACTGTATCTCCCTGGATCTTCATTCTTGTCCTTCCTAAAGAGGGTAGTGACATTTCCTATCTCCGAGTCCTTAGAAATCTACCCTAATCTCTACAGTGTTCCAGAGAGAATTCTCAGTAACCTCACAATGACCTTGAACAACACCCTTGATACTTGCATGTATTTCTCATTGGGTCTCGTGGATTTGCTTAAATCACAGTTTGTTCAAATGCTCTCTGATCCACTGAGAATATTCTCTTCAGGATCATATTCCATGGTACCCTTAAAAGGAGGTCCCTGAAGAGGCCAAATTCCTCTTACCTGAAACCCCGGGTTGTGATCCTACTATTTACCTTCTTCCCTTTTCTCTATATCTCAAACTCCAGCATATTGTGATTGCTGCAGCCAAAACTGACCTGACATTTATATCCCTGACCAATTCTTTCTCATTTGTAAGAGACATAGCAGAGTAACACTCTTCATTTTCTCCCTGATCACCTGTGTCAATTGTTCCTAATTCTAAAATCACTATTACTATTAATTGTTCATTTGTTTTTCAATCTAAATACAACTTGATTATTTTTTTAAAATTTATTCGTGCATTCTGAAAGCCC
The DNA here is from genome assembly GCA_013397845.1 of Melanocharis versteri. Taxonomy (NCBI): domain Eukaryota; kingdom Metazoa; phylum Chordata; class Aves; order Passeriformes; family Melanocharitidae; genus Melanocharis; species Melanocharis versteri. The sequence goes on along the minus strand of VZTG01005663.1, from coordinate 46,164 downwards.
ATAAGACTTTGGTAAGCTGTTTGGTCCAACATAGCACAGAAATTGCTAGAAATAGATATATGAAATCTTTAAGTGAGCTGTTAAATAATTTTTACTGGTTAGTGCCCTGAACTTAAGGTTTTTTCCCTCTTTATATTGGATAAGCTGTGTTGATGCTTGCTTAGTCTAGAGTCTTTGCTTCTCTTTATGGCTGGAGTACTGGTGCAACTACCACAAGCCATCTGTTTGAATGTTCCTGTGACAATAAATTTCCTCTGTCACTCTTAATGTTGAGTTTGGCACAATGAAACCACATCTTGCCTAAAAAGCTCTCAATAATTCTTTGCTTGCCTTGAAAAATACTCAAATTACTCAAATTAGTTTCTCAGATTAATATGTCAGATTTTTTTAACAAAATTAGCAATTTGACATGGTCTGCTGATATATTTAGTTGACAAAAATCTTGTGCTGCTAGTTTGTGGTGCTTTCACTAGTGGTGACACAAGACAAATATTTTTAGGATTGTTTCAATTAGTCTTGAAACTAGCATAGGATAATATAACTACAAGAGTATAAGGGAATATTTGTCATAGATGAAAATATGGTTTACTTCATCCATAGCATATGATAGACTATAACCAAGTAGATGTTCTCCGTAAAGATAAGTTAAATGTCAATGGTTATAATAAACCGTACTTAAGGATGTTTGTAACATTTCTGTTTGTGATTGTTAACCTCATATAATATCACAGGTTCTTCAAATTTTCAGTCAGGACACAAATGATCTAGTATCTTGTTTCCCATAGTACATGAACTGGTATTTTAAATGTTTCCCAGCACAAGAGGTGTGTTGCTCCCAACACAGTTTATTTTAGTAAAGAAATTTTTAAAAAAAATATTCTACAGGTTCTGCAGCAGCTTTTAAACCTTTTTATATAATCTTCTCTGCTTTCTCTCTTTTGTGTCTTTGCATTTTGATGGTCATAATGATTTTTGAAAACATATTTGATATACTCTGGGGGAGAAATCTCATTTAGCAACATTGATATTACAGGATCAAACAGTTTCAAATGGTCATTATTATTCTGCTAGAACAATTAATGTACTGAATATATTACATTTTTAAAGTTTACTTCCCACGACAAAACATACTAGATCAATTTATTTAATTGCAGTTTTAATTAACAGTTTGCCAGTACTTGGCCTGGGGACAAAATCAAGAAATTTGACCTACAAAGTTTTTTAACGAGTGAAATGTAGAGGCTTTACAAAATCCCTTGGCAGCAAACAGGCAGAAATACTTCAGACTCCTTACATTAGAAAAAGCTAAAATTTGTGAATAGGGAAGAGAGTCAGGAAATGAAACCACATGAATTATGGATTCTTCATTGTGAAAATCTAATGCTTTTAAAATGGATCCTCAGAGGTCCCTATTGGAACAAATGTTATTTAATATCTTCATTAATGACATAGATGGAAGGATTGAGTGTGCCCTCTGCAAATTTGCGGATGACACCAAGCTGAGTGCTATGGTTGACACACCTGAAGGATAGGATGGCATCCAGAGATACCTGGCAAAGCTTGAGGATTGGGTCCATGTGAATCTCACAAGGTTCAACAAGAGCAAGCACAAGGTGCTGTATCTGGGTCAGGGAAACCCCCAGTACCAGCACAGGCTGGGGATGAACAGATGGAGAGCAGCCCTGTGAGAAGGCCTTGGGGGGGCTGGTGGGTGAGAGGCTGGACATGACCCAGCCATGGGCACTCCCAGCCCAGAGAGCCAAATGTGTCCTGGGCTGCATCCAAAGCAGCGTGGGCAGCAGGGCAGGGAGGGGATTCTGCCCCTCTGCTCTGCTGTGGTGAGACCCCACCTGGAACCCTGCATCCAGCTCTGGGCTCCCAGCACAGGAAGGACATGGACCTGTTCGAGAGAGTCCAGAAGAGGGTCACCAGGATGATTAGAGGGGTGGAGGAAAGGCTGACAGAATTGGGATTGTTCAGCCTGGAGAAGAGAAGGCTTTGGGGTAATTGCAACCATCCAGTACCTGAGGGGAGCCTACAAGAAAGGTGGAGAGAGACTTTTTTACAAGAGCATGTAGCAACAGGACAAGGGGGAATTGATTCAAACTGAACAACAGTAGGCTTAGTTTAGATATTTGGAAGAAATTCTTTACTGTGAGGGTAGTGAGGCACAGGAACAGGCTGCCCAGAGAAGCTGTGGATGCCCCATCCCTGGACATGTTCAAGGCCAGTCTACATGGGGCTCTGAGCAACCTGGTCTAGCAAAAGGTGTCCCTTTCCATGGCAGGGGAGTTGGAAGAAACTGATCTTTAATGCCCCTTGCAACCCAAAGCATTTTATGATTCTATGATTTAATTTTTCCCTTTAAAATAATCCTCCTGCAAAAATGTTGGCACATTATCCTGTTCTTCTCTTCTTTGGAAATGGAGAATGAGGTATGGGCTGCAGTGGGAGTAGTAGGTGTGGAAATAAGTATCTCCTTCCCATCTTCTTTATAACTTCACGTGTTGTCTTGAATCAAGTATCAAGTTCATATTATATAATGCTATGCTTACAGCGTAGAAGGCCCTTCCATGACATTTGCCTGCATTTACAACCTGTCTCTTCTTTTCTGCCTAGATGCAGAATTTTATTCACTTGACCTAGTGCAGCCATAGAAATAAGTTTCTAGGAAAAACTCTGTGAGTAATTCATCCCTGGTTCATTGCTATACTAGGCTCTATTGGAGAAGTAATTTTTTGACCTTTTTGTATCAGAATCAGAACAAAAATTAATTTGAATTGGTGCTTACTTCAGGAAGTCTCGGAAAGTATTTTGTCTGATTTTGTTATGCTGTGCATGGAACAACTCCTTCCTTTTCTGATATATCTGTTCTGAAAGAATAGGCAACTTTTGGATACAATGGTGGCTAAAACAGAAGTCACATTTTCCCTTATGCAATGGAATTACATGGAGAAAAAAAAGAAACTAACTGGAAGTTTGTACTAGTTCGAAAGCAAACCAGTGGGAAATTCCAACTCAGAACTATACTTAAAAAGGAAAATGAAAATAAAGGCAATAATACTGAAACACTGTCTTAAACTGACAGAGTCAGAACACAACCTGACACCCTGTTGGTCAGGGTGGTGATAGCAGTCCGATCAAATGGTGGCTGCAGTCCTCTTGAAGTGATAGATGTGGTTCTGCTGAAGCACTAACCCTCCAGAAGGGTCTGGTCTTCCTCTGAAAGTCCAGTGGTGGTTATGCAGCTCTCGTCCTCTGGGAATCCAGTGGATAAATCTGCTCATGATATTCCAAATCTCAGATTATATCCAAGCAGGAATGCTTGGTTCCTCCCCCTGGGCGGAGCATCTCACAATGGGATGATGTAATTTATGAGTCCTGCAGTGAGGCTTGGTGGCCCATTAGCAGAGATAGCCCCCAAAGGGAGTTATCAGGGATGAGTCAAGGAGTAGATAAGGATAACTGCCCCACCTCTTTTAACAGTTTATGAAGACGGCAATAGAATATACTTTTGGTTACATCTTACATTGTATCCTGAGACAAAGTTGTAACCAAAATATTAATATAAATGCCTTTCTACTGACATTATTTGACCCAGGGTAGCATTTACTGTAAGCTGAAGTACATTTGCTATGTCTAATTATTTAAAGCAGCATTAATGGATACAATACTGGATACTTGTAGAAAATAAATAAATAAATAAGTAAATAAATAAATAAATGTCAGCTTTGCAGCTCAGTGCATGACCTCATTTTGTATTAATCTTTGAATATCTGGTACTGACTAGGTATGGGAACACTGAAGAATGCCATACATTTCTGAATGCAAAAAAATGTTTGTGTGCTAACTTTCCCCATCACAAAAGGATTTCACCTTATGTGAAAACAGAATTTAAAAGAATTGCTTTGAATAGGGTAAATATAAAGGACAGAAGGGAACCAGGACAATAATTTGTCTCCATTAATACTATACAATTGTACTCAAGATTATAATCCAAAATGGAAGTATGTTTGTAGCTGAATACTTGGAAGATTAATAAAATCATGGTGCAACAACAAAGTAACAGCTCAAGCCAGATGCCTTTGAGAGGGACCCAGAACAATGGAAAGCCTGGGGTTTTATGCCCACAGTGTGTAAGTGTGCAAAAGTCTGGGGTCATGGTCTCCTGCTGATAGCACAGGTCCACAAGTCCCAGTGCCCTTTGTTATACAAAGGTCGGCACCAGTTCATGGCCTCTTGCCTCGGGCTCCCTTCGCCCAGGGCTCCACCTGCAGCTGGCACTGCAGCTGCACATCGAGCCACCTGCACAGGATGTACTCAGTATCAGCTCTGTGCATGCAAACAAGTAAAGAATGAGGGAAAAGGACTGGAATATGGGAAAGAACATAAGAAAAGATCTAATAGTCTGCTAAAATTTTAGATGTGTAGCTGAACTTGACTCATGTTTAGCTCAATGCACTACACAATCTTTAGAGGTGTCTTCACATTTCCACAAGCATTATGAAATTTGTTTACATTATGATAAAAATATTTAAATTTTTCACATGTAAATGCAATTCCTGTTGTAGTGTTTTGGAACAGACAATAAGAAGTTACAAAAATGTGGGTATCTGTCAGCACATATTGGTTTATTCAAATTCACTGATATGTGTACCAGAACAAAATCCTAACTCTGACTAAAATTTAGATACAAAACGTTGTGTGGTGACACAAGAATTGGTGAGCTTTAGTACTATTCAAGAAAAGGCTTCACAATTTTCTAAGGTTAAGAAGATGGTTGTAGAAAATGGAGCAAATAATATCTTTATTTATTTATTTATATATTTAATTCTGTCTTTCCAAACAGCCAGATACTTCCAAGTGGTGAGCTTGGGAGCATATATAAAAGAAAATACTGCAAGACTGGAATTTCTTGTTTATTTATTGTTATCTTATTTTACGAGCTTACACCACCTTCCATGTGTAGGTCTGGATGCTTTCGGACATACACAGAAAACCTCTACTGCTACTCTGTTTCTCATGGCCATCTTTGATGGAAGGAACGAAGCCAAAATAGTATTCAAACTTCTACCTGGAGGTGAGAGAAGATTCTTACCAATAATAGTTTTCTTGTCACAAATTACTTTGCCTTCTTCACTGCAACCAGTCATACTAGAATCAAGTTCCCACATAGTCTATTGACCTGTAAAAAAGAGGAGATTTAATAGTTGGTTCCATGTTAACCAGCAAGACAAGCCTGATAAGAACACAAATCAGTTTGAAGAAAAACAAAATGTCAAGTAAAATGTAATTAATGCAATTAGACTGGATTAATACCCCCAAACTTACCATTTCTTTCAGCAACATCTGCTCTTTTATGATTTTTAATGATCAATGAACTTCAGTATTTTGATTGATTTTAATAAAGTGTCCTTATTTTTTCTCAGCAATGTAAGGGTTGATTTGGCAAAATCATGACTTTCCAGCGCAAAATTTCCCTACTCTTTCTTTCTCAGTGTTTCACTCCTGTATTGGATTTCTTTGTAGCCAACTGCAGTTCCTCGGGCTAGCTTTGCAATGAAATCCAGAGGTGTGATCGCAACACGTGTATCGATAATGGATCTAGCTTTAGCCTCACTAGTTCTCTTATTGAGAGGAATGAAATTGCAGCCTGTGTATTCAATAGTGGATGTCCTTGCAAAGGCAGTTCTGCTTCTATGAGTAGTGAGATAGATTATAGCTGTATTGGGTATAATCCACCTGTGCTGCAGTCACAACAGCAAAGGTACATCAATAGTTTATGTAGACATAACTCAACAAATAGACAATTAATATGGTATAAAGAAGTTTAGGAGTAGCTTCTGAAGTATTTTTTAATCTGCATCATGGTTGGTGCTGTCAAAGAAATCAATAGCTTAATGCAAGTAAATGAAACTAAGATATTGAAATTAGACAAAGAGAATGAAAAGCTGATTTCAGTGACATTGTACCCATGAAGTTCTGATGAAAACTTACACCAACATACTGTAGGTTGATGTGTAAGGAGTATAATTTCTATACACAGAGAGTAATAAACTTTGTTCAGTAATGTTATTCATTATTTTTATTACAAAATGAAGGTCATATGGTCAAACAATACAGGCAAACATTGTTTAAGGTACTCTAATCAGGTCCCTGTGTGTGTATATGTATTTGCATTTTACAGGAAAAATTTATTGTCCCAGGAAGATTTTGCTGAACCCATACAAATTTCAAAAAACATCTGCAGCTATGTTAAATTAAAGTACAGGGACTCTTTTAGGCACTCTACTGAACTGATTGTCCCCTTTCCATCCTGAAATTTGCAGTACAGTTTAGTATTTTCTTTATCGCATGACTAATTGTGCACTGCCCATTTCAATTTTAGTGAATGAAAGAGTCATTCACTAAGATGCATAAAATGTGCTGGGAATTTCTGTGTGCTCTGGAACTGGAATGCATAGTACGTATAGTCATTCAATTCAGAGTCCAGATCAGTCTGGGAAAAAAAAATACCAAAACCAAACAACTTGATGGATAAAATATAAATATTAACTTGATTATATCTACATATACAATTACTGTTTTATTAATAGAAGTAAGATAAATATAGCCTTCTAATGTTCCTTGTGCCCTTCTTTGAGAAGGTCCTGGAGCTCCCATCTGAAGTGACATTGTAATTCCCAGGACTTAGAAATAGCCTAGAAATTGTTTCTACAGGAGCTTTAACATTTATTTTTATAGATATCTCTACTGAGTATTAAAATATGCTTAATGAAACTGCTTCTGCACCTCTGCTGAAATATATACATCCTAGAAAGTTCCTTTCATAATTACCAGAGAGAATCGTTTTACAAGTTAAAATAGCCAAATTCTCTTTATTTGCATAAAACACAAACCCGCAAAGCCTGTTCTATTGTAACGTGTACTAATAATCTTTAGATAGTTATGGTGTCATTTGTTTAATACACACGAAAAGTAGTTTTGTTTTAAGTTTTTAAGGTAAAAGTTGTAAGTTGAAATCGGAACTTAAAATGTTATAAAATAAGGAGTCACTTCTTAATTCTTCTTCTTTATTCAAAAATTTTAGGAATTATACTGTGAATTAAATCATTCTATAGTTTTTTTATATTTCTAGTGCTACATAAGTACTGATTCAAAAAGACATTACTAGTGTCTTTCCATTTGTTTTTGCTATGTTCTTCACATTACTTACATTATTGGTTCTACAGATGCTCAAAAAGTATAGGTTTCAAAGATTCCAAGGTCACTAACAGCATCAATTAAGCACAAAGAAATGATAGAGTTCTTCTTAGATGTCACTGATATGTATTTCCCAAATAGTCTGTAATCTGAAATTTAGAGTATGAATAGTTTCTTAGAGTTTCTGAGAGATTTTTCTTTGCTTTACTAAGAAAGCATGATATTTAAGTATTTCTCTTTATAGGCATTTTCTGTTTTCTATATGCGACACTATGGTGGTGACATAATAATAATGATGCGACAAAATGGCAGGAAATACATTTGAGATCTTTTTTAAAAGGTATGTAACAGTAGGAAATACACAAATGAAATGATAGAACATGCAATATAATGGATAGGATTTATACATCTTTATATATAAAGTGGAAGTAAAGTTAGAATGGTATAGCTGTAGGTGAAAAGCTGTCTAAAGCTTTGCAGGATTATATTCAGAGCTGGAACTGGGTGCATTTAGTCAGAAGCTGTAGAGGTGTTTCTTTGTCTTCATTCTAAGTAGCTGATCTATTATATTTTCATGTTATGAACATCAGAATTTAGACATTTAAAGCACGATTTCAAGAAGTTGAAAAGCATAAAAAATTTTCAATATCAAATGCTTTCCATGTTGTGCAGGCAACAGAGTTTTAAAGATTCAGCAGAAATTATGTTGACACCAGCATTGAGGACTGTGCTAGGTTTCAGTAGATGCATCTGATGGATCTATAATACTAATTCGAAAGAGATTAGCCAAATCAAGAAACTACCTGGTTTATACTAACAAAATTTAAGCGGTCCTTAGAGTAACATTCAGTCATAGCTTTGTAAAAGTACTAATTATTTATATTTCATTTCTAGTGATCATTGTTTCCAGTTTTGCTCAAATACTAGGAGTAAGTAATGTCTTTCTTCCTATATTTCCTATATTTTGTGCTATAGAATGTAACCTCTATTAATGCAGAATTTTATGAGAAGTGATTTAAAAGGTGGCCCCTTATTGAACTTAAGAGTAACAGTTTTAGGGCTTTAGTGGAGGGAGAAAAATTCTGGTTTTGTTCTTAGATATTCAGACCCGAAAACTTGCATGGTTCAATTATTCAGAAAGGACATTTTGCACTTCAACATTATAGGCACTCAGATAATTTAAGAATTATTTACTACCGGGGCAGACTCAGAACATGTACTGCAATGCAGAGATACAACAAGGAGAGCCATTATATTGAAGTGAGATGCTAACTGTAAAAAAACCACTAGTTTCACTATGTCCCTGAAAATGAATCTGCATCCAGATGTACTAGATTTGAAGTGTGGCACTCATCTGAATATTTGTTCGGTAGTGTCTTATTACTGAAGTGAAGATTCAGTTAATATACTTAGAAGAGTTTTTATTTTTCTGAGTTTGGACATATATGGCTCTCTGTGCTATTAGAGCTCTAATGAATTTTAAACAAAAAGGATATGAGACTTATAAGTAGCCGTCATCCAAAAGTTTGTGCATCAAATAATTTCAAGTTTTCTCAAAGAGTTTCTCCATTGATACTGCTGACTTAGGATTGAGTTGATAGTATTTGCCTCCGATAACTCAAAGAGCCAGTGGTAGTCACAGAATTGCTTACAGAGGGAGACGACAATTCAGAGAATCCAAGGCTGAGAAACAGAAGTGAGTTTAATTAAGACTTCTGTTTTCTGCTAACACAATTTCTGAAGGACAAAACACAACCGAGGCTTCCTGTTGCTATTGAACTAAATTATTAGACCATATACACTAGTAATAAAAATTGTCATTATGAGAATCCTCTGAATCTCTCCAAAAGATGTGTTAAACCTTCTCTTTTACTAGCAGTTAATCAAAACAGCAAGTTTGTGAGTGTGGCTAGTTTTAGATATGTCTTTTTTAGGAGTTATATTGAGATATTTTTTCTTTCCCAAATCTCAAATTGCCTGCTTAAAGTAATTTAGAAAACACCGATGACAATATCTTTTGAGACTGCAGTCTTCGGAACATGCTAGTATTATTAAATGAATGATAAAATTTTTGTAATAACACTCATAATACAGAGAGTTTAGTGACACAGTATTTAAAAAGTGATAGTTAATCATTTCCAAGTGTCAGCACCGACAATTGGATGATGTCTGTGCAGTTCCTGTGTAGTTGTTGGTAGGGTTTTGGAAGAAAGCTCTGTAATACTCACTGCACTCTGCAAGGAAAGTTTTACTCTGAGCAGTATGCAGGAGAAATGAAAAAATTCTCTTAAGTTCCATAACAGACAATTTTTACTCACAAACTTTAGAGCATACAGACAGAATAAGGCACTTGGAAAACTTCCACTCAGCAAACTTTAGAATTACCAGGGAGAATAATACACTCAGCAAGGCATTGACTGGATTTTTTGGTCTGGCTTGCAATATATTTTGAGAAGAGGAAGGTAAGAAAAGGAAGGGAAAGGGAAATAGAGAAAAAGGGGGAGAGAGAGAGGTAGATAGTCACCACTATAGGATCCAGTGTGGTCTCAGCAGATTTTAAATCCATAGTAGAGGATCATGAAACATGTCATGCATCTTGCCATGCTTTTATCAGTTCTGAGCCCCTAGAGCCCTTCCCCAGGTGGGTCTATGCTAATTTCAGCATCAAAATCTTGTCCCTGCACTTTACACAGTGCCAGAATTAACTAAATCAGGTGAATCAGGGCTTCTGGTAAAATTAAAAGTCAGGTAGATATTGGGAATATTTTTCATTTCATGCATTTGGGTGCAAACTGGAGCAAAATGGTGTGGTCGAGTCAGACCACAGATCTACCAAATCTAAGCCACAAAAACCAGACTCTCATGATATCTTTAGTCATTATTATTATTATTATTATTATTATTATTATTATTATTATTATTATTATTATTATTATTATTATTATTATCCTTCCCTTATAGAATCATAGATAAACTAGATATCTGAGACACTTATAAAAGCTGTAAACTACTCCATTTGAGGTTTTTCTTCTTTTCTTTTCTTTTCTTTTCTTTTCTTTTCTTTTTTCTTTTTCTTTTTCTTTTTCTTTTTCTTTTTCTTTTTCTTTTTCTTTTTCTTTTTCTTTTTCTTTTTCTTTCTTTTTTCCATATTGATATAAATTATCAGAGAATGCAGAAACAGCAGTTATCAAATTTTAAAAATGAAACCATATTTTATTTAATTATTTTTTATTTTATTATGGCCATGTAGGTGGATAATTGTTTATGAATGTAATTTAAGGTAATGCATGTCTTTTCTTTATATAATCAATCTCACAATCTAAAATGAATGCACACATTTAGTCAATTGAATGCAAGGTGTTTGCTAGGTCAGCTTGTGTTGGTATTGTTATTGCTTCTCTGTAGAAGAAAAAAGTGTCTACCAAATATGTAGTTATGCAGAAGTCTAAGATCCAGCTGCGGATGCATCAAGGTGAATTTTATTCAAACACCTGTTTCTTGCTGCCTTATGTTTGTACACACACGGATGAAGCTTTTGAAGGTGTAAAATGATTGTCACATACACTGCTGCTAAGGTTTTTACCTTGAGAAAGTATAAATCTGAAATAGTAACTGTGAATAATAAGTTAAAAGTTGTTTGTTTTGGTTTGGTTTGTTTACCTCAGAGATTTCCTGGGGATAATGTCTTATTCAGAGCACCTGAATTTTGATGTTTTTATACATATAATCAACTACTGGCAATGTAATTTGCCAAATAAGCTTGGGTTAGATTCTGGTTTTAGTAGTTTATAAAAATTTTGAAATCGGCCTTGGTATCACCATGTTTTTACATCTACTCTTTGTTGAAAGATGAAAATTAGAAAAGAAATAGTAAATTTGCAAATTTCTGTGGCTGATGATGCAATTCCAAGTGGCTCATTGTCTGTTTATTGAACCTAAACATGTAGAAAAAATTCACAAAATTGAAACTGTAAAGTAATTATGGTTCTGTAAGAGACATTATGTTACACGTGGCACTAAATATATGTAAGCATGGCAAAATGAAATGGAAGTCAGCTGAGAAGTTGTTGTTAAATTTTTTTACATATCTCTGAGGTAAATGAAAAAGACAAAGTATACTCCAGAAGTGTTAGTCACCATAGATTATTTTTGTAATTTATATGACTTTGTAATAGAAGTATTAGTGTCCCCTTAAGATATGGAATAAACTTTGGCTTTGCTGTCACAAAGTATTTTCCAGTAGTCTTTCTTCACAGAATTTATTTAGTTGACTTTACAATGTTAAATATTGGACAGACAGAAAACTTAATAAAAAATTTGAGAGCAAGACTTATAACAGCTCTCACCTGACTCAGCTGTGTGGTGTATATTGTGAATGTTCTCCTGTGCCTCCTATTGTGATTCTAAAGCCAGTAAGGCTGCAGTGGTGTGCACTGGTTTACAGCTACCTCCTGGGGAGATAGCAGAATTCGAAGAGGAAAGAGAGACAGAAGACTTACAGTAAAGAATATAACATATTTTCTGTGTTAATCCTATGATTGCATTATTTTTCCGTTATTCACACCATATGACTGTTGTAAGTTGGATGGTTGGTAGTGCATCTTTCTTTCCTTCTTCTAAAATAGTGCTGCTACTCTTGGGTTTCCTAAACCTTTCTTCACATGAGCCACAACCAAAGTCTGGCTTTCTAAAGAAAATAGAAAGTTTTCCTAGATAAGCAGGACCAATGTTGCCTTTAAGGGTTTCACTTTTATGAGGTTTTTGTAAGTGGTTACATAAGAAGTGAAACTTAAACTTATATACGAAGTGGGTGTTAACCATGTAAATAGTCTAGCAGTTTTGAAAAAAAAAATGGTGAAAGATGCTTGAGTCCTTATCACTGAAGTTTTTGGCTACTAATATTGCTTTCTATGGGACAAAAAAATGAAACTGGCTTCATTAAGAGGTTTTACATGGAGACTTGTGAGGCATTAATTCATAACTCAGTAATTATTTGCTTAATTATGTGGACAGATTTTACACGATAATCCTAAATAATCCAGCAGTTATGGAGCAGTAATAAACCCAACAATTCAGCTGATTTATCTCTGGCCCATGACAAAGTTCAGTCCCATTTTTAATAAGTGAAGCTTCTACCCTCAGTAGTCCATATTCATAAACTGTAGCAAAAGGTGGTCAGCATTCTCTTGTCTATAGAATGATTTTCACACATATGGCTCTAGAATATATGTAGTGAGTCTTGAATTAGGTATTTGTAATACTAGGAGTCAAGTTCAAATCTATGCTTATTTTGAAGCAGTTTTTCTGGATAAGGTCCCAGATTTGGGGGATTTTGGATTTTCTCTTTATTTTTGATATTCTATTATATAGGGACCCTTGAAAATTGGAATTGTGAAACTTTATATCAAGGAGGACTTTACAATGAATACTGCAAGCCTTGAACGAATACTAAAAGCCTTTGTGTCAGTTTTCTGAGAGGAATAGACATTCGTCTGAAGCGCCATCAGAATGCAATTTAATTATCTCTATTTATTTATTTATAACCTCAAATACAGTTCAAGAAATTTAAAAAATTTTATGTGCTGGAGGCTTACTAAACACGCTCAAGAAGGACAAAGTGGAAACAAAAGCTATTTAGACTTCTGGAAAGAGAGGTCACCTGGTTTTACATCTCGTATATGTTTGGTACAGTAGCTGAAAAGATGTCCTCAATTTTGACATATTGACAAAAGTTGAAAACTAACTAACTGCTTTTTAGCTTATTTATATATTCCTTAGATGTCCAACTTTTTTGTGTCTAAAATTTGTACTACACTTTAAGAAACACTAATAGTATTTCAAGTATAAAAGTGACAGCCCTCAGATTTTATAGAGGTTTTTGTTTTGTTTTCTGTTCTGTATATTGGGCAGGTTTCAAAGGCCACCTGAGGCACCTTAAATGGAGAATGCTTAACTGTGAAATACATAAAAGCTAACAGGAAGGAATAATGGCTTACGCACTTGACATAGTATAGCTGTGAGTAAATACACTCTGAAATAAAAAGATTGGAGTTCATTAATAATGACTTTGTTTCAACATTATGATGCTGAAGGCAGTGGAGTTAACATTAGAATTCTATTAATGTAACAGAATAATGAATTAAGACAATGATTTTAAAAACATGGCTGCAATGTTTTGTTCAGGAGAAAAAAAATATAGAGGAATTGTTCTCACTTTACTCCTAGCACACTATAGTTGATCACTGCTAGAAGGTTTCATGGAGACGCTTTCCAAAATGGTATTATAACTAGGTTACTTTCCTGCATTGATTTATATAATTAATAAAACCAAAAGCGGTAATTACTTAAAAATTTAAAGTCTTTATCAGGAACACAAAAGAGCTTTGTAAACTAGATGGATAGATAAGGCCAACTTCAAAAACACAAGTTTTTTAAAAATGATAATACTACACAACTAAATTCAGCTGAGACTCTAAATAAGAGCAAGAGAAAACTAAAGAGATAAATTTCTTTAGAAAATATAAAATAATTTGTATGGTTAGACTTTCTGCAGTGCAAATGATAAAAGCTTTAACAAACCAAAAAGAGTTTTGATTTTCAGTGTTTCATCAAAACAAGATTTCCAACCCAGATCTCTAAATGCTACTGGTATACTTCAAAATAACACACACCTGCTGGTAACTAATTCTCCTTTTTGTGTTTGCATACTCATTTATTCTTAGAAATTTCCTCACAGATAGACATAAGATACAATTTAATCTGAAAGATCTGACAAGATGGCGGCATGAAGTACAGTCCATACTGGTATATCAAGCAATACTTAAGGTAACATTTCTTCTATTTTTTTATTTAGTGTTACAGCTATATGACCACTCTCTTAATCTCATTTTATATATATATAGAACACCTTTAGGTTTCTGCGTCTAAATTTTTTATGAAAACCTTGAAGAAAAGTGGCCCTAAAATGGATGCCTGCGGAACCCCACTAGAGACAAGTGCCCAGTCCGATGTCACCCCACTCACTATAACCCCCTGTGCCCACCCCGTAAGACAATTGCTCACCCATCGCATGATGTGTTTATCCAGCTGCGTGCTGGACATTTTCTCCAGAAGAATCCTGTGAGACACAGTATCGAAAGCTTCACTGAAATCCGAAAATTTATATCAACTCACTTCCCTTGAACAAATAGTTGGGTTACCTTGTCATAAAAGGAAACCAGGTTTCATAAGCACAACTTTCTGCTCATGAAACTGTGCTGGCTGTGACCAATGACTGCGTTGCCCTTCAGGTGTTTTTGAGTACCCCCAGAACAACCTTCTTCACAACTTTACCAGCCACTGAAGTTTCCAGGATCATCGCTCTTACCCTTCTTGAAAACTGGGACAATTTTAGCCAGCTTCCAGTTGACTGAGAGCTCTCCAGATTCCCAAGACCATTCAAAAATCATTGAGAGAGGCCTTGGGATGAAATCAGCCAGCTCTTTAGGTATTCTCAGACTAATCCCATCAAGCCCCATAGACTTACAGGGATCCAGCTGGACCACTAGATTGTGAGCAAGTTCAGAGTTGACTGGGAATTTATCACTCTCATTTATCACAGACATAATCCTCCAGCTCAGGGCCCTAATACCCCAGAGCCCAGCATCTGTGTTGTAGAAGGCGGCAAAAAAGTGTTCAACATCTCTGACTCGTATACTACCCTATTCGTGAAGTGATCATCCTCATCAGGTAATGGGCTGATTTTAATCCTGCACTACCTATTTTTATTTTAAAAAGTTCTTTTTATTGCGTCCCACGGTACTGATCAGCTTCAACTCCAATTGGTCTTTGGCTAGACAAATTTTCTCCCTACAGTGGCAAGTAGTATCTCTGTATTCTTCTTACATCACCTGATCTTGCTTCCACTGGGCAATAACCTTCTTTTTTTACCTCAGCTCCATTTTGGAATTGCCGGCTCCTTGGCCTTGGAACATGTTGCTTAAAAAGTGATCAAAATTTATAAACCCTGGCACCTTCGAAAAGATTTTCCCAGGAGACCTCACTAACCAGTTACCTGAGCAGCCTGAATTCTGCTCTTCTTATGTCCAGAGTTAAGGTTTCACTGGCATTTTTCCTCCCATCAACAGAAATTTTTAACTCAATGGCTTTGGGTTCAGTGTGGCCAAGACAGCCATCAATCACCATTCACGGGACACTCAGTTAACAAGCAACAAATCAAGGAGGGCATCTTTCCTGTTCGGATCCCTCACTACTTGTACCATGAAGCTATCGTCCAGTTTTTTAAGAAACTTCTGGCCCTCATTGTGCAGCTGTGTGGGCTTCCTAGTCAACATCTAGCAAGCTGAAGCCCCACATAAGGACAAAGGCAGTTGATTTGGAGGTATCCTTTTAATCCTTTTTAATTAATTGGTGCTATTGTCCTGGCTAGGTGGTCCATAGTAGACTCCCATGGTGACACTCTCACTATTGGTTTTGTTCCTTAATCCTTAACCAGAATCTCTCAACCATGCCGTTGCCAACTGCAAGCTCTATACATTCTTGTCCTCTGTTACATACAATGCCACCTCCTCCACCTCACCAGCCCTGCCTATCCCTCCCGAATAACCTGTACCTATCCTTCGCCTTAGGCAACCCCACAGGGTTCCTTCTTCTAACTCATCATTTTCCTGGTCCTCAGTCTCCAGACCCTCATACCTCTTCTATAGGGGCACCTGGGAAGAGGAGCAGATGCACCTGGCAACCTGAGCAGGGACCTACCTCGATTCTCTCCCTGACTCTTACATCTACTCCTGCCTGGTGGGGAGACAGTAGGGGCTTGTCCACTTCCAGAGCTGCAGCCAACTGGTATGCTGGACTCAGAGTTGGTGCAGATCAGCTCTGCCAGACAGACCCCTACACACACGCCTTGACACTCTTCAACCTTTCCATCTCCTCTTCAAGTAGTGCCACCAGTAGTATCAATTCACCTATTTGATTTCACTTTTTCCTTATCAGAACTTGCAAATAGATATCATGTTTTCCAAAAATATTTCATTTAGATAAACATAAATTTATCTAATTGTCTAAAATCTTACCTTGAATTTCAGAATTTTCAGCAGGGAAAAATGCTTCTTATGTTGCTGCTGGTGAAATATTCGTGGAGTTTTGAAATGTTTTCACTTATGTCGTTTGGTTTAGTTTATGTAGTGTAGTTTATTCTTGAAATATGGAGTTGCTATATCCATTGTATCATATTTTGAGAGTGTTTAGTTAGTGTTAAGAATTAATGCTAAGACCTTAGATCCTCATATCTTCTTTGTATTTCAACATTTCTTACATATTTTAAGCCTGAGGAGCAAAGAGAATTAAAAACCATACAGGGTGTGAGACATAATTAAGGATAAAAGATTTACAATTGCTATTGAACTTGAGATGAAAGATGTAATATTTAGCATATTTACTTTATATAAATCCACTGAACCTTCCCCATAATTCAAACTGAAGTTCTCATTGGAAATACGAAGATATGAAGAGAATTAAAATGGAATGAAAGCACAAGAGGGACAAAGAGAATTCTTTGCTGCCAATCTAAGCTACACTTTGTCGACTGGTCTGGCTGGGATGGGGCTAATCTTTCACATAGCAGCCCTCACAGGTCTGTTTGCATTGGTAGCTAGAAAAGGGCTGATAACACACCAGTGTTTTGGCTACTGCAGAACAATGCTGGCACAGCCTCAAGGCTGTCTCTCCAACATTCCCACCCCCATATGCCAGTAGGGTTTAGTTGTTTAGTTCTTTGTTTGAGGTTTTCCTTTTGTTTTGTTTTTAATTAAACTTTTTTGTTTCTTTCACCCACGTGTTTTTTTCATCTTGCTTTCCCGTTGTTCTGCTGGGAAGGGCGTGTTATAGTACAGTTTGGTGGGCACCTGGTGGCCAAACAAAGTCAAAACACCACAGCTGAGCAATCTAAAAGCATAAGGAAGTTTTAGTTTAGAAACAAAGTAATTAATCCTTCTCAAGAATCTGTTGTAGAACAGTTTTATCCTGAATAAATTCAAAGTTATTCTTAAATAAAACTCTTTAAACCAAATGTGAAATGTACCTACTTTTCTTTTTTGTTGTATAGTAGAAAACAAGAAGTCTCTGTAAACTACAACCAGATTTAAAATTCTTCTTTTAGTGCTCCAATTTTACTTTCAATCGTTGTTTCTCTGCATGCATAAATACAAAGTCTAACCCTTCAGATGAAGAAGTCCTTACCTCAAATAATTTTTTAAAATAGCTTGTCTTCTTTGACATGTGGTGCTCATAAAATACCCTTTTTCAATGGAACACATAAACAGAAGATTTTCAAAACAGAAATACGATCATAGAAAATTATGTAAGGTAACCTAGCAAGCTGATTCTAATTCAAGTTGTATTTCAGCAATATGTCTTCCCTACTTACCTGCAGGACTCTTTAGTCAGAGGAAAAGTCATCTTTGAAAGGTGATTGATGTGTAGGTTACTAAAATTGTAAGTGTTGTTTGTATAGGTGTGTCATTAACTTCTACTGGCTGCCTTTCTTCATTGTTCAATATTCTCCCACCAAAAGTACAGTGGAAGATGTCCACCTTTTAAATACATGATGGATGTTCCATAAATGCATTAGCATGGATGAATCAACAGCTGTTAGGCAAAAAAATGAGATAAACATTTATTTCATACACTAGGCAGTTGTCAAGCAATATTCATATCCTTTAGTCAATAGAAGAGTGCAAAACAGCTGCTGAAAGGACTTTGATAAACAGATGGCAAGAGCAGTTGAGTCAAGCGGGTATTAACTTAACCCCCGTTATACAATTTCTTAAGTTGCATCCCTTGGGAAGGACTTGTACTGGAAAATAAGTTTAAATTGAACTTTCTCCTTTACAACAACAGTATATGACAGCCTACAGTAAATGTCCCTATGTTTTTTTAGTTGGGTGCATTGCATGAATAAAATGAATGGACCAATAATTGTATCAGACAGAAAGTAGCTGAAAATTCATTCATTACACATGCTGCTAGACTACATAAGACTCCTGAGGGCCTATATTTTTTGGAAAATAACAATGTATGTTTGGTTACTTTGAAAAAAACCCCATGTTTATCCGGTTTTTGTTTTTTGTTTTTTTTTTTTAAAGTGTAAGCTCTTGTATTTCCACTGCACTGTTAAAATCTATGTTTCAGACTAAGAACTGGTCCTTCCCTAGATGCTGGGGGCTTGTAATTCATATGTTTTAGAGAAGGTCTCATTAGCATGCAACATTCGTTGCTCAAGGCTCATTGACCAGCTTTCCTTTTCCATAAAAATATAATGCCAGATTCTACAGTAATTTTCATTTACTCCCCAGGTAAACTTTTGAGTGATCTCTGTAAAACCAATTTGAATAACATCTGTTTCTCCTCCCAGTTTGGCTAGATGCTGACTGAAATACTGAAGAAATTTAAAGCAGCATGCTGAACTACATTTCCAGAACAGTTGTTTCTTTTGACTGGAATCAGCAATCATGATTTTTTAGACCAAAGGAAGACATAGAGATTTTACAGTCTATATTCCAATAAAATATAAATTAGTGATGCCAGTCTTTGTAAAAAAATGTGTGCTACATATTCCAACAGTAGCAAAAGAATACACTCTAAATTAAATACCTAGCAGTTTACTTAGGTTAGGACTTGTTTACTTTCATTTCCAAAAGTTAAATAAGATGCTTAAAGAAAGGGACTTCTGTACTTCAGCATCATCATTGATTACTTCCTAGAAAACATTTAGCCTTCATGCTAAATTTCTATCAGATTCTTTAATTATATTTTAGGCTTTTTAATTACAACTTTAAATTTTATTTAGTTTATTTTAACTAGTTACATAAAAAAAGACTAATTTAGATATAATTTAATTAATACAATAAGTTTGCATTAGCCAATTTATAATTTGGATACTGGAATTAAAAATAATCCGACAAATTGGATATTCATATGTATGGAAGATACGTAAAATAAGATCAGAGGGCTAAGATTCTTACACTGATTATTAATTTAGTCTCCCAGTAGCACAGCAAATATCAGCAAAGCTATTCAGCAATTACCTACAGATGTAAGACACTGCTCAGGGTACTGGGAGGCAATCCATTTATGTAAACATGTACATGAAAAAATGTTTTAGGTATTCTAGGATAGATGAGATTCTTTCACAGCATTTTAAGACATGATTTGAGCCTGTGGTCTCCTGAATCAGCAGTCTGTCTCAAAAAGGGTGATCCTTACTTCTCCGAACTGCCATTGGATTCCTCTGCTCTCGAACTGAGTTCCACTTTAAAGGCTTGTATAAACTCTGGAAACAAAATGTCTCCATATCATAACACTCAGTATCATTGAACAAATGAAGAAAATAAAAAAACCCAACAAAACCAACCAAAAAAACCCTGAACAAACAACAAAAAAAACCTCCCAAGCCCCAAACAAACTAAAAAAAAAACCCAAACAAACAAAAACAAACAAAAAAGCCCAACAAGAAACCCCACCCAAACTCAATCAAACCAACCAAACACAAGAAGCCCCCAAAACCACAAAGAAAATCCACAAAATTAATCAAAATTTGTCTTAATATCTTTTAAAATCACAACATAGTTTTGAAACTAGATGCTTATCTCTCTCTTAGATCTATTGCTAATATTTTCCAACACTACTTGGTGTAGTGTTAAATCAATAAGTGTCAGTGTTACGTTGTAGTATGATATGGGCTTTACCTTCTTGAAACAAATCATTGACTTGGAAGCTGCCACATTAGCAATGGAATTTATGAATGTACTACTTTACCAAAATTTCTACATAATTCAAGTTTCTTTCATATAATTTATGCAATTATAAACTCTTTAAAAATGAAAGTATAAAAATTAAAGAGCCACTGTATGGCTAAAGGGCTTCTGCACCGTATTTGAAATTGTTAATGTGATTATCTTGAAAAATTTTGGTTCCTCTGACAGCCCTCTATAACTATACACATTATTATTCATTCTGTAACGTCAAATAAAGCAAAAATGTGTTAAGTTCTGAGTAGCAATCATGTTTTGTTAAGGCATACATTGTCTCTCGGATAGGCAATATAGATGGATTTTTTTTTTTTTTTAAATATCCACCAAGAGAAGTTGATGTGGGTTGGAAAGATGATCAATTTTGTCTTGGTTTTCCTGATGAGTCTAACAGGCCAAAGTCTGAGAGTGTAAAAAAGGTCTGTAGTAATCACATTATAAGAATCTCAGTTTTTAATTTCCTTTGAATTATCACTTAATAATGTTTACCTTCCTTTCAGCGGCGAGAGTCACAGATGGATATTTGTCTGTTCTCTCACCCATTTTATTTAATGGTCTTTGGTCATATAGGGATGTGTTTTCCATCATTTTACAAATAAACTACTTTCCTCCTCAGATAAGATATTGAAATATAAGACTGATGTTCAACTCAGAGAACCTATTTCACATACAATCAGTACAATATCAGTGAAACCAGATCCCTGTGTCTGGTATTAATAACCTAGCATTGTCAGCATTGCAATCTTTCCTAGCCGAAGAAAGCGGCAATTTAAAACTACAAATGTTGCTGGTATTTTTTAATTTGTTTTTTTGGTTTTTGTTTTGGTTTGTTTGTTTGTTTGTGATTTTTGGGTGGGGTGGAGGGAGGGGGGGGTTGTTTTTGTTTTGTTTTTTTCCTCAAATGCCACAACCACTATTGGAGTTGTTCAAATGTTTATTCCATTTTTTAGTGTGCATATAATTCTTCTTTCTCAGCTTTGATAAATCTTTTATTTACTTGTATGATGATGACACTGTCTTGTTGCTATCTGATAAGAGGACTAGCAAGATTAACACTATTCTTCATGCTGAGCTAACAGAAAGTAATAGAGTGACTTCATGAAAATGGAGCTAATACTCAATTTAGATAAGACTTCTGGGGTATTGTTCACTCCTTGACCTCTGCCAAGGAGGAAGCTTTTCAGATTAACTCTGACAAGAACACACAGCAACACAATGGGTATTACTAAACATCTTCTAGTGTCATATCTGGCCTGTTTTATTCTTTTATCTAATGGCAAGACAGCAGTAAAAATGACAGTATATGTTTATATAGATGTTACCTACATAAAGTTAATATCTTCCAAGTTTGTTTTGTCTTTTTTTATTTTAACCCACTGGCTTTAGAAGATTTCCCTATCTTTATATAGTTAGATTTCAATCTTTTTTATGAGCACTTGTTCCTAAGGCAGAGTTGGTGTCAAATCTCCCTATATTTATTTCCTATGTATATGTTTGCACTGTATAAAAAGGATTGTTTCTTCCAGACAGAGAAGACAATGCTATATAGAACTTATAATTGACTTATTATTTTTGCATCTAGATTTTTTGATAAAAACCTGTGTGGCCTTACAGTATTTTTTCTAGAATAGTAGCCCTATTGGAATTTTAGGTAGTCTTGTAATTCCGTTTTTGGGGGTGAAGTGACGGTAGCATGGCACATATGTGTAAAACCTGAAAGTTGTAAAGAATTTAGAAAAAATCTTACGATTTTTAAGCCATTTACCATACACAAAATAGTCAAGTCTGTATGTTAATTTGAGTTCTTTCTGCTCTTTCCCAAATCTTATCAAACTATATTTTTTGAACATATGAATTGATGAAGTTAACTCAGAAACCTTCTGAAAGGCAAACAATTTCAGAAAAGCTTGTGTTGTTTAAGAGTCTACAGTTCTGGGTTTTCTCTGCAGTGTGACTCTTACCTAAATTTGCAAACACAATCTTCAATAATCTTGAAAGAGAAAACAATTAATAACTATCCGTTCATCGGTGAGTGTATCTGAATCATGTTTTATTCTTACACAGGGACTTCAGCAGAATAATTTCTTTACCATGGTGTCATGACATGTGAACTGACAGTAGTAACATTGCAGGAGCATGCTCTTAGCCTCTGGATATTTTTAGTCAGTTGGGCCCTTCACCAAATTTTTACTGTATATCACCTGGCAAGCACTAATCTCTTAGTTTATATGGTCTGGTTTTCTCATTTCTAATACAAAGTAGTGGGTCCAAAAAATCTGAGAACTTCTATTTTTATGATGTAGATGAAGTACTGTGAAACGACCCACAATAAAAACCAAAATAAAGATCCTCTTGAATATGCGGTATAACTCACTAAGAATATCCAGAGACAGAAATAAATGTGAAATAACTGCAAAGAACATGATGAAGACTATTAACTGCATTCTGCTACATATACACATTATATACATATACACATACCAATGTTGTGTGTAACATATACAGTGCAAGGATAGCGTATTTTGGATACAACATCCAGCTGAGACACAGGCTGCTATAGAAAACACATCAGGAAAACATGAAAAAAATGGTTAAAAGTTTCAGAACTGCTGGAAAAGCAGCTCAAAGCACACTAATTACCAAACCAATATAATAGGCTGCCTGTGTTAAATAAATGTCACTAATGAGATGTACTTATATTTACCCACATAGTACAATCCTTAGGTTTGCCTTGAATAAAAATTAATGCTTCTCCTATTAAACCTAGAAATTAAGATTCTTTTTTCATTCTTTCCCTCCCCTCCCCCCTCCCCTAGGATGTGCCCTGTTTAGTTTGAGTTATGCTGTTTAATCTGCACACCCATCAGGCTGCCTGCATAACCCAAATACACTGGCACCTCTTGGAGGCTATAAGCAAAAAGAAAGAACAGCTGTTAGCAGGTCTCTGTGAGATAATAAATCAGCAACAGGTGCTCTAGGCACTCAGGAAGACTGGAGATCAGGTTGCAAATGAAATATACTTAAGAGGAAAACGGAAGAAATAGAGCAACCTGTTTGTAAGACAACATGAAGAAACTGTATTTGATTTTGGCTCCTGTAAAACTAAAATTGGCAATGGGATGAAAATCAACACAGCTAATTAGTAAAGCTGCAGAGAGCCTGGCTAAAAAAGGAAAAAAAAAAGAAAAAAAATTGAATAAATTTACCCTCTTTATTAATCAGAATAATAAAATAATTCAATTACCCATGAAAAAAGTAGACAAAGTTTGTATTTTTCTGCTAACGGCCAAAGAAAAAATGCTGAAATGAAACCTTGTTTGTGCACTGGTATTTCTAATAGGTTTCAAAAAATTCATATTTGGATGCTAGCATTGTAGTAATGCTCTGATTTTTCTCTTTACCTTCCTTCTCTCCATGACTAAAATCAAGGGTAGTGATAGCTCAAAATGTCTGCCACTGATACAGTTCTTCAGATTTTCTTTTCTCTTGGTATCTTCTAGCAATCTCTGTGCATGTAAAATGAGGCTGAAATCAAAGCAGAAAGGAGACAATGGACATAACAGATTTTTAAGAACATCAGAACTGGAAAATATGTTTTTATTCAATGCTTTTTTTTCAGTTACTTCATCTTTATAATTTTTCTTTTTTATTTCCCCTCTTACATCCTAGAAAATAGAAGAAATTCACAGATATGAATCAGTTTTCATTGCTTCTTTACCGTTAGGTGGTTTTCTATTTATATATACTCTCTTGGATTTAAAAAACTGAAGATGTTTTTGAGACTAAGAACTAATTGTCTATTAAAAAAAAGTAGAGTGAGAGTTATTGTGTGACAAATTGCTCTTATTACTCCTTGTAGCACTTTGGAAGATCTAATTGGAGAGCAAGATAAGGCTGTTCTATGTGTCACCAACACACAGAATTAAGTCCCAAACACTGTACAAACTCTGCATGAAATAAAGAGGCAGAACATACAGGTACAAATCTGATGGAAATGTAAAAAGAAACAGCGCACATATATTGAAAATCTTGGTACCAGAAGATTAATAGTAGAAGTCCAGTCTTTGGTGTTATTATACAATGAGCCTTTATAATAATCCCATCAATTTCAGAGGACTAGTGACAGTGGTGGTTGTAAATAAACAAAACAAACAAAACCTGTAGTCCCTTAGGCTTTTCCTCCCTACTTCCCCCAGGCCTTGAAAGTCCTTTCAATCAGTTATCTGCACACTTCAACTGTTAAGCAACTCTCATTCAGGAGCCATGACCCAGGTCTTACCCAGGCCAAACTATTTTATGTTTCCTCCAGAGCCACCAACAATAATGACTTTTCTTTTTGTAAATAGCCATAGTTCTGTTTTTAACATTTATTTTTCCAGTATTCGTGTGTATTTCATATACATATCTTTATAATTCCAGAAGGTAAAGAACTTATTCCTTGAACGTGTGATCTCTTCCTTTGTTTCTTTAATATAAAAATACTTAATGATTTCTAATGAACAGTAACAAAGCAGGATTTTTGTGTCTGTGTTTCACCATCTATAATTTACCCGAGCAAGACAAAATTCTCTTTTAAATTGCAAAATATTGTTTTCATTTTAAAAGTACTTTCTTGTTTTATGACTTGAATAATAGTCAGTACCCTCCAATGTCCCAGCAGAGTAGTAGAAATACATAAATTAGAGCCCAAGGCAACTCATAAGGTGTTTCACATTGCTCGATAGTCCATTGGTTGGCAGAACTAGTAGAGCAAAATATTTCAGACTTGGATTGATATATTTTATTCCACAGGATCAGAACAGTTGGGGTTGGAACGGACCTTAAGGATAACTAGTTCAACCCCCTGATCATGGACAGGGACATCTTCCACTAGACCAGGTCACTCAGAGCCCCATCCAACCCGGCCTTGCACACTTCCAGAGACAGGGCATCCTCAGCTTCTCTGGGCAACCCATTCCAGCGCCTCACAGGAAGTGATAGTTATCTTGACAATAACATATTTCTTCCTCAGGCCGTGATTTTCCCTTGATCTGATCCTAATTCCAGTTCTAGTTATGGAGATTCTTGGAGTAAGCCTTGAAACAAGAATTATTCTGCTGCCAATTGAGCACCAACTTCTCAGTGATGTGTGCTTGAAAGATGGCTGGTGTTGGAGTCGCCTTCTGATTTCCACTTTCTTGTACTTTGGGAAGAGAAATGCTTGAAATCTTCACCAAAAACAGTTAAAAATTTTAAGTGTGGGTTTTATCAGGTAGCATAATTTCCTGAACAATGGCTGGCCAAAAACTATTAAAAATCTAATAAAAATCCCAGATATTGTTATGCTTCCTAAATATTGCAGCTGTGACTTAATTTTCTTACTATTTTTAAAATTTTGTTATAAGCACAAAATATATTCTAATGTACACACTGATACCCTTTTGGTAAACCAAGAAATTAAGATGATTAGTGTTTTGTTTTGTTTTGGGGTTTTTGTGGGATTTTTTACTAGAAAAAAAAATGATTGTACTTTCTTAGCAGATTTAAGATGTATATTTTAATTTTTTCAAGGAGAGTTAATAAAAAATAGACTTAATATCAGGGTATAACGGAATATTTTTATGCACCTTTACACTCATTTAGCAACATCCCCCTCTCCTTTCTTTTCCAGTAGCAACAATATCTGACAAAAAGAACATGCCCTATAAATTTTTTTGCTGTAGGGTGTTGACTTTTTGTTGCTATTAATTAGTAGTTTGTTTATATGTGAAAAGATAATCATGAGAAAATACACAACTGGATGTGATGAAGCAAATTTGAAATAAGGTTCTAGAGAGAAATATGTTGGGACTTTTGTTGTTTTGGGTTTTCTTAATAGTAATATTTTAAAATAGTATACAGATGGAATAAAATCCTGCATACAAAGGATTAGAATATGGTGACCTAAAATTTGAGATGTTTAGTAAACATGACATAGCTTTAAGTCCTGACCCTGAGAGTGCCAGAGATGTAATAGATATGCCTAAAGAGACTTCCCAGAGGAAAGGTTGCTTCTTGTCTCTACCTCTTAGTAATGACTTATGCCCTATATTTCATGTTCTAATTAGCCTTATAAATGTTTAATTTTTCCTTTTGCTGTTGTGAAAAGCTGAGATTGTTCTGCTGGAGTATTCAGAATTACGTGATACTAATAATGAAGAACTGAAACTACAGTCTTTTTTGTACTTCGCCTCTGCTTTTATTTTCCAATAAGCCCTTCTCAAATACAAAATAGATTTGCTCATTTCCTTTTAGGATAAAACAGGAACAACTGTCTTTAATGGCATAATTTCTAACTTCTATCTAGTATTGCTTTTTACACTTCAGATTGAGACAGTATCCTGGTTTAGTAATTTGACCTTCAAAGAAAAAAACATGTTTTGCACAGTGTGAGGCTTGTTAGCCCAACAAAGAGCATTGTAAGCAGCTAGCAAAAATCACGCCTTCATCTTTCACTCTGCAGTGACTTATATCTCTTGACCAGTAAATAAGTCTTTACCTCAAGAACAGTTCCATAATTGGCTTGAAAGGTTTTTTTTTTCCTTTTGTGACAAGACATATAAATGCTAGGACCAAAGTTTTCATGATGTGTAATGGAATAATTTAATGCAGAGAGGTTCCTTTAGACTTTAAATGAAGTATCAAGGGATATTTGCTGGGAAAGAATATTACTTGTGAAAGAGAAGTTAATGGAGTGAGTAAACAAAATCAACATCCTTTCTTCTTCTGCAAATTTATATTGGCTAAAAGATGCAGCAGTGGATTTTATAAGTAAATTATTTGTAGTATCCCACTGTCACTCAGTAACTGGAAAATTCCTTAACTTAGTGAAACTGTGTTTGAAGAGTGCATTTATGGCTTTTGAAATGATGGCTTTAATTATTGATCAGACACTTCAGCATGGCATCCATAAATGCAACACATTACTTACTTTAGGAATTAGCTGTGAAGTTAAAAAAAATGCTGAGTAGATCATGGCTGCCTAATTATTTTAAGCTCTAAGAGTCTGATGTTGGTCACCAAAGGAAAAGAATGTTGGTCCTTTTCATAAAATGTAGCATATACTAGCTTTTATGTGTTTAATTCAAACTAGTTCATATAATCCAATCTGTAATAGGTCTTGATAATTTTTATGGGCAAGAATGCTATAATCTCCTAGGCATAGGATACAACTCAAGTTTGTAATCCTTTTTTTTGGTAGAAAGCGTATTTCTTATTTAATGTTTCTTAAAGTATTTATGTATTAAATATTCACCGTTTTGTAGGATAACCACCTGCTGAAACCCTGAAGAACTGTTAGTAGAGTAAGTCTCATAAAAGTTGGACAATATGTTAATATATTCTGCCTCTGTGTGCTCCTGTTTAATAATGCATGCCATCTCATCCTGGTGCACAGCATATTCTCTCCTCAACTTAACATTTGTTTATAAATATTATAACAGAAGTTCTTCAATTGTTAATCCATTTTGCACAACAACGACTTGAGAGACCCCTCATTTCACTGTGTGCCAGAAAGCATGTGCCAGAAAGCTGTTCTTTGAGATCAAATATAAAAATAATTTAGGGCTTCTGTAATGATGCAGAAAGTAAAATAGACTTTTATTCTGCTAGACTTTTAATTTTTGTGACAGTTTTTCTTTGAATAAAATTTATCTGAATTTTCTAAGAAAATGGCAATATATTTGCCTATATCAAGTATACATAAATGAGATTTTACATTTCCATAGGCTTGAACTGGTCTTGAGTTTGTCAAATTAATTTTTTTCTTTTTTTTTCCTATTTTCCTTCCAGCATTGACAGTATTTTGATGAATAATTCATGGTGATGTATGTGTATGTATAAAATGTATTAAAAGCAATTTGTTGGAATGGAATCATGAGGCTGATAATTACTAAATGCAATACTTTTGCTCATTAAATCTTGTTGATTATTTCTGGTATACTTCAGCAGTCAGAAGTTTTCGTCAATTCAGTATTTCTACTTTAAGAATTAGGTTAGCATGTCAGTCTCAGCTTCACTATCGGAGGATGAGCTGCAGAAGATTAACTAAAATTTGGAGACTAGAATTTCTTGATTTGAAGTGCCTAGACTCAAGTGAGAAGTCAGAAATCATTCTGTAAAGCCCACAGGTTCATCGTCCATTGTGTGCAAAATGATGTTCAGAAAATACAGTCTCTTTTACAGAAGCATTCTTGCGTATACCAGACTCTCTAGAACAGGTAATAGTTGAGGGGTAAATAACAATGCTGCAGGAGAGCTATCCAGATGTCAGGACAATGCTCCTCCTCTGACGAATATCTTGCAAAATCCTCTATGTTTTATTAAAAAAAGAAAAAAAGGCATTTGTTGCTGCTTATTCGGATATTTTGGTAATTCACTCAGGCTTAGGAGGTGGACTGATAGTTCCTGTCAGGGAACCCTTGATTCCTCCATAAAGAAAGAGTACAAACTGTATTCTAGGACAGCTGCCCTACTTTTGAGGTTAATCCAGACCAAAATCTGAATTAAGAATCTTTTGAAGTTCTAACAGGTGCAGACTTCAACAGAAGTATACTGATATAACCACTTTTCCAGTTTGTCTTGCAGTTCCTCTCATCTTGTCCAACTTATACTGAGACATACACTAGGAAGAACCAAAAAGGTTGTGACTTGTTTATTCCCTTTTTCCCTGTCCATGAAGAAATTTCTGTTGCTGGAAACTACAGTATAAAGCATGACAGCGGAATAAAACATTTTCGATAGCCTTATGTCTCCATAAAGTATTGGTTATTTTTTTGTTCAAATCCCTCTAATATTGCTCATCCAATTTAAAAGAAATTTAATTTAACCTGGTAAGCAAAGGCTGTTTACAAAATTTCATTTTCTACTTGTTCTTGTAAAACTCATTTTGAATTCAAACAGTTTTCAAACACGATTTTGAAATTAATATTTTTTTAAAAATACACTAAATACATTTAGGCTACCTGCTCTAAACACGGGCTATTAAAAGATGTTACTTCAAATATGGCTGGGTGTCATAGTTACTTTCAATCATCTATGGCTTTCACATTACCTAGAAAAGCAAGCAAATTCCCAGGCTTTCCCAATAAATACTGAAATGTTCTCAGCATTGGGCTTTAAATTGTACATTTTTTCCCTTCTCTTTCTAAGTCATCATATTAGATTCCATTCTGATTTAGTATTAATTTAGTGCTAGTTACAATACTTTTACTGGAGTAGTACATAGGATACAACTGATGAAGGAAATTCACTTTGATATATGCTTAAATATTTTTTATTTCAAAGTGTTTTCCTTCCTAGTAGTATAAGCTGTCAACAATATTTAGAATTTTTCTAAGAAGGGTTAAATAAAAAAAAAAGTTTGTCTTGAAAATTGAATGTTTACTTTCAGGGGTTTTTTTGTGTCTGTAATACCTTCATACCTCTAAATAGGCTGAAGAAGGTCGCATTAATAATCATTTAATCACTGGCTTCTGGCAGAAGAACCTTGTAACAGATGACCAGTTGTTTTGGTTTGGCTTGGTTAGTTTTTGGATTTTGTTTGTTTCTGGTTTGGCTTTCATTTTGCTATTAGTACTTCAGTGTTATCAAATACCTTATAATGAAACTAATTTATGTTTTGTGTTTTGTTTTTATCAATATTTTTGTGTTCAAGAAAATAACAAGCAGTGAACAAAAGAAAAAAAAAAGAAAAAAAGGAACCAAAACCCAAAAAAACTCCAAATAAATGGTTTAGAGCCAGAAATTTGTCTTAATTATCCTTATAAAGCAATTTTAAAGACAAGAGTGGCTGTTTTCCAATTGATTAGCTGTACTTCTGGGATTGCCCCTGCTGTTCTAAATGACTCTTGCCTTGGGGTGACATAGATCAGTGAAATATGCTTCCTAGTGATGCTAGCAAGCCACAAAATCACTAATTAAAACTGAAAATCTATTTTTGTGTGC
This sequence comes from Melanocharis versteri, assembly GCA_013397845.1. NCBI lineage: Eukaryota > Metazoa > Chordata > Aves > Passeriformes > Melanocharitidae > Melanocharis > Melanocharis versteri. Next base: position 16,189 of record VZTG01005663.1, on the reverse strand, counting down.
ATAATAACATAAAGTTTCTTAGCATCCCTTGCAGGCTTCAAGAGCACTTGAACATTCTTTCATTTGCATCTTTATAGCCCACAGTGTATTCAATGCTTTTTTTTTTTCCTTTTTAACATATGATACAATTTATAGATTAAGTAAAAACTTTTACTGTTATATGGGTGTTTGATCACTTGTATATCTCTACATATTTTAGGAATGCAGAGTAGATGACAATTGGCTTAATCATTCTTTCTTCAAGAAGGAGCATATTTAACAGGGGGTGAAGTTAAATGAAACCTCGCCAAATTTCTCTGTATATAATTCTTCCCCAGACAGGTTAAATAAGCTGACATTCTTCCCTGGGAAAGCTGTGACTTAACAGAAACTGCAGAGACCTCAGTGCCTCAAGCACAGACACTTGGCACTTCTGTTGAGGAAGTGGGGTGGTGCTGTTACTAAGGCAACTGGCCCTGCTACACACAGAGAGATCCATGATTTGTATTTGTGACAGGAAAAGTTGTGAGATGCTTCAAAAATGCTTTTTATAAAGTTCTCAGCATTTTAAAATGGACAAGCAAATTATAGAACCCACTTCTGCATGCCATTTGATTTGCCAGTGCCATTTGGTTTGCGTTCCAGCAGAAACATGGTCATTAAGATAATTAACTTGCTAAACATTTACAGAAGCATGTGGCAAGATGACCTGCAAGCATGTAAGTGATCAGCAGTGTCAAATCAAACACAATAGGCTGATCAGCACATTTCTGTTTGTTACATAAATACAGTTATTAAAACTGTAGAAATGTGCTCTGTAATGAGAAAGATAATGTTCCCTTGAGATAGAAAAAATCAGCTGATATTCCACTATATATAGACCACAAAATTTCAACAAAATAAAAAAAATAAAAAAATTAAAAAAAAAAAGAAATTCAAAACAAATTTGGCATACGGCATTATTTTTTAGCATGTATGCATGACCATGCTCAGAATAGGGAGAGCCATTATTTCACACTTTTGAGTTGTTGTTTTGTGTTACTTTGCAAAGGCACACTGAATATCACAGTAAGCAAAATTTGCTAGTACATTATCATCTAACATTGAGATCCACTAGTTACACAAAAAAAGTAAGTGAATGGATGCAGTAAAGAAAAAAGGAAAGGATATCAAATATCTGGATATCTGTGGATTACAGAAGCCGGATTTTATCTTGAGTGTATGACATTCTGCATGAAATGGTAAATTCTAAAACTATGTCCAGAGTGATTCAACAGATCCAAGTTACTTTTCTCTAATAGAGAATCCCTAATGGCAATTCCTTTTATATTTTAGCCAATGAATGTTTAGAGTTCATGATATAAGTCTATTTTTAAACTATCCTTAGTTTAAAGATTTAAAACTTTCTTGTGTTGAAAATCTTAAGTATTCACATTTGGTGTTGTGCCAGATGCAAAGTAGGATTTTCTGTGAGAGAAAATAGCAATGTTTCAAGCACAGCCTCTTTCAACTGTAAGCCTAGTTTAGTTTAGTGATGGTTCTCACTATGTGTCCTTTGACTGGTTTTCAGATGCTGCAGTGTTTGTAAATGGCCTAAAGAACTTAACAGATCTAAAATGGGAATTTAATCCATGCTAAATACCCTCCTGCCTCAGCTCAAACCATCTATGATTGTCCTGAGAAAAAATGTTAAAAGTTATGTGAAGAGGTAACCTTTCTAACTCAAGTTCATCTGTTAGCTCTACACAGTCTTATGGAAATATATCTCCTCTGGCTTTATTGTAAAGCATAAAAATTCAGAGCAATAGCATGACATACAAGTTTTTGATGTGTACTGTTTTCTTAATTGCATATTTGCTAATATAATCTACATATTCTCAGAATCTTTTTCATATTAATTTGAAAAGTTCTAGTTCTAGACTTGAAAAAAATCTGAAAGTTTTTTAATAGATATAATTATCATCATATCTTCTCATAAATCATTAACAAAACAGAACCTTTATAAGATGATCTGTCACAGGACGTTCTATTTTTTATTTATTTATTCTATGTTTCTTCCCTTTTCTTCTTTCCTTTTTTTTTGTTTTATATTAGTCAGTGGGAGGGGTCAAGAGATGGATTATTCCTTCTAACTCCTCCTCTGCCATTTCCTGATTGCATTAGTTTTAATCTTGTGAACAAAATGTCCTGTCTGGACAAATCCCCACTCTTGATAATGCATCAAGAAATTTACAAAGAAGCAGGATGTCAAAGACATATGACTCAGGTAAGGATAGCATTTCATTAGATCACATACAATTGAAATCTTTCTCAAGCAATAGGATTTTAATGATTTCCAGAGCCATCAGTAAAGCCAACAAACAGAAAATGACAGAATTATCTAACTTGGCATTAGGTGGCACTTGCTTTTTTTCTTTCTTTTTCCCCACAGGCTAGAATCTTTGTGAAGGTTCAAACTTAGTCTTGCATAAGAAAAGTTGTAGTTGCTGAGGAACGACGTCCCTCTGGGCTACACAATAAAGGTGGTTTAGATGCGATGAACAGAATCCCATAACAGGTGAGGGTGGAAGGGGCCACAGTGGATTGTCTGCTCCAACCTCCCTGCTCAAGCAGGGTCATCCTAGAGCATGTGGCACAGGATTATATCCAGACAGTTCTTGAATATCGCCAGTGAAGGAAAGTTACCTCTCTGGGCAACCTGCTCCAGTCCTTGGAAGTTATTCCTTGTGTTCAGGTGGAACTTCTTCTGCCTATTGCCTCTCACCCTATTGCTTGGCACAGCCGAGAAGAACCTGGACCCATCCTCTTGACACCCTCCCTTCAGACACTTACAGAAGTTGATAAGCTTACCATCCTGTTATTAAAAATTCTACAGTGATGCCTCTGCCTGAACTAGGTTGCTAACAAGACTGTATGCCAAAGTCAATAGTTTGGGTTTTATTTAACAGTAAATGAGAGAGAGACAGAGAGAGAGGGAAAGAGAGAGAAAGAGAGAGAGAGAGAGAGAGAGAAAGAAAGAAAGAAAGAAAGAGAGAGAGAAAGAAAGAAAGAAAGAAAGAAAGAAAGAAAGA
>VZTG01005663.1:0-13066 GCA_013397845.1 Melanocharis versteri | reverse complement strand
GAAAGAAAGAAAGAAAGAAAGAAAGAAAGAAAGAAAGAAAGAAAGAAAGAAAGAAAGAAAGAAAGAAAGAAAGAAGAGGTTGGGGGAGAGAAAGAGAGTGACAGAGACAGAAAAAAATACCGTTCAGTGGATCCCAACGGTGTCCTGTTGATTCTCTCCATCAGATCTTCTTGGCGGTGAGGGTCCCCCAAAAGCATAAAATTCAATGAATTAATATATATTTGGGCCAGGCGGGAACATCCCAGTACCTCCCTGGCGGGGAGCAAGTTTGACACTGTCTCTTGCATCAGACTCTGGATTGGTTGCATCAGTTTGCATCACATGCAGTGCTCTTGTGCAAGGCCTCGGGAATGAGTCTGGGGACACTTCAAGGGTATTTGAGGGATTATGAACCCCCTCAGCTGCCCCTCATGTGAATGTCTTGGGTGCATGTAACCTTCCTAGAAGGGGGGATTTTACGCCTGAGCCAGTTTGTGTAAGGGATGATGGATGTTCACTGCCTCTGACCAGAGGTTATGCAACACACAAAAAAATATAGATAAATGTTTCTAATAATGAAATCAGAGAAAAATAAAAGCACATTCAAAAAGAGGAAAAATTAATGCATTATTAATATTACTTCTTTTTAAGAAATGTTTAAAGTTAACAGACTGGATCAAAGCAGATACTGGTTTCCAAAGCAATACTGAACTTTTAAAACAATTAAAACAAAAGGCAAAACAATCAAGGTCAGAAAAATGAAACTAAGTAATTTGAAACATACAGGGAAAAACTGGAAAAAAATGGTCAGTGAGAATTAGAATTAGGGAAAATTAGGTTTTGGAATCAAGAGTTGTAGAATCGTACCTGCTTCTCAGATCTGAAATGCTGAAAGTATACTTCTCTGCTGGTCTGAGCATAAATGACTTCTTGGGCTCACTGAGTTCACACTGTCCCTTTTGTCAGGTGCTACTTATTTTTCCATTGGGTAATGGATTAGGCACATTAAGTTCATGGCTTTAAGCAACAGCTTTGTCCTGTTTATGCTTATGAGAGAAACATCAATCACATTCACCCCACAGCTCTGTAAGTTCTACTCATGTCTCACTAGCTTAGCCCAAGTACGATGCAATTTGTAGAGACAGGTATTACTCCCAGTGGTGCCTTCCTACCATCGTGGTCTTTCCCGACCAACTCAGGAAACCTCACTGTGAGTGTTGAACTCTACAATGCAATAGGAAAAGCTAATTTTAACAGAATTATATTATCTGGAAACTTGTAATTATTTCTTTTTTGAATGTCAATATATTTTTCACTTTTGTATGTCTATGAAACACAGTAATGAAAATTAATAAAGGAATTGTTGGTTAACATAAGATGACCTGCAATGACAGATGATAATTTTGTTGTTGTTGTTTATTTTGTGCCTCTTAGTGTTCACATACTATCAAAGAATATTTTTCATATTATCATCTAACAAAAACTCTACATACCTTTCTGTTTGCTGTCAAGAAAAGACAAAGAGCTGAAACACTGAGATGATATTATCTTTAGAAACAGAGATCAAAACATAAAATCTGCTTATTTTATTTTATTTTAATCTGATAAAATGTTACTTTCATTGCCTGGGACAAAATAGGGCCAACATCAACGAAGACATAGGGGGATCTTTTGGAATGTGTATAATTTTTTCATGCGCATAATTATTTTGAATAGAAATATTTCATATGTGGTACTGGGGTTGAGCTAAAGGTTATGCCCACTGGTCTGGCCTCAATTAATAAACATCAATATTTGCCTTAATTTTATTGTTTTCATTGGAATGGACAGTTAATCTTGATCGACTTTCTTAGTTTATATTTTACTCAGGAATCATCTTTTGTCACCAAGTCCCTTTAAGAGAGAAATTGATAGTTTAGGGACACATTTTTTAAACTTTGACTGAAATTATTAAAAAAAAAAAAACAAAAACCCAAACCCCTGAAACTCAAGACCAGACAAGAAATCAAACCAACCAACCAGCAACAAAAAAAACCCCACTCACAAAAAACTCCCAAAACAGGACCAAAACCAACCCCAAATCCAAAAATACACATACACACACACAAAAACAAGAACCTTAATGGAATAAAACAGAATTTGACTTTATCTATTAATAATTTCTTAACCTTAGCCTGATAACCTTTTGAAATGTAGACCCAGTACCCATTTGTTTTCTTTAGTTCCCATGATATCCAAATTTTTTCCAGGTTCCAGGTATATAAATAGTTTTGAAAAAATGTTTATACAAGTTTTCCTATTTTTTGTACACTGGGTTTATTGATGTGACACTTTGACACAGCATGTGGTCCTCTTTAGCCTTACAGGGTCTATGCAGTAACAGCACAGAAAGTGACATGGACAACCAAAAATGCTTTCACAGGAAAAATAACGATGATCGCTTGCTATGATTTATAAGAGCCTGTATTTCACTCTGTTAACCTTGGCTCATATTTTCATAGAAAATGCCAGTACATTGTCCAGTTGTTAGTTTTGCATCCAGCAGGATTTCTCAGAAATTCCCTACTGTTTTCAGGATGTCTAATACCTTGAGACAGCTGCGTAGCCTCCCTGCAGATTGCTGTCTATACCTTACAAAGGAAGGTCTTACCTGTCTCATTCTCACATTCTTGGTTGATGTGGTCACTTGGCAGGGGAGCCCATTACTACTTCCTGAGGCCACTTCTTCCCTTGCTGGAGTAGAAACTGGAGACTTCATGGGATTCAAGTCACTGCTCATGGTGTGCCATTTGAGAAGAGGCACAAATGGTACTTCATCTCAAGGAGATCCACTTTTGCTGGAACTGTGGTTTCTTATGTGACATATGGTCAGTCTACAGAAGGAGTTTGAAACCTAGGAATCTGAGCCTAGGACACTTGAAGTCATTTATGAATACTAAAATGATAGTCCTTTCTCACTCCTTGTGTAAAAGTATGCTCCTCACATTGCTGCATTCTACCCCTGGATGTGCAACCTCGTGGCAAGTTGAACCCCTGTCACTCTTGTCCTGTATATTTAGATATGTACACCCATGCGTGAATCATCTGTTGTAACTCATTTAATAATTATGGAGGGGAAAAGTAATGAAATAAAAATAATTTCTAGAATGATACTTTTGATTAAAATGTGGTAGACAAAAATTGTTGAGCCCTGGCTGGCTCCAGACAGATGCTGGAAATCATCACAACAATGAAATTGCAAGGATGAAAGCAAAATGGGACATTCAAGTAGCCTCACTTAACAACATGCAAATCCCAAAGGGTGAATACAACATAATGCAGATAACGTGGGCAGAAAGGGTATAAGCAAATTGCAAGGTCAAAGAACCATGTGCCACAAATGTCCTGTAAAAATACGTATTTTTTCTTAATTAAATAGGAATTTGTTGATTTCTAATCACATTTTTTTAGGCAGAAAACTTAGGAAGTCCAATACAATAGGTATAAACTGTCTATTCTTCATATCAGGAACTTCATTTTCAAAACAAATAGTTTTAAAAATATTGAAGAGTTTAAAGAAAAGCAAAGAAAATGTACCAGAAAAAAACAAAAAATCAAGCAGAAACAGGGAGGAAACAATGGCAACACTATCATAAAAAAACCCAAACCAACCAATAACCACACTAAAAACCAACCTAACAAAAACCCCTCAAAGCCAAAAATTGTTAAAATGTAATCAGCTTTGTTTATAAAATTAATGTTGTATTTAGCAAGTTATCTGAATTCTTTAACACTGTATTCAGACAAAAATATATTAATATTTTCCCATCAATTCTGTATTCTATCTGCATCGATATAACCTGCAAAGCCAAGTATTGTTAAGAAGGCTTTTCAACACTTGACATTTTATTTAAAAGGGGTTGCTAGGAGCTAACCCGGTAAACAGCACAGTAAAGACAAAGATACAACAGACTGTTCTGGTAATCACATAAGGTTAAATCTACAATTCTTTCAAGGTTAAGAATACTCACACTATGTGAGCACCACTGGATAGGGAACTACTCTGTTTATGAGTACTTGTGTGTGTCATCGTATTCACACAGAAATAATTTGTGTCTAGCATGTAAATAAAATGCAACTATTTGGAAGAATAGTGGTTTTCAACTGAGGCATTCACATTTCTGAAGACAAATGAGAAGACAGGAGAAGGATTAAGTGGCTCTCATTAGTGTGAGATTACATTCTAACAACTGGCTTCATTCCAAAGATGACTATTACTGAAATAAATCAGACCAAAGGTTTGATAAAACAGAACATTCCAGAAATCAGTGATCATTAGGTCTAAAAGAATTCTGACAGGTGTTACTGTATTAGCTACTGGATGAACAACTGCTTTTATTCCCAGAGTTTAAGTATTATCCAATTTTCTCAAGAGCAAAAGCAAAAAATACTTCAAGCAAAAGGCCTTAGGAAGTTATAAATGAAATAGTAAAGGATTTGGAAGAACTTGGGATAATTTAAGAAGTCAAAAAAAGTATGTTAAAAATGTTCAAACTACGTCATCATTAAATACAAAATGATCATCAGATTGCTAAGACTTTTGAAAATACAGTAACAAATGGAAATAAACAATTTTAGATTCTTCCTTTTAAAGTGGGACCCTGTATTTGTCACTGGAAGATGCCACCTAGATATTTACTTCTTTTGAACATTCCAAAAACCAATAAACTGCAATTGCAAAAGTTAAATCGATTTCAAAAATCCAAACTTGAACCCAAAAACCTGATTTTTTTTTATGAATATAAAGGTAATATGATATACTGAGTATAAATTAAGTGACAAGATAATCCTTTTCTCTATCAATCCATTTTGTAAACATAAATCTTCATTATTATATATGAAATACAGAATTGTATATAAATTAAATATTTTGAAAACTAATTACAGCAAAGGTCTAAGTAAAATTTATGACATCATGCAGTTACTGCTTCAAAAGTTTTTAAGACTATTACATCATTTCCTCATTTGAAAAGCACTGTCAGAATGACTTCCAATACTTTAGATTAAGGGACTCTGCCCCCATTGATAAGATTTAACCCATCAGTGCCTGGAAGCTGATGTTCAGTTAACCTCAAGCTCAGTGAGAAGTTGCTTACCTTTGTCAAATTAGAGGCCCACACAACCGTGTCTGATTCTGTTCAGTTGACAGCTGAACTGAAACTGCGTGTCCTTCAAGAATTCTGCTTACTGCAGTGTTTTGAGTCTTCCTGTTTCCACGTCAGTTAAAAAGAGAAAAGAAATTTGTTGACTCTTGTTTGAAGATGAAGGTGTTCTTGAGTCAATACAGAGAGGTGAAATAATGAAAGATTGATACTCTGAAATCTGACTGGGAAACTCCTGTTAAATCCTTTTTATGATTTTAAACATATATATATATTATTCAAAAATATGTTATGCTATTGAATGATTTTTGGATACTTTCCCGACGTCAATGATCCTGAATTTTTATCTTGGTCACATTGGTCGTGTCTGCCCTGGAGTTTCAAGTACTACTGAGAAGCATTACAATTTATGGACTATAACTTGTTTTTCCCTTTGTTGTTCTTGTTGCTTTATTTTCCTGCATATAATTTATTTTTTTTGGTTGTGGAAGGCAGGTGTTTCCAAGAGGAAAGAGTCTAATGAGAAAGCTAAAATTCAACATGTTTCTCTGCTTTGCAATTATGTCATTCTTTGAGAAGTTAGGCTCTGTTAGCGTTGCATTCATCAAACTTTTATTTAAAAGAGAACATTTTTTTCATTTAAAAAGAACAATATGTTATTTCCCTGTAACCTGGAAAATATTATTTCCACTCTGAAAAGAGTATGGAGATTATTTATAACACCTATGGTGACATGACATGTACGCTTAGGTGTGGCACTTTCATACTAGCTAGAGATAGTCAGTGTTGAAATACATCCATCTATGATAATTAACTGGAGTTACCCCTAGAAATGATAACTTAAGAGGTGGTATAGTATTTACTGCTTTGTGAGAGAAAAAGATAGGAGAATTTAATAGAAAGATGCATTCATGCAATAAATGAAGATGTTAAGGAAATCTTGCAGCAGATGAAGTTATTATTCAGCTGACTGCTTTCCTCCTTCCAGATCAATGGAGATGCCATCAGACTACTGAACAGCTATTTTAAGTGCTGTAGATATAATATTTTAGAGAGTTCAGAAGTATTCTTTCCTATCATCCTCACAGAATATGGTTTTCTATTAATTCCTTTGGCTAGCTAAAGATGAACATATAAAATTGAAAATCTTGGTAAGGTGTCCAAGTTTTATATCACTTCAAGAAAACCCTGTTGACATTTAATAATTTGAAAGTAAATCCTAATAGGTAATATCTACTCGTTATCACATGGACAGTTCTGTTTCCAGGCAGGAACAGTTTGTTATCTGCCAAGTTTCATTTCATGATTTCTACCTTGGGAAAGATAACAATAATTTAGAGGATCTATCTGGATTATAGGACTAATCTCTTTGTCTTGCATTTCAATTGGTCTTCCTGCTCTGAACAGGTATTGAAAGCTGTTGTTACTATTCTGTCTTATTCTTCTCCTCTCTGAAATTGTGAGTGGCTTGATGGCCTGTTGAGTGATGGTTTCTCCTTCCACCCTGAACTTCTGCTTTTGTTACTATTATTCTGCCAGTTTGCCAGTTCTCCTAAAATTTGGAAAACCATTTATTTAAATAAGTCTTTGTTTCACAAAAAAAAGAAAAAAGAAAAAAAGTTAATCTAACCTCATACCATGTATTCAGTATATTAATATAAGAGAAAAAAATGGGATAAGAGAAAGAACATGATTATTTTTTAAATTTGAAAAATAATTGGTTCTTTTCATAATTAACTTCTGTGTATCTGTTTTGCTAATATACCCACACTATTTTAGAGGTTTATTCATCTGATCATATTATCAATTAAATGTTAGAGTATGCTAGAATGATTTAAGAAACATTCACACACTCAGGTTATCTTGTCATATCAGGATACGTTATCTTATCTTACCAACAAAAAATAGATAAGCATTTAATATATTTATAATGGAAAACTTTACAGCAGTGTTTTTAATGCTCCTTTGATATTTTTCTTTTGACAGAGTATAAAGAAACTCATACTTTTCCTATATCCCTCTATAATTTTTTTCTTTCCTCCAATGTCTTCTTTCAATTTTCTATGTCAAAATGTATGTATCAACATGATTTCTAACTTTAGCACCTTCATCAAAATGAGCTATTAACACAGAATGAATAAGGAGGATAAATTATTGGTTGCATTAGAATTCAGGATAAGAATTCAGAATGAAATAGGACTTTTATTTGGACAATAAAGTATTTGAAAATCTCACCTAAATTAAATTAATTATTGTCACTCAGTAAACAGCAAGTGCTACAGAATCTGTATTGAATGCTCTACAGCTTACAATGACTACATTTCTGAAATGTTGTTATGGACTACAGGTACTCTTCAGTTGATAAGTGAAAAAGGACAAATCTAGATATGCTTTCAGGGGCTTCTCTTTCCAGTTACTCTGAGAAAGAGATTTTCAAGAAGCCACTCTGTTTTTTCCATTTTTTTTTAATCCAGCTCTGCCTTATGATAGGATTCATTCATGTTATGTGTACAATACACAGTATTTAATGTCTCTGAGCAAGATAAACTCAAGTAAATACTGCAAGTCATGAAATTAAAATGTGTCTGTTTAAGAGAAATTGCGTGTTCTAGTATGCTTCACTTTTAAAACATATGCTTACTTCAACACGAAAATGCCTATTTTTTACTCTTTATGTTATATACTCTGTTATATTTGACATTATACTTTTTTTGTGATATCTATTGATGTAAAATCAGGAAAAAAATTAAAATGATTGGGTTCTGAAGCATTAAAAGTTAGAAGCAACAAACAAAACTTTTCAAATTTTATAAACTAATTATACCAGTAGAGACTAGGTAGTCAGAAACAAAGCTCTAAAGAAATCAAGATATCTTTACTTACATGTTTGGTTCTGGCTTTATTTCTATATTATCAGTTGTCAATTAGCTGACTTATTTGTCAGTAAGAGGCCAACATTTATTTTAAGTTACCAATTTATATAAACAGCACTTGTGATGATAGGTAAAAGCAACAGTAATAGAAGCAATTTAGCATTATTGGTTCATTTTCAGTCTCCTGTGAACGCTTTCAAAAACAAACATTTGTTTCTAGGCCCACGTGTAGACCACAAATTTTTATGAATATTCACTTCTCTTCATACTTCTCTATTAATTCTTGTATAGTCATCTAGAAATGTGTGCTTGGCTATGTAACTTGCAAAGGCATCCAGGCAAAGTAGACTGTTTTACTTAAGAAAAGTCTTGTTATAAGAAATTTATGTTAATAAGCAGAACAAAGTGTGATTTTCTACTAGAGAAAAGTCTTAAATTTATTTTGTAGTTAGTTCACTGCTAAACAATCTTTTACATCTGTTCAAAACCAATATAGAATAAACTTTCAAATAAGTTAATTTTATTTAGCTGTCATGTTCTTACTGGAGATCTTCTGCAAATTATTTTAAAAAGTAAAATACTGAACTAGTTGGTAGACTTTTGTTTTAAATATACAATATAGCATCTTGTTGACGGGATGAAAAGCTTATGCAGCTTTTTCTGGTTAGGAAAACTTTACCTTTGATTCTTAAGACAGTTCAATGGATGAGTTTTTCTCTATTAAGAACTGAAATATTTTGCTTCTGCTAAACTTGGTAAATTTACAAGTATTAGTAGCTATTAGATGTTAATGTCATGCACATATTTGAATGCACACCTTATTCAGTTTTTCAAGAGTTTGAACACAGGTTTTGTATAGCTGATGAGCAAGTTTGTTTGTAAGAATTATGCTTTCTATTGGTAAAAGCAATATTTTTCTTGACTTCAGAATGAGGATTTTTTTATCAATTGTATTGCAATTACATGCAGTTACTCAAAGAATTTCTAATGACAGTCAGTAACATTTCTTCCCTAGCAGCATTAAACGAAGATGGATGCAAGTGAAGTCACTGGATCTTTTTGTTTCTTTTATGAAAGGAAAGGAAAACCATTTTCTTATGTCTGAGCTAAGGTTATATTCCCTGAACTCTAGCGTTACAGTGCTGCTGTCTTCTAATTCCATAGCTGTGAGTGTGGAAAAATAATAATATAATCCTTTTTTTCCCCTGTTCTTTCAGATATTATATTTCTGGCATTGATTACTGTCATGGTTTTGAGCCCAGCTGGAGATAAAACACCATCCAGCTGCCAAATTGTTTCATGCTGCATATTTGAGTCAGTTCTGATTCTAGTATTTCTGCCCTTGTTCAGCTTTATCAAAATTCATTCTTCATTGGTGCAAGTGCAACAATCAGAAGGATGTCAGGTTCAGAGATCCAGAACATTTTTGGTTAAGATTGATGCCCTGCAGTGTTCAGTGAGGTGATACACACGTAGACACCACAGAAGAGGTAATACATATTGTTAGATGTTAACATAATACAATTTAACTCATTGCCTATTTTCACTCAAAATCAAATCCCCTTGAGGCGCACACTGGACTTCTCTATCCTTCTGCATTACCCATCAAGTGCACCTGGGTTCTTGAGCAAAAGAAATCCCTTGAGCAAAAGAATACAAAAGAAAACAGACAAACTGTTTTCTCAGCATGATTTTAATGTGCACTACAGGAATTTTATCCTGTTCTACAGTATGTAAAAATTTCAATTGGTCAGAGCCAGCCTTATTGGCAGATCTACAAGTAACCAGGTGGCATTTGCTAAATGTATATCCTAGGGTTTGAAAGTCCCACCAGCCATTTTTCTCTTTAACATCCAGTCTTTAATGTGAAGTCTTTAATGTCCATTACACCATTTGATCTTTCCAGAAGCTGGTGCATGGCAAGTAATATAGGGGATACGCCCACCCAATGTCCTATTCTTTGGTCCAAGAGTCTACAAGGTTGTTTCGGATATGAGTTCCATTGTCTGATTCAATTCTTTCTGGAGTACTGTGTCATTGTAAGACTTGCTTTCCCAGTCCCAAGACAGTGTTCCATGCAGTGCCACAGGGAACAGGAAGTTTCCAGGCATTCTGTGGTTGCATCCGCTGTTGTCAGCACATGGCTCTTGCCATACAGATTTGGGGGAGTGTGATATTGTCAACCTGCCAGGCCTCCCTATACTTATATTTCAGCCACTATCCTTTGTTCTACAGAGGCTTGACTGGCTTGGCCGGATTGATCACGGAGCATGTTCCACATTCATTTGTAACCTGTGCGATAGGGTTCATGTTTAAGTCCATCCCTCGACCACATGTTGCTTCTTTTCCCTAATGTTCCAAGGTGTAATGGGATCACCGAGCTCGAATTTGACCTTCTGATGGCAATCCAAATCCACCTGAGCTGCTTCAACCCTAGCAGCCTGATCCACCTGCTGGCTGTTTTGATGTTCTTCTGTGGCCCAACTCTTGGCTACATGAGCACCTGCATGATGTACCTGGCTAACCATGTTCTCCACCCAGGCAGCAACATCTTGCCACAATGCAGCAGCCCAGATGAGTTTAGCCTGTTGCTTCTACTTATTCGGCTTTCATTGCTGCAACCATCCCCACAGGACATTTGCCACCATCCATGAATCAGTATAAAGTATTGGCCATTTCTCTCATTCAGCAATGTCTAAGGCCAACTGGATGGCTTTCACGTCTGCAAACTGACTTGATTCACCTCGTCCTTTGGCAGTTGTTGCATCTTGTTGTGGGGGACTCCATACCACTGCTCTCCTTCTCTGATGTTTTCCCACAAAACAGCAGGGTCCATCAGTAAACAAGGCACATTGCTGCTCATTTTCTGGTAATTTTTTACATAGTGTGACCTCTTCAGCATGTAATACCTTCTCCTCTTGCGACATCCCAAAATCTTTGTCTTCTGGCGAGTCCATGATCACTTCTAAGAATCCTGGACAGCTGGGGTTTCCTACACAAGCTTGTTGTGTGATCATTGCAACTCACTTTCTCTATATAATATTTGTTTTAAGATGTGTAGAGAACATCCTTCCATTGAACATCCAACTCACCCAACACAGGTAACCAGCATGCCAGGAGGAGCTGTGCTTCAGTACCAATCACCTCCAAAGTGAGTTGGATGCCTTCATATGCTGTCAGTGTCTCCTTTTCGGGTGAAAGATAACATGTTCCAAATTCTCTGAATACCTGACTCCAAAAACCTAGAGGTCAACATTGAGTCTCCCCTAATGCTTTCTTCCAGAGACTTCAGGTAGGGCCATTCTCCCCAGGTGCAGTATAGAGCACATCTTTTACATCTTGCCCTGTTTGGACTGGCCCATGGGCTACAATATGAACTATCTCCTGCTTGATTTGATCAAAGGCTTGTCACTGCTCAGGGCCCACATTGAAATCATTCTTCTTCTGGGTCACTTGAGAGTGCTTACAATCAGACTGTATGTAATCTGGAATATGGCTTCTCCAAAAACCTAAAACTCCTAAAAAAAGCTTGTTTCTTTCTTATTAGTGGGAGAGGATATTGTGATTATCTTATTAATAACACCCATCAGGATCTGATGATGTCCATATTACCATTTTATTCTTAAAAACGGGATCTCCTGTGCAGGTCCCTTTACCTTACTCTGTTTTATGGCAAAACTAATCTTTTTTTTTTTCCTCCCACAGAACGATATCAACAATATATTGCCGGTGTTCCAGAGCTTCACCTTTTTTCAGTACAGTCTGGATCAGCCCATGGCAGATGGTACAGCTATGTTTCCACTCCTGGGACAGTCAGTTCCAGGTATGCTGGACATCCCTCCAAGTGAAAGCAAACTGACCTGCATTCCGCTGTCAGAGAGATTGAGAAAAACACATCAGCAATGTCAGTGGTGGCACCACTTGGCTGCCTTTGACTCCAGCTCATATGGAAGTGCTGTGCCTGGTACAGCATAACTCAGAGCTCGTGTGACGTCATTCAGGCCACAATACTTTACTCTCAGCCTCTATTCTCTGTTTGACTTTCCATATGCAGCAATAGACTGGCCAATGTGGGACTGCTAAAGGGTGAGCAAGTCCTGCTGATCACTCCTTGGCTTTCCAGATGACAAATTAGTTTACAGATGGGAATTACAGGTTCTGGTTGGTGTTCTAAATGCCCCGATGCTCTTTTGTTTTAGCAATTGACACCTGCTCTTCCTCAGCCTTCAGCAATCCTAGAACAAAAGGGTTGACTGGAAGACCAGGCAAAATAGGCAGCTATACCAAAAGCCCACCATTATCCTTTTGGGCCCCTGAAATATCCTCTCCTGAGATAAACTATGCCAAGGATGTGTGGAATCTCTGGTACAGGCAGAACAGAGTACCTTTGCCACTCATTCCTAATCAGGGTAATCTCAGACTCCAATACCCTCAGCTGTTTGGATCCCTCTGTCACTCCAGAAATACAAATGGATTCTATGTAGCTTGATGGCATTAGGGCACCAGAGTCTTCTAAAGCCTTGTGCTCCTGTGGGGCTGCTGTGCCAGGCCATTGAATCCACACGGACCAGTAAACCCAGTTATCTCTCTCCTCCACCTGGCTGGAAGCAGGATCCCCCTAACACTGGTCACGTTCCCTCCTAACATCTTGTAGAAATGGACTAGAACTTCTCTCCATAGAGACAGTAGTACGACCAGACCTTCCATTCTGCCTAGAAAACTCACTGCTGGAGAATAGAGCAACAAACTGCCTGGAAAAAACCCCATTTCTGGGCATTTTTTCCTGCAATTTCCACACCTGTGCATAAAAATTCAAGGTAAGTTTTTCATCCCTCTCCCTCATATCCTCTTCGTGGTCCCATAGGTAAAGCCACAGGGTACCCCGTGGTGTGTACCTTCTATATCCCCTCTCTTGTGCAAAAGAACACCTTCTGGCAGTTGCTAAAATATGGGCCTGTACAAGTGGGGAGCAGGACATATTCTCTCTGAATTGCTGGAACTCATGAGTCATTTTATCTGTCAGTTTATCTATCAGTTTCCCTACAGTTGCAATGATGGAGGAAGGAATACTCT
>VZTG01005661.1:381045-457276 GCA_013397845.1 Melanocharis versteri | reverse complement strand
GCCGGGGTAAGGTCAGGGTACGGTGGGGCGATGCCCGCACGGGCGCCCTCCCCGCCCGCCCCGGTGCCGGCGGCAGTGCCCGTCCCGGGGCTCCGCGCACCCCGCGGCCGCTGCGGCTGCGCCTCCCGCCGGCTCCGCGCCGCTCCCGTTAACGCAGTTCCTCCCGGGGCTGTGGCACGGCGAGCGGGCTCGGCAGGGGAGGGGGAGCCGGGGGTGCTGCCGGTGGGTTTGCTCGGCACCGCGCTGCCTGCGCCGGCTCCGGGATGAGGGCGGCTCCGCTGCCGCCGGCAGGCGCATCCAGCCGGGGCTCTTGCCCCTTAAGGCAGGGTCATCGCAGTGTCCCGTGCCGGGGACTCGGGGCAGCGGTGTCCTTGTGCTGGCACCCGGCTAAGCCCCGCCTGCCCTCGGGGGCGGTGGGGCTGGGTGATCCCCCACCCCGGAGGGTCCGGGGAAGCTGTGGTGGGGTGTAAAGGCCACTTAATGACTGTGCGAGGCAGGGCCAGAAAAGCTGCCTGACACGGCCCGGGGCTCGAGGGTGTAATTGGATCTTGGCCTCCATGGCTGTCATGTGCTGCCTTCAGAGGTGTTTGCTTGGATCTCGCCGGTGGTGGGAAAACATTGGGCGAGCCTTTGCACATCGCACTGTTGGGTCTTGTGAAGGGTCTGTGTCCCGAAGGGCTAATTTGGGGCCTGCCCATCAAGAGGGCTTTGTGCCTTGACACACGCGTGTCTGTGTGGAGCTCTCCAAGAACCTCATTACCAGAGCACGGTGTGTTGTGACATTGGTTATCTTGGTGTGTGCTTACCAAACGGTGGTGTAGCTCATTTGACTAGACAGGAGAGATGATGTACTCTGATAAATGGTGCAAGTGAGATCAGGCCCGCAACAAGCCAGTGTCACACCCCCTTATCACCATCCAGTTGTAGTGTAACCAAGTCTCTTGAAAATTAGTGTATGGTGAAGGGTGATGTACGAGTGTAATCCGAGCATTGTGGAAAAATACGAGTATGTAGAGCTTCAGGCCAGAAAGATTGTCATGAGCTGCAGGCCAGCTGTCCCACCTTTCCTAACAAAAAGATTTCGAAACTGTACTTACCCTTTCAATTTCTGTGTAGCAGAAGAGCACGCAGCAATACTTATTCCAGAAATCTCCAGTCTCTTAAACTGTTCCCTGCATTTTAATTTTCTGTCAGAGGTTCTCTTTACTTTTCTGTAGCTCAACCTTTCTGTGACACACGAGCTGTGTAACCTGGCAGATGGGTTCCTGGAAGGTGTCTTTAGTTCCTTGGCTATGATGGTATAAAACACTACTGGAGTGAAAAAAGTCCTGTTGGTGTTGTAGCTGGGTTGTGTTTAGGAGGCTGTCACACTCATACTGTATAGTGTTTCTCAGTGTATAGTGTAACAAGAAGTTTCTGGGGTGGGAGGAAAAGAAATTTACTTGGGGAACAGCCAGACTCTTGCCACTACTGGCTGCACTTGCAAATCTTATGTAGGCAGCCCTTAGTGAAATTGTGCTTGCTGGAAAGTTACCTAAACCCTTGTTTTGTTAGAACATCAGATAGGGAAAGGTACCTGCAGCAGCATTCAAATAGGAAACCTGATGTGGTTTCACCTGCTCTTTGCAGACTTATCCAAAAAACATCACTCATGTTTGAATGACCCAATCTTTGGTGGAAATCTGTGACATTACTATCAATAGCCAGCAATCTGCGCAGAAGAGAATTCTATAAGGGCTTTTTTTAACCAGCTGGTTGCATTTTGTCAGGCTTCCACTAGAGTGAAAGCTAAAGTATTTAAAATGTAGGTATGTGGAAAGGCTTCCTCTGTGGAGTGTGTTGTAAATTTTTTCTGTATGGCAAACACAGCAAAACAGAGTTAGACCATACATTAGAGCAGTTATAATAATGGAAGTCTAAATGAGAAATGTTAGAACTCTTTACATCATTTCAGGTTAAAATACATTTAAGTAATTAGACAATCTAGATTAACTTAGAGGTCATAGAGGAAACATGCTCCTAGAGTTGCCAGAGAGTGAACTGCCCTCAGCACTGCTTTGAATTCTGCCTTATCGAGAGTTTAAGTAGTTTTTACTTGCATGGTCTTACTATCTCCTTAAAAAGCTCTGAAGGTAATTTGGAATTATTTTTAAAATAGTCTTAAGTTATTTCACGGTTGTATATTCTGAGCTTTTAGTATCAGGAAGTGGTTCAGGATTGTCCAACATTCAAAAGAGGAAGAGCAGTAGGATGTACATTAACTTGGGGAGTTGCCACTGTCAGTCAGATAAATTATTTTAGAACACAAAAAAAATGTTTCTAAATTTCTAAATGTTTCTAGTGTTGACTAAGATTTGTTACAGCTTTTATGATATGAAATAAAAACACGTTTTCACCATGACAGGCAACTTCACTTGTATTATAAGTGTTTTTTTCCTTAGAGGCATCTCTTAGCTGTTAAATTTAAATATAATTTTAGCTTACCCTTCCTGCCCCACCTTCTAGGTAGGCAGAATGTGGCAATAAGTAAAGGGAGCAGAACTAGCAAGCAGAGAGTTACAGTCCTCCTTAAACCACAGAGAATCCAGAAGGAAAAGCTGTTTTCTCTTCTGCAGAGGTACTTCATTCTGACTAGCAGGAAAACTTTGGTAGGCCGAGGAATTTAAGATTCATACACTGCACCCATCATAATATCAGCTCTTGGGAATCTGTGTATCAGTCTGTGTGCTCAGCTCCTGAGGCCTCCATGAGCTTCCAAAAAAGAGTTTTGAAAGTATAAGGAAGGGGCATGAGAAAATCCCAGCCAGTTTCACCTGGGCACTGGACATTTGCATTTGGTTGCCACTGGACTTGTTCATACCCCTGTCTGCAAACCCGAAAATGTTGATCTCTGCTTATGTCTCAGTAACAGTGATGGTTTGGGGTGGTTTTTCTGTTTGTTTGTTTTGTCTGTCCTAACACTCATAGAATTTGAGAAAATCATGCCTCTGTTTTGAGTATTTAATTCCTGACTTCCTTTTGTATCTGCTTACCTTCAAGACAGAGCTAAAAGCTTAGACAAATACCATTAATTTTTTGGATCTGGAGAATGCAATTGTCTGACCTGAGCTGTAGAACACACCATAAACCGTTTCTACAATACAGGATAAAATGGCCTTTTGAAATCAGTTCAATTTTTTTATTTTCTTTTTAACTTTTCTCGCTGTGCTAAATGGAGATAGTTGTCCAGGCATTAAAAAGGATTGATGATTCTCAGACTAGTTGTCAGTAATTCTCCTCTGAAAAGAAAACAGTAAGTCTGCATTTTTAGCTCCTTCTTAACTGTAGAAAATATGGGAAAACAACTTTGGTCAGTACAGATGGTAATTTCTTTGCTATTTAAGGATAGTCTTGAACTGCCTTGTACAATATATGCTGAGACCAAAACCAGTATCAGTAGGTCTTTGCTAATTATCTACTGCCTTAGCACAAAAGTTTAAGACAGTTTTTTCTTTATTTTGTTGAAAAGCGTAGCCAAATGGATTAAGGATTGTGTAGAAAGATAAAGTGCATCTCTTATTAAGATGACTCTTTCTCTTTTTCAAACCCTGCTATTGTGTTAATAGTATGAGTCAGAAGAAGGATGAATCAATCAAAAGTCTTTACAGAGTAACAATAAGAAATGTTCTTGCTGGGTAGCCCTTATTTTTGTTCCAGATCAAAGGCTGAAAAAATCTAAACCTTAAACAAAAAATAAATACAAAGATGAAAGAATGCATTTGGTCTTTGTAATATCTAAAGATTGTCCTAAATTGCATCTGAAACAACAATTATTGCTCTAGAATTATACTTCAAATGAAGCTTGTGGAAGCATGTTTTTTTTCCTTGCCTTTGTTCTTTTAAGAAAGGTAGATAAGGGGTGAATGAATTAAAAAAAAAACCTGACCCAAGACATGAAAAAATTCACAACTCCTCTGGGAAGGCTTGTTCAAAGCTGTGTAAAGAGCATTTGCTTCTTACGTGGATGTCAGCACATGTAGTTCCAAAAGTCTGGTGAACACCTTGCACAAGATGAGGCCCTGAAAAAGACTTGTAATCCATAAAGTCCAAACAAGGTGTTTCCCCACCTGGCAGCCTGGATTTCTGGGGAGAGGCTTTACCAGACCTTTCCAGAAGTGCTTGTCCAGGTGAACCCCGCTCAGGTGCACTGAGAGAACTTTGAACCTCTCAGAAGATGGTAGGAGATGGACTTTCCACCTGCATGGTAAGCTGGGAGGGAAGGCAAGTGGGACAGGACTGGGAGAGGACAAGAAAGTAGATTATTCCTCAAAATAATGACCACAAAAAAAAAGAGGGATGTGTGTGTGTCACTTTCAGCTCTTAACGTTGCTTTGACGTAGACTAGACTGAGGCTGCTGGGGTCTCACTTTTACCTAACAATAGGAGTTTATGTTTTTGCACAGCTCTAAACAAAGAGACCTCAATTTTCTTTTTGAACTCTTAATGGAATCTTTTCAGCTACTAATGCAAAATAATCAGCTTGAAAAATTAGAGTAATTTCAACCTGCCTAAAAGAAGTGCAGCTGTGGCTGCAGATGTGCTTTGGACTCTGAATGGCTGGGCAGAGCCTCTAATGAACAGAGAGGGGGACTGGCTGAACCATCCTCATCCAAGGTCAGGTCTGTGTGACTGTGGGATTTCTGACTGTTCCTGCAAGTCACTCAATAGTGGCAGCTTGTTAAATAAGCCTTTGTCATGAAAATACAGAAAATACAGTCATGAAAATACAGCCATGAAAATACAGCAATCCTGAAGGATGTTCACACAGGCTTATTGTCTGACACAGTTGTAAAGCTGCAAAAAACATTTTAAGATGCATTAGAAGTTATTGTGCAGTGTGTGTATGGGGCCAGTTGACCAGTTGACATTTTAAATCTTTTAAAAAGATGATGATAAATATTTACAACGATTGATGATTCTGATAATTTGCTGACTTTTTCATAGTAAATTGTGAAAGTTTGAACCATGCAGATGCATATGCCGGTATTTGACACAATAGTTACACTGGAGTGTGTGTAGTGACGTGTAGTTAACAAATAGTTTTTGACAGAAGTGAAATCCTTTCATCTATCTCAACACAGCAAAGGGGAAAGATGAAGGAGGATCCCATTTGGTGTCTCCAAGTACATGCAAATATTTGACTTGAGAGGAAGCAAAAATACTTTGCCCTGAATCACCCACTGTCTTTGGAAAAAAAATTGAGTTGTCAAGAAATTGCAAATCTTATTAAAAGACTGGAAAACCTTGCCTAGAGGTGGATTTGCACTGTTTGTGTGGGGAATATAATGTACTCAGAGACTCAGTAGCAAGTGTTTACTTGCTTAAGGCGTTTTTATATTAGGAATGGCCTTATTTTCTGTCTTTAAGTCTTAGAGGGTTTTTTTTAATTCTTCCAGTAGTCGATGTCTTATTTCTGCTCCAGATAAAACAGTTGAGAGAATATTTTCTTGCGTATAAACGAACAGGGACAGATAACAGAGTGAATCGTGATCAGGTTTCTGGGGAAAGAAAAAAAGCTTCAAGTTAAAGTTAATTTCATGTTAAAGTGTGTGGAAATTCATTAAAAACAAAAGTATAGTGTGAAATAATAAAATGAATCTGTAATTATATATATGAGAATTGTACAAAGGTACACCTGAGAAGAACAGGGGACATACAAAGTTTCTGATAGCTCTCTAAAATCTCCCATTAAGTAAACTGTTGTCTTTTACTACTCACTTTTTCTGTTTATATCCGAAAAAATGATGGTCACTTTTCCTTGAAAAGCATATTTAGTCATTTTAGATAAGGGATACAGCATTAACCATGGCTGACTGAACACATACCAGGCAGGTATTTTTAGCTTCTTTAGGCTGAACAGATGCAAGTGGAAGTTCCACTTCAGTTGCTCGTGTTGTATGGAAAACAGGCTGGAGTTAGTGATGCAAGGTTAATGTGAGGAGCTGGACATTAGTCTTGGGACATAAAATGTCCATTCTTCTGAAATTACTATATGCAGTAGAGTGTTCAGCTGCATAGTAATATGTACAGGGGAGAAAAAAATATATATATGATGAGCATAGTGTTTGAAACATGCCAGGGAGGTCTGTGCTGATAGATAATATGAGCCTCAGGAGAAGCCAGACTAGTTCATCATCTTGTGGCTTGGCAGCAGTGGGGTGACTTATCATAGCTTAAAAAATATTACTGTGCTGAACTACCTGAAATTTTTCAAGCCTTTGTTCAGGACTCATATTTGTTCATGTTAATTCATCCGTGACACCTCCGAGCTCCAGTTCCCTTAACATCTGGAACAATTATCCATAGAGCAGGAGAGAGAACTGAGGTACCAAAATGTCTTCTGTGCTTCATTTAAAAACAAAACAAACTTCTCTTCACCCTCTGTCATCCTTTGTAAATTTTAAGCATATGGAGTAGTTTGGGCTGAGTAGAAATCCTTGCATGGTGATTTAACTTTGCTGTCTTGGGAATGCAAAGCACCTCTTGCCAGCTGGATGTGTGGGATTGAGGAGGTGCTGGAGCACACGCTGGAAAATGGAAAGTCTCTCCCCTGTGGCAAAACAAAAGCTGGAGGGCTGCTTTCTGATCAGTTGGGTGCAGTTGCTCCCAAAACCAGCAGTAAATGGTTTTCCTGACCTGCAGAACCTTTCCAGTCTGGCCACAACTGTTCTCCTTCTCCCCACTGCATGTTTTACCTCTCAGAAGAGGATCTGTGTGGCAATCTCCAGCAAGGATGGCACAGCTATCAATGACATTAATAAGCTGAAGGGAGGAATCCATGACAGTCTTCAACAGTGGTGCTCATTGGAAAACATCCAAAGAAGTGTAGTGCTGGTCTGCCCCACAGTATAAGAATACAGCAACATTTTTTCTCTTACTTCATTTGGCAGATGGCTAGCCAATAAAGCCAAGAGTTACCTTTCATACTCCCCTTATTTTTAACACTCAGTAATTTGGTTTTTTTCCTGAATTTTACCATGTTTCTTCATAGCTGCTCTACATAGTAATTCTGTCTCCATCTTCCCTAAAGGGAAAGAAAAGGAAATTAATTTACAGCAGTAAAAAATCGTTGGTTAAATTCTCAAAAGTTAATACTGTTTTGCAGAATTGTACACTGGAGCTTATGGTCATGTATTTAGTAAAGCCTGGCCTAAATCCAAAAAAACTATATATATATATGTATTTTAAAAATCTGTCTGCCTTAAAAATCTGTGTATTTTATGACGTTTGTTTTGGATGATGAGTACTACTGCACAAGGGTACACTGAAGGAAAACTTTTTCCATCCATCTTCGCTGTGGTTACTCTCATTTTTCTGGCAGGCTACAGCCCCTGGCTCACAGGGGTGAGCACCTCACTGCCTGTGAGAAACCATCAACACAACTCTGAGCATTTAACAAAAATGGAAACAAAAGTTTTTTATAAACCCAGCTGTTTTGTTCTCACTGTAGGTAATGGAGGTAACATTGTGCCTCTGCCCGTTCATACAAGAACTGAATAAATACATGGCAAGCTAGTGTTTAAATTTGAGAAGTTTTATGTTGTCACCTGTCCTCTGGGGTACTGAAATCTCCTGGTTTCAGTAGAGAAGCCAGATTGAGAAACACTTGCTCTGGCCCTGCCACTGCCAGCTGGTCCTCCCACCTGCACTATTTTGTGTCCACTTCAATGCTCCAAGGAAAGTCGTTTTGTGAGGCCATGTGGTAAACTGCTCTGAGAAGCCATCCAGGTTATAAATGGCTTGGCAAAAATGGAAAAGAAGAAAGTGAGTGTTTATTTTGTGAGCCAATTTCCCGATCCAGTTCCCTGATACAGCCCCTCAGACAGCTCTTCTGGCATAGCCGAGGTGCTAGGGCAGGAGCAAGCCCCAGGCTCCTGCGCCTGGTGTGTGCTGAAGGAAACATTTCTCAGAGTGCTCTTCTCTAAGACATCTGCTTATCCTGAAGGCAGTGAGGCAGCCGTTCTCTAGAAGCTTCATTCTTCCTGTGTGTGGCCTTGGTCTGATCTTCACATACTGTGGCACCTCCTCCTGTGGCTGTTTCTTGTTGTGTTTCTACAAGTAACTCTTACCATGCAATTTAACATCTAAATCTTTGGTAGGAATGTGGGATCCATTCATAGTCTACCTCAGAAATCTGCATAAAGCATGTGCTGGATAAAACAAATCTCTCTCTTGCAGGATAGCTCCACCTTAGATGTATAAAATGTGCTTGCCCACACCTTGCTAATGGACTGGTGCTTAAGGACCTGGCTAGCCAAAATATGAACAGCAGGACTGAAAGAAAAAAATCAGAGGAGAAGAATGTGCTGTGGGATCCTCCTCCACCATTTCATTCACTAAAATAAAAGAGATAATTTCCACGCCTGTTGAACCTATTGCTGCTGTCTGTGTCTGCCTCTCCTTATCAGTGTTTGCAAACTTCCTCGTGTAGCACTGCAGGATTCCAGCTGGCAGGAGTTTGCAGTGACAGTATGGTGTTTTTGTCAAATTACATCTAAGTGTAGGAAGCAGCATGAAGATGACGAATCTGAAATCTGCAGTGAACCTACGTCTCCATCTGAAATCAGCATCTGAAGTCACTGTTGCCTAACAGTAAACAGTCTCAGGTGGAATTTGTTTCTTGAGTGGAAGGCAGGCAGAGACCCCCAGCACCACCTTGTTTTGTTTTTATCTTTGTCCTTAGTGGGAAGAATGAAGGGGAAAACAGCCGCAGAAACAAGTTTTTTCTTGTCTTTCATTGGCCTTAACCTTTATAAATGGGTGTCTTGCAGATCCATCACTTAATACCACTCCAGATGGCAGGAATGGCCTCCTGCCCGTAGGAAGGTCAGTAGAGCAGCTCCACCACAAATCTTTTGACCCTGTGATTGTCTGGATCCCAAAGTAGAACTGTTGTGATGCAGGCAGTAGTGCTGAGGAGGGTGTGTGTCTTGCAGGCACAAGAGGCTGTTTGTTTGAGTAGCCTATGGAAAAATGGTCATGATGTAGAACAAGGAATTTCTCAGTGCTGAATAAAATGGAAATGAGAGGAAATTTTGATAAAGGCGTGTATTTTATGTCATCTGAGTATCTTGCATTGAACAGTTAGTAGTGCATGCCAATCAGTCTGTCCAGGTGCAAAGGAAAATTAGTGACCTGGTGGCATTTGCTCTGAAGTATTCAAGTGTCTCCAAGACTTCTTTGGAAAGGCATTTTTAAGGCATTACTGGATAATCTTGAATTTGGCCTAATTACAATTCAGATAAGTACTTACATTGCAAGCCTTTTCAGAAAAATCAAAAAATTATTTGAGAACAGATTCACTGCAGTCTCAGGCTGTTCTAGTCTTTTCTGTTCAGATGGTCATGATATTACAGCTAGATCAGCCCATCAGCAAATTCTCAGTGAGTACCAATTTTGCTGGAGCACTGTGACAAAAATTGTAGTCTGCTGTGGCAGAAGAAAGAGGATTTGTTTTCTGCTCCAGTCTTTACAATGTCTTCTGTGGTGTCCAGTGCTGAAGTCAGCTTTTAAGTCCTGAAAATGAGTATGCAGTTGATCAAAGGTAAAAAAGAGAGTGTCACTGAAGAAACAAGCCCTGTTCCAGTGCCCAGCCACCCTCTGGGGGAAGAATCTTTTCCTAATATCCAACCTAAACCTCCCCTGACACAACCTCAGGCCATTCCCTGGGATCCTGTCACTGTCACCACAGAGCAGAGATCAGTGCCTGCCCCTCCTCTTCCCCTCATGAGCAATCTGTAACTGTAGTGAGGTCTCCCCTCAGCCTCCTCCAGGCTGAACAACCCCAGCCCCTTCAGGTGCTCCCCATGAAGCTTCCCCTCCAGACCCTTCACCATCTTCGTAGCCCTCCTTTGGATGCTCTCTGATAGTTTGATGTCTTTCTGACATTGTGGTGATTTTTTCTCAAGGTCATCTGCTGTATATTTTTACTCTCTGTTTTGTAACTGTCTCTTTCTAACCTCAGAATTTGAAGTGGTCCATTAATAAATCACCAATACTATGTCCAGCATCCCTGTCCCCAGTTTATTTACTCTAGCATTTTTCTCCTGCCACAATATCCCCAATATCTTAATGATTTTTCTTTGCAGTGCCTTGTCAAATACTGCACTAAAATACAGCTATATTATATGTACAGAGTTCTCTTTAGATACTTAGTGTGCCTTATTAAAAGCTCAGAGAAAAAAGACATTGGGTTAGTCAATAGCAGTTTCAGTTCAGTTTATCAGCCCACGCCAGCAATTATTCCTGCTTCACTAATTGTCAGGACATGCCTTTTCTTTTTCCCAAGTTCCTATTTCTCAAACTGAATTAGTGTTTTTGCTTTTCTGCACCCAGTACAATGTATGTTTTTTGGTTCAGCAGCAAATGGAAGGAGATGCAATTAAGGGAAAGAGCTGGCACACAGCGAGAGGCGCAAGCTGCAACTGGGAAATTTTCTCTTTCTCCCATTCCAAACTAGTTTGATTACAGAAATTCAACCTTTTAAAACATGTTTCTATGCCATCTCCAGAGGCATACAGTGGAGCAATGATGTTCAACTGGAACTGCAGTGATGGCTGTGTGAGATGAAGTTCCAAACTGCAGGGCATTAATGCAAACAGCTTGTAATACAATGGATATGTACAGCAATTTGTGGCCTGACACAGGGACTTTCTTGCTGGAAAGTATTGCTGCCATTGCTTGCCAAAAAACACCCCAAACCTCAATTACCTTGTTTGACACAGTAATTTTAGCTGTGGTAGTAAAATTAATTCTGTTAATGTCTTTCAATTAAGCTTGGTTTTAATATATATATATAAAGTAGAAAGGAATAGAATGGATTTGGTTTATGTGACACAGCAGGATTTTTTTACACAAATACAGGCATTTCTGGCTAATTCAGTTTGTGGGTTGTACACAGACTGTGCTAAAAGTCAGCAATTTGGAGCCTTACCACAAGATTTCTTGAAAATCCCTCATAAATTGTGTCTAGTTAAGTCTTAGACACCCCCTTGGTTTATGTACATCTTTGTGCTATAGAAATTTGTCCTTTGACTGATGCCACAGTTGGGATAAACCTCACAGGGTGTTAATAAAACAATCGGGGCAGGGGGGAATATTTGTATTTTGTGTATTTGTGTATATTTGAGATGTGAGATTTGCTCTTAAATATTCACTTGTTTTTTAAAATGCTGCTGTTTGCTTTAAATGATATAAATCAATGTACTCCCCAGTGCTTGGAAAGTTTGATTGGCTTTTGAAGCTGCGGACTTTTTTTTCTTTCTGTAGAGCCCCATGCCTTGTCATGTGCTGCCATTAATTTTTGAAAATTAGGCACAACTTCACAGTGTGATGATTAAAATTAGGCACAGCTTCACAGTGTGATGATTAGAGGACTGGGTCATCTCTCTTACCAGGACAGGCTGAGAGAGCTGGGTGGTTTTGATTCATTTGATGATATGCGTTATACTTCTTCTCGCTTTTTTTAGTATTTACTCCTACTTTGCTCTAACTCATCAGTTACCATTTGTTGGCACAAAGGACAGGACATGCCTAGCTTGGATGTTTCATAATTTGAATATTCATTAGAAAAAGAGTCATCCTTTTTCCATAAATGTTTTACTTGCAAAAAAAGTATCTTGCTACAAAGCAGAAGAGTTGAGGTGCAAGGAAGTTAAGTGTTACAGAACAAGGCTGCTTTTATTTTGGGGAGAACTG
Source organism: Melanocharis versteri (assembly GCA_013397845.1). Classification (NCBI taxonomy): domain Eukaryota; kingdom Metazoa; phylum Chordata; class Aves; order Passeriformes; family Melanocharitidae; genus Melanocharis; species Melanocharis versteri. The sequence goes on along the minus strand of VZTG01005661.1, from coordinate 445,540 downwards.
GGTGCATGAAAGTCAAATCCTCCTTTCAGAAGTGAAGTCTCAAAGGTTCTCTTGTCCTGATTAGCAGAGCCTTTTTCCTTCTTGCTTTTTAACAATTTTGTCTGTGCCCTTTTCCTGTCAAACTGTGTTTCCCTTAGAGATAAACTCATCTTTTAGAGTTGTGAGATTAGAGTTGTGGCACATTGGTAGCTCAGATCATAAAAAAACCAAGGTGCCTTGTGTTCACAATAAAAGAATTTGTATGAATGACTGGCTAAGCTTGGTTTACAACTTCAGCTACTGATACTTTCCCTGGATTTATGGTTTCCAAACCGTTTGGTTTGTGGACTTGTCTGAGAAAATTGGCTTTGATGTGTTCTGGTATGGTAAAGCTAACGTTTTCCGAAATTAAGAACTTTGAAGGAAGTTTGGATGGAGGTCTTGCCTTTATTCCATGAAATATGGATAGCAACCTGAACATGTATCAGGAGCATAAATACTATGGAAGAAACGTGTGCAGGTCTACACAGTCTGGTTTTATACAAAGTGGGTTTTTTCTTTTCTTACACTGTTCTGTTTATTTTTCCCTCTGCCTTTTCCTCGTTCCTGATTTTTCCTGTAACTTGAGCTGCATTACTACTTTGTGGTTTTAATTTCAGACCTTAAAATGAAATGCCACTGGAGGCTCAAAGCCAGTGCCCTAAGAGGGCAATATATACCGGTCATGTTGCAGAGTAGAGAGGTGGTTTTAATTGAATTTCATTCTTGCAGAACTAGGTCATTGTTCTCTAAGGTTATTTAAATTAAGTACAAACTAAAGCATTCTAGTTAAATTGGTCCACTGGTCATTTAACAGCAAAGGATATTATCTTTACTGTCAAAGCTGGCATAGTTAATAGTTTAAACATAGAGTACCCCTGGGCTTTATCCTTAGAACCAGAGCTTTAAGATGGGGAGCCAGTGGAGATATTTTGTGTGATTTTACACATGGAGTTCTGCAATGGATAAAACAGAGTTTTTTGTATGTAATTGTGTCACTGGATGATGGAGTGACCCAGGCTGGAAGGGAACTCAAGAGCCTCTGGCTCAAAGCTTGGGCAACACTAAGGGGCTGAGGCTGTTCAGGGGTTTATCCTCCTTGGATCTTGAAAACCTCAAATGACAGCAGTTCCCAGAACATCTTAGCCGCCTCTGAGCCCCCTTTCTTTGAATATGTACATATAATGCATTGGAAATTGGGAATTTTTTTGTTTGTTTCTCATGTTTAATACCCTGGAAACCACTAAAACTTAGTTCAGTTCAGACATTTGTGTTACCCAAGTGACAGTTTTTCTCACACACTTAGGAGATGTAAAATATTTCTCTCTTAAAAAAAGCCCACTTACTTTTTTCCTCCCCAAACTGCATAGAAACAACAAAAAAAGAAGAATTTCTTGAGTGCTATAAAGTGTGTCACACTTTTGAAAATATACCTTTTTCCCCTGCAGGAGCATAGTAAAGCTGCAGTACAAATATAAACAGAAGCAGTTCAGTAACAGCTTTTCACATTTCTCAGAGTAAATAAAATTATTAAATGGGAAATTATATTAATATTTACTCTGAGGCAGAGCTAATCTTTGAAGTTAACAGTTTTCTGAGTTGAGTGGTATTAATAATCAGACACCAAATAGGATTAAGAGGTAAAAATGAGTACTTTTATTTGTCTCCAGACCATTGGTACATAATGTAGATTACACAAATATAAACATAAAGGTTGGCAATCATTAGAACTGAATTTCAGATGTTGCATTTGCTTCAAAATCTTCCTGCTCATTTCTCTGTTGCTACGCTCACAATTTTATATACTGTGAAATGATTTTCTTCTTGTTTTTCAGCCTCCCTTTTACATAACAACCGAGGCTCTCCTCTGGAATGTATGTTTGTAATATTTGATTTCTAACAATATTAGGCACCGGTTTGTTGTGGTGAAGAAGTAACACGTTTCAGTGTATGTATGATTGAAATGTTTTCCGGAAGGAAGAGGAAGAGAGACTGTAAATTTTAAACAGAACTCTAATTAATGCAGTAGCACAGTGGCAAAGTCCAAAGGATTGCATGATTAGAGGTGAACCGTAACTAAGATCCAGCTGTTTATGTAACTTATCCAGCTTAAGACATTTTCTGTCTGCTGGGCCTTTAGGTTGCTCTACTAGTGAAACAACTGGTATCTCTTGTAAAATTTTAATCCTGAAGGAGACCCATTTCTTGACTTTTTGTTTAGGGCATAATGGCTGGATATAAGTTTAAATTATTTTGTGCTTTTAAGAAAACTGGGCTGTCCATTCTCTTTTCCAAAAGAGCCAACACCTTTAGAGGTTGACCATGTATTCTGAAGTCTCTTCTTTCTTGTGCACTGATTTTTCCCTTGAATATCTGCTATTTTGAAGAGGTGCATTTGGATAGTTCTCTAGACCACGTCCCTGCCCTGGTCCCACTTTCTCTTTGCAAGGCTGGGAAAGCACTGGGGGAAGAACAAGATGAGATTTGTCCCTTTCCTTCAGTTACCTGTGATAAAGAACTCGGCTGAATTTGATGTCATGCATAAAGTGCTTCATGCTGGCTGTTTCTTCTAATGCATTCTGCTCTGGTGTGTGTACTTGGGTTTAATCTTGCAAATATTTTTCTGAAATGTGTCACTCAGATCTGCCAGCCGTGCCTTCCAAACACAGAACTCCTCCAGTTTTAATGTTTTGGGATTTAATTTTAGAAGCGTAACAGTTCTGCCTCCTTCATTTGAAGATACTTTAAAAATATGTTGAATTTGCCCATTTTCCTCTGAGATTTCAATTGCAAATACCACTGTATGATGTGATCCAGGCAACTATGGTTTGGGTCTTAAGAACAACATTTGACATATGCTTAGACTGCAGGCTGAGAGATTTAGGATGGACTCAGTCATCTTTTCCCTTTGAAGAGCGCTTATCATCCTTACCCAAACTGGCTCTGGGTTTAGATTTACCCAAGATTTCCAGTTCTGTGGGCAAATGATACTTACACAGGATGTCAGCAGAGCGTGGAAAATTGGGATTGTTCTCTCCTGGAGGGCCTGTAGGAGAGCAGATCATGCAGATCAGGGGATGGTGGCAGCACAGGGGATGTGTGTCCCTGGCAGCTGGAGCCCTTGGACACTTGCAGAGTGTCTGATGTCACCTACATTTCTAAAACCAGAGGCAGCAATTTCACCACAGGACCCTTGCTGTAAGGAGCAGGGGAGGGAGCACAGGTATGGACTAAAGCTGGTATAGAGGAGCAAAAATTAAACATTAAAGTGCATTTCTTAGTAAGCTCGGTCCTGATGCTGATCAAATACAACTTGTTCTGCCACAGGCAAAATTCAAGTGGGGTGAGTCCTTCAGTTTATTTACACAGAGGTGCAAGGAACACAAATGTGTGTACACAAGCAAGAAATTTTATATATTGAGTTTAGTCCTGTTTTGAATTTTTACTTTCTGGTAGTTTTCTGAAGAAAAGGTTGATTCTTACTGGTTTATGACAGTAGAAAAATTGGTGATATCCTACTAAATACATATTTTCAGGTCATAGTTGCTACTTTTGTGGGCAAATATGAGAGATTGACTCTTTTTTTAGTATGATTTGTCTCATTCAATTCAGTTGCGCTGATCTCAGTTTTCTAGGTCTGTACATACAAAAATAATGTATTTCTAATTAGTTAACTTTCACTTAAGATTTATTTAACCTCTTGTTTGAGTAGAAATTCTTAATTAATTAAAAAAAACCACACTCAAAATCAGTGCTTTTAGTTAGCTTTGCCCAAGAAATTAAAAGTATGAGTATGTATTAAAAAGGTTTAACAGGCCATCTTTTGAACAAAATTCCCTTTGTAAGCAAGGAAAGTGTCCATCATTCAGTGCATCAGAAGCTGTCTCTGATGTCCTTTAGGTGTGAAGGATGACAGTCACTAACATTGGTTTTGAATTGTTGGTTGGAGGAAGAAAACACTTCCTTATCCACTCTAAATGATCAGGTTGTTAAAATGAACTGTGCAAACCAAAATAAAGACACAGTTTTTTCTGTAGCCCTAGAAGAGGTGATTGCCGTGAAAAGCTGATTTTAGCACCTCAGTCCTGTTTTCAGGTTGTCTTTTGGTGACTAAATTCCATGGGACTTCTCAGTGCAGTTTGCCTTGGAAACAGACACAACCTGGCTTAACATGGATTCAACATTCTTTTTGCTTATTCTACTACTAATGCTAAACATAGGCCTTAGTAAGAGCCTTTATAAAAGGAAGTGCTTTGGAGTAACTGTGAGTTATTTTGAGGGTTGAATCAGGTTTCAAAATTAGGTGTGTTAGATTTCAGTCATACGTGTTTATTCAAAGCAAAACTTTGGAGGAAATTGGAAACTGTGACAGAGTAGACTAACCCCGGTAAGTGATTGTTAGGGAGACCTTTAAAGGTTTTTTTAGCCTGTTTTGTACTGATGAGAAAAGTGAGAATATCAAGGTCCCTTGCAGAATTTGAGCTGTCTGTGGCTTTTCATCCATTCTCCAAAGCATTTTATTTACTGTTTTACCCAGTGTACAGCCAAGCTAACCTGGCACCAGTCTGTCACCAAGAGAGGTGGCCTCCCTTGTACTTTTCCATCTTTTGGTTGAAGCAGATTAACTGGCCAAAACAAACCAAAAATCCCTAATCCTGTGGAAAACCTGGTTGAGAAATCAAATGAGAACTAATGCTGGGGAAGACACCAAAGAAGGACTGCTCTTTTTGGTGGCCCTTGTCATAAAAAATTCTCACGCTACTCCAACTTGGCAGCAGCAGAATTTTATTCAATTATTTTGTTCAATAAAGTGTAAGCAAGCAGCGCTGGGTGCGCGGGGAGTCACCGCTCCACCAACACGCACACCTAGAATCGCAAGTTGTAGTCTTTTTATATCTTTTTGAGTTTTGTTTCTGCAGATTTTCCCCCCTCTTTCATTTCCCCAGTCTCACATCATTGGTCTTTATCTGCGCAGGCGCTGATTGTTGCTAGGGGGTCACTTGCCCCCTTTCGAGATCTTGGTATGAAGGCTTATCACTGAGGACAGTGTCCTTTTTATGACCTTATAATTTACACTTGCGTGCTATCCCTTTTCTTGCATAATTTTTGTTAGCGTAAGCATTAAGCCTAAGTCTGTATGCAGTTCCCTTATCTTTTGTTCCATGCCTTATTGAGTATTCTTTTTACACTCATTTAGAATTGGTTTTTGTAGTCATCCCAGCCTGTTTCTCCATTCATTTCACAGCAGCTGCATGGTCTCATCTTTCTTATAGCTGACTGACACGAATCACACCAACATTTTTCACACCATCATCTGGGACTGTGCTGACCTGTGTCGTAGAACTGCCCTGCCTGCAGCAATTGTGCCTGCTCTCCTTCCCTAAAGCACTGAGTGTAAACCTGATTAGTCAGTAAATCCCAGTAAGTGTGTTCTGTAGTCTCAGGGGTTAAGTAGTTGGAGAGACGTGATCTGAATATTTCAGGGAAATGGATTAATTCACAGTTGTTGCCAAGATACTTTAAGGAAATAACAGCTTAGGTCTGTTCATTTCAGAGAGGGGAATTCGTTATGGGGTGACAGTCTGGTTAGAGGCTATATTCCCATTTATTTCCTTGAAGAGCATGTCCAGACATCAAGGTCAAGGACATAACAGTGTTGTCATGTTCTCAACTGTTCAGTTCCTGGGTCTTTAGAAGAAAATGCACCAAGGTGAAACAAGAACCTGCAGGGAGCATAGGTGCTGAGCTTAATTTGAACCTGGTCAGGCTGAGGCAACCCACCATTCTGTGTGCCATTAATGTGAGATTGCTTTCTGGTGAGAAAGGAACAGAAACCTTGGTTAAATATTGAAATAAGAGATTTATTCTACGAAGACCTGTGTGGATGTGAGCTGTGAAACCACAGAAGTGTAGCACCTGCAGGCAGAGGGAATGACCTGTCACAGCACGTAGCTCCATCTTGTAGCCAGGTATTGGAATAAAGGGCCTATCACAGGGAAAGTACAGGCACAGGGAAAGCCTGATGTCTGGCAGCAGACACCCAAAAGGTTTTCAATCTATGCGAAGGAGTTGCCTTCACGACAAAAAAGGGAGAGGCGTGAGCCTCGCTGGAAAACGTGACTGGAAAAGCTTTGTTCCCTCGCTCCCCCCTCCCAGCAAATTGCCTGAAAGAGGATCATACACAGTGGTGCATCATTCCTGTTATCTCCCAGTATGACTCACTGAGCCATACATAGCAGCACTTCTTTTGAGGAGATTCTTACTCAGAGCAAGCTGGATGTGGAAACAAAGACTCGGCGTCAGACTGTTAATGTCACTTTTGCATTAGAATTCCTTGCGTGACACATAAAAATGTCTAAAAATGGCTTGACTAGCAGTGCCTGTCTAAAACAGGTATTGTCAGGCTAAAAATCCTCGTTAGTTTTCTCCTGATTGGATGCTCCTATTTACATAGTATTTATATATCTTGGGCAACAAGAATATTTGTTGATTGCACCAGCAAATTATTGGGTATTTCAGTATTTGGATTGCTGGTAATGCAATGTAGCAGGTGGCTTTTGGAGCATGCTTTAGGCTTTTTTTATTCTGTGTTTCTTTCTCCCCTTTATTGCCCAATCATCCCCCAAATTAATTCTCTGTGATTTCTTTCTGTTCTCTTTTAGTTGTAAAGGAGCTGATTGTGACATCCAAGTATGGCTTGTAATATTGATCACTTTTAAGATCCTTCTGTCCTCCTTTTAGAAAAATTGGTTTTCTGGAATGCCAACAGCATCATCCCTCCATATTGTGCATTAATTTAGTACCCTGTACTTCTTTTCTTGCCAAGAAAGGCCAGCCAAGGCTTTCTTCAAGGTTTCAGTGCTTGCTGCTGGACCAGCCTCTCCGTCCTTATCCCCAGATGAACTCCAGCCTGAGGATCCAGAGCTGTGTTTTTCTGGTGCTGTTGCCAGCGGCACTTTTGTTCCCTGTTTGTTGCTTTAGTAGAGCACTGTGCTGTTTGTTTATATTGCATGTTTGTTGACTCAGCTCCCAAGATTTTGAAGTATGCCCTGGAAAGCAAGGAGTTCTTCCCTGGGTTTTGGGATGTGGGTAACGTATTAACAAAGCTGTGTTAATAAAAGAAATATTCCTGTGTTCTGTTGCAGGTTTTGGGATTTGAAGTTGATACGGTGAACTCTGTCCAGTTTTCAAACCACACAGGTAAAATTTTACAGATACTACTCCACAGTCACTGAACTCACCCAGCATGGGCCTCACCTCATCCTATGACGTTGGAGAGGACAGTGGTCTTATGTTTTCACTCCCATTTTCACAAAATTGGATGGAAATGTAATTTTCATGTTTTGATTCAAGTCTCTCAGAAGCCTGGATATGGGAGTAGGGCGTTGATATGATGGATGTGGTAATGTCCCCTTCTGTTCTTCAGAGTGTGAGTTTCTTTTGTTAGGCAGTAATCTAATTAACTTAGGCAGTGAAATAACACGAATACAGCCATTTACACAGCCAGGCCTGTGAATAAGGGAGTCTTCAGAACGGTTTTCTGTGAATCATGGCCCTGTGAGAGTCATAGTCCCATTACCAATCCAAACACCTAAAGAATACTGAGGTAAAGCCAATGTTTCCTCTCTGTGTGTCCACCCAGATGGCTCGCAAGTATCCCAGAATCTCATTTTGGCAGGAGGAAGGGTGTTAATACATTTGGGTGTATTTTTATTTAAGCTCTAAGCCTGAATGCAATGCACTCACCTAATACGTTCAGAGTTCCTAATACTCACAGTGCTAGAGGACTTTATTTTTTAAAAGAAAGCTGAAATTTATGTTTATTTTAGCAATACCTTTCACTCATAAATGAGCTCCAAGTGACTTCCTATTTTTTGATCACTGGAGACACACGTGCTCTCTTAGTGGTGGCAGGTTGTTTGAGGGGAGAGCTACTCTAGATAGAGAAAATCTATAGGTGTCTTCAGAAAATAATCTGGGAGCAAATTCTGGCTTTAGCATCTTGGAAAAGAGCAGAAGTTGTTTCTGACAAAAGAAGGCAAAAGTTGAGGTACTTTGCTAGTATCTTACAGGTACAGCTCTATTAATAACCACTAACTTTTGGAACAGAGATCAGACTCTTACTCTGTTGAACTTCATGCAGCTTTCAAAAGGTTGTAAGATGCCTATCATGGAAGGAATCTAGTGTCAAAAAGAAATTAATGTTTCAAAGGTAGCTTGAAAGCTATCTCTGCTTGTTGAGGAAAGGCCCAAAAGAGGTAATAATTAAACAAGGGAATGAGGCCTTTCCTGGCTCAGGCAAAAATCTGCTTTTACCCTTTGGCACAGTACAAAGGTTCTCTTGTGTTTTTCAGAGGTACTTCAGTGTGACTTCTGTTTATTTAAAGAATGTTTTTAGTTTTGGAGTTTGGGATTTTCTGTTGTTTAGTTTCCGTAGCTGGGTAAAACTGTTGTAATCTTCCAGAAATTAAGCAATTTTTTCATGTCAGATTATTTGGTGCTTGAAATGCATGAGCACATGTTGTTTGTTGGCTTTCTGTTTCAAGATTAAATCAGCTTTATAGGGCATTGAAAGAGCTTAATAGAGGTTTTATTGACCGTAAACTGAATGTGTCTGAAGGTAGGAAAATTACATTATCAGTAGGGTGACCAGGTTGTTAAAACAAAAAAGAAAGAAGATTTTTAATTTTTTTTAACAATATCACAGCCAAGTAAAGGTTGCCAGTGTTTCATTCAAGGTTTGGCAGACAGTGGAAGGAATAATAAATTGGCGATTCCTCCTCCCACAAGAAGACTGAAATGAGCATCCCAACCCCAAAAACATCACAAATATCACAGGTCTTTAAAATACTGGAACTACTCCTGATGTTTAGGAGTCACATTTTTGGTTTTTTTTTCTGTAATTTTGATTTTTTTTATTAAATCTGTTAAAAAATCCCAAAGTTTGCCACACAACCTCATGGTTTTGGGCAGCAGAGCTTGTGTGTGGCACTGTCCTGCAATACACAGGCATTGTGTGCTGGGTGAATGGGTGAAGGTAACTTGATTTTCCTATAAAAATGAAATTTTGCAAGATCCATTTCTGTCATCATCATTAAAGCTGGAGGACAAACTCCTGCTTCAAAATCTAGCTGTGAATTTTAGTTTCTGAAAGAAGGCCAGAGGAGCACAGGTAGAAGAATGTGTGGGGTTTTGGACATTATCCTTTCTTTCCCTTTTCCTCTGTTTTTAAATTTGGAATTAGCAGCAAATAAAATGCAGGGAGAATTTATGACTTTGGTGAATCATTTTTGCTCTTTTTTTGCCCTGTCTATAAATTAGTAAGATACCACAGGCCTCTTTTCTGCTGACTCCTGCTCTGAAAATGCAGCTTTCTTTAGTCTCTGATAATCCTGAAATTTGGAAAATGGGCTTTGAATCAGTGCCCCTGGGAGAACAGTTTGTCGTGTTGCTTCGTGAGGAACTTTAGTGATTAGAGTGACTCACACTTGAGTGGCATCCTGCTTCACATACAAATAAAAGAAGCTGTCATGTAGCCTACAAAGACTGTGCTCTTTATCCTATATTAATACACTCTTTGCAGAAACATCTCCTCATATGATGTGCAAAAATAAAAATCTAGATTTATTTTTAATTGTGTAATTGATTCTTTGAGGGGTGCATTTTCTAATCTTCAGTGATTTCCAGTTTTGTTTCTCATTGGCAGGTTAATTTTAAGCAATAATGTGCTTACTCTGCCATCCAAATCCTACCTTTGAAACAGCTTCGGAACAAATAGCCTGGGGTTTTTTATGTTACTTTTCTTTTTATCCTTGAGCACTTCTGACTTCCACTTGGTGGGTGTGTGGTAGGTGGTTGGGTTGGCTGGTAGGTCTAACACATGAGAAATTACAATTATGTCTCGATGTGATTGTGCACAATCTGCCCACCCGTGTGCAGTCACTCACCCTGTGTGTGCAGGGCAGAAAGAAAAGATCTCCACTCCTGCCTGACACTGGTAGCATTTTACTCCCACACTGTGACCAGCTGTAAAAAATCCAGTGGGGAATTCGGTACTGAATTTCTGGTTTTGTTGAAGGCCTCCTGGTAGCTACAGATGAGTCATGTGTTCTGACCAGGTTGCCTGCCGGAGTTTGCAATGTGAATTTTGTGTCACAGTTGGGCCCACATTGCCTGTCCATCATGTGCCTTAAACACTCGAACTTTCTTCCTTTTTCCCATGTGAAATTCTTGGTTACTGGAGCCACTTGGAATAGTTTTGCAGGGAACACCACAGGAGGAACTCAAACCTCAGAACAGAATGTTCTGGGTTGGAAAACAAAGGAATCTTACATGCTTTGCTATACTAAAATGACAGCTTGTTTTTGTTTTGCTGTGTTGGTCAGTTGGGGGATTTTTTCCTTTCTGATACGCCTGGTACTTTCATTTTCTTTCTTCCTTGTTTTTGAAAGTAATTAAGAGGATTTTAAATATATTCCAAAGGAGAAGAAAAAAGCAGAGGAAGGCAAGAAAGAAAAGTGTGTAAACTCATCTTGGGTGCAGTATGAGTTGCCTCTCTTGGTTGTGTTTTTTTTATTTTTTTATTTTTCATACAAATGAACCAAGACATTTCCTTGGAGACTGATGAATATGTTTATCATTTTAGTGACGTGAGGCATCATATTTTACTTGTTTTTCATTGCCTTATCTGCTAAAAGCAGGTAAATAACATCTAATTGCAATAAAAGACCATAACACAGATAAGCAGAAGGGGTATAATAAGGCTGTTTAAGCATTTATGTTCATCTCTGTGTTTAAAATTATTACAAATCTGGGAAACTAATACAGTCAGTCTGAACCAAATGGAGTTTTGAAGAGCTGTGTCATGGTTTGCAGTGTTCTCTCTGCTCTCAGAGTAGCACTGAGGAGAATTATTTGGTGTTTTTGTACCCAAAACAAGGAAGACTCAGCTTTCTTCCTTTTTGCCTTTCCCCTTTCAAGATAGTCCCTCTTCCTGGGACCCCAAGGTGCCCATCCTCCAGTTCATGAAACCCTTTTTGAACATGAGTAACTGGCTTTTTTCTTCTGTCTGTTTGCTTTCTGGTATTATATTCCACCAGGAAAGTAGGCTAAATGCGGGGTCACGGGATTTTCCCCTTGTTTGTCATGTTACATGAAATTACCCTGGGGAAAGGGCATAGGGGGATTCCCATCTTGCTGCCAGTTTTGATTCAGTTTGATTCTTCCTTGAACATAATTCAGTTCCTAGTGACATCACAGTTCTCTGCAGCTCCAGTGAAGGTATTCCCCTTTTTTTTTATGTCTCAGTAGCTGAGGCTTCCCTGAGAACTTCCCTAGGGCTTTGTTTTTAACTCTGGCTGCCGTGAATTTAGGCTTTAGGTTGTATTACACGTTAGCAGGTGATGAAAAGGATCCTCAAGTTACCTGTGGAAGTCATTACTACAGAGTTCAGACAATGTGTCTACCTCATGTGGGTGACACCAACTCCAGAGCTGAGCTGGGCTGCTGCCTAACGTTGAGTTCTTGTATTTATTTCTCTCCCTCAGTGGAGGATCAGTGTAACATGAACCCTGCGCATTGACCATTTAAGACAACTTCACATGGGAAGGTGAAATTCTAGTTAAATAGTGAATTTACAGGGGCTGTGTATGAGTGGCTCCTGTAGGTATCCAGGTTGTCTGGGCAATCTATCACAGTTATTTTTATGGCCATGTGTAAGATAAATGGCGGCATTTTTGCCTTGATTCCGGGTGAAAAGTGCACCCAGTTTCTTTGATGGCCGCAATGGAAGGACTCTGTTGTGTCTCTGTTCTGGCTTTGCAGGGCTGCAGAGGCTGGCAGAGAGGAAAGGGCAGATTATTTCTCTGTGATGCTGCAGATGTGACAGAACAAACACCTGCATTTGTGTTAAATAAACCAAATAATGGATTTAGGTGCTTTCAGGATCTGTCACAGTTATTTTTATGGCCAGGTGTAAGATAAATGGCGGCATTTTTGCCTTGATTCCGGGTGAAAAGTGCACCCAGTTTCTTTGATGGCCGCAGTGAAAGGACTCTGTTGTGTCCCTGTTCTGGCTTTGCAGTGCTGCAGGGACTGGGGGAGAGGAGAGGGCAGATTATTTCACTGTGATGCTGCAGATGTGACAGAACAAACACCTGCATTTGTGTTAAATAAACCAAATAATGGATTTAGGTGCATTCAGGTTCTTCATACACTTGGGGCTGAGCGTGTGCTGAGCTGATGGGGGTCGCAATGAAACTACAGCCATGCATACAGCAATCCCTCACTTTGTCCCTTTCTTCACAGGGACTTTGTGGAAAGCATTTTCCTGGGAGGGAGTCGTGCTGGCTGATGTGAGTCAGGCCCCCAGCCAGCTGGCAGCGAGTCGTGTTTTAGAGGCTTGGCCTTTGTGAGCTGAGGAGAGCAAAATGATCCATCTGCTCACCATACTGTGGGTGTGTTTGCATTCATAAGAAGGAAAACTGAAAAATGTGCTTATCCCAGGCTCTAGGCACCTTTTGGCAGTCACTCTAATAAGTCAGTTTAGAGTGATAACCAAAGCCAACAGTTTTCATCACAGAATTTTCTAAGTACAAAAGCAGAAGTTAAAACAAACAAAATACCATTGTCTTTACACAGGGGAGGTGTGAAAGAAGATATCTCATTTAACTTTTCACTCTTCCTAATTCCAGTTAATAGAAGGATAAGCTTTTTAACAAACTCTGAATTCATGGAGATTAAAAGAGTTAAATTGTGGATGCCTCATCTCATATTCTGGAGGAGCTCCATTCTTACGTACAAGAGAGTGATTGGTGCCATCTCGATGGGCAGGCTTTGATGACAAGGTGCAAGGTGCATTTACATTTTTCAACAATGTTTAGATTCTGTTAAGGGAGATTCATTTTTTTTCCTTGGAATTGGCTGCCATGGGCCTTGGTCCACTGTTTGCTGAAATCAGTTGAGTTTGTCCCAAGTAACTTCACCCTCCATCTGCTTCTCTCAGCTGAGCATATTTGCTTGCAATTCTTAGAGATCATTCAAGGATGAGAGTATATGGATATTATTTATCTGTTTGTAGTGTCTTTCTGCTACTCATTTCCTCCTCCAGGATCCTCAGCACTAAAGCTGTGCTATTTTTGGAAGAAGGTCTGTCAGGTGACACTGCACGTTTAAAGAGCATCCATGGCAGTGTTCTGCTGTGGTCACTCTGTTGGTGACATGCAGGTCCCAGTGGGTGCTGCATCTGATGGGCGCAGACCTGTGTCCAAACAGATCTGTGAGCCTGTTAAGATTGTCATCTAACTGTCAATATTTTCTTTTATTATATATAGTATAAAATAACAAAAATAGATTATACTGACACCCTCCTCCAGTGAAGTCTAAAACATATGTTTCTCCTCCTCCACACAGGAAAGGGATAGTTGCAAAAGCTCCGTGAGAAATCTTGCAGGAGCCTGTGTGTGCTCAGCTTGATTTGCTGATAAATGGACACTCTCAGACTGCAGTGTAGTCACTCCAGTTCCTTTGGGAGGCAGAGGTGCTAAAGAGGAGTTGAGCACATGAACTGTTCTGCTGACAGCAGCTTTCATTCAGCAACAGCATTTCACAGGAGGGGAGGTGAAAATGCTTCCTGGTGCTGATATTTGATGTGGTCCCTCCGCCTGTATCATCTGTGTGATCTGAAACAGAAAATCCATCTCGTGAAAAATGACCTGGTGTTTGCTTTGCAGGCTATGCCCACTGGAAGGGTCAGGTGTTGAATTCAGATGAGCTTCATGAACTTTACGAAGGACTTAAGCTGAACAAGGTCAACCAGTACGATTATGTGCTCACAGGTAAGAAGAGCTTGTTCCCTGGAGTTCCCAGGAGATGTAAACAGGAGGAAAGAAATGTAAAACGTATCCCTCCTTGTTGCAAACCAACCAATTAAAATTTCACCTGTATGTTGTGGTCTGAACTGGCTCGTGCTGTTTAATTTGGAACAGCCAGAGTTCTCCAGCCTGGAGGTTGTAACTGGGTGGGTAAATTGATCTCCTTGTATAATTTACTGACTTGTACAGGCCAGTCATGTACAGACACACTTAATATTTTGGGAGTGCCTCTACTGGAACAATGGATGAGGAATGTCAGAGTATTATTTTTAAATTTATTAGGAAGACACGAGTTTAACCGTTTCTCCCAAGTCTGCAGTACTAGCACTCCGTGGTACTGCAGCATGATTTTATAAATAGTTGTCTGTCCTTCATTTTTTTACTTGATCTTTAAGGCTTAGTGCTTTGGACACCAAGCAAAGTATGAGGAGAGTTGGGTTTTGGTTTTGACTCTGTCATATATCTTGATTTTTTGCTCTTGTTACTGTGTAGGTCATCTGGGTGAGTACAGTTCTGCAGTGTTTTCCTTTGTTTGCACAAGGTGTTTATAAATACAGGCAAAGAGAATTTTTTGTGGAATACTTCATAGAAAGGAGAGATTCTGCAAGAAGTTTTTATTAAAAATTTCTTCTCATCCAATTCCTGCTTCTCGAAAGTAGGTTACTGATCAGATTTCACCTCAGTAAGAGCTGTGCATCTGGCTTGGATAAGAGTAGCAATTTCTTACAGCAGTGAACAGGGACTTTTTTAATGTAAGCAGAAATACATCACCAGATTTGACTGATTTCATGGCTTCCACATGTAGGAAAGTTCTTTGTACACAGGGAAAACTGAAAAGTGCATGGATTATAACCCCCAAAGCAGTCATTCTGGCTTGAAGGGTGTGGCATGTCCGAAGAGTTATTGTCAAGGTTTTTCAAGGAATATTTCCAAAATAAAGGAGACTGCATAGCAAATAGATTGAACGAAAGGTTAAGAAATTAATTTTTGCATAAATGGGTTCTTTGTTATTGAGAAATAGATAAACACTCTTTTCTTTCCTGGAAGGAACTCACACAGAGGACATTTCCTGGAAAAGCACACTATGTTGTAGGAATTTTCAGGAGATGTTAGTGTGCAAAATTTATGAATAATATTTGAGTATTCTTTTAGCTGAAATGTTCCTTTTTTATTTCACTTCCAACTCTTGGAAAAGACCTCTACTCCTTTCCTATCACTGACAAAATGGATGTAAGAGATTAAAAATGGTAGAAGGAAAATAGAAATAGTCAGCACAAAGGAATTTTGGAGAAAAAGTGAATATTTCTTAATATGCCTTTTAAAATAGGATTTTTGTGTGTTGTTCAAGTTTGTTTTAAAACCTCAATCGCTGTAGCCATTTTCAGTATGAACAAAAGGCATAGGTAAAAAGAGCAGTAATTTCTGAACATCTAGTAGCACTTTCTGTGTTTTAGTCTTCAGCTGCGCTGTGGCTGAACTTAAAATTCAGTTTTTTTCATTCAGGGCCAAAAGTCAGATTTTTCTCTTCAAGCAGCCGTTCACTATAGTGCACAACTGCTTTGTACCTCCAATAACCTGGATATGATTATTTAAACACTAAAAAGCAATTTATCAGCAGGTGGGATTTGACTGTTAATTGTCTGATGACTATAGATATCTCAGCTGAGATTAAAATTATTATCTTTAGGCCAATTATACAAAGTAACACTCCATGAACTTTTTGTGACTGTTAGTTATTTGTAGATCTTCATGTATTTGTTTCATTTACAGTAAGACACTCAAGGTAAGAGATAAATTCCAGTTCAGTGTAACTGTTTTAAGCACCTCTGTCCATGGTGTTCTCAAACTCAGTATTATTTTCCAGCCAGTCTGCCATCACTGGTCATTTAAAAAGAAATCTTTGCTTGACTCTTTTGACTGATTATCATGGATAAAAACAGCATTTTGGCAAAAAATCTTTTCCATTTCTCTACAGCACCTAAGAACTGATCAATTTTGCAAGTTTAAAAAAAAGTCTCCAAAATCTGCTTTTTAAATGTACTTTGAAATATTTTATTAGAGTGGACATTTCCAAGGACATTGAAAGATGCTGCCTTGCTAAAAATAGTAGTATTAAATCACAGAATCACAAAATATGCTGAGTTGGAAGAGACCCACAAATATCGAGTCCAGTTCCTGGCCCTGCACAGCACCATCCCCAAGGAATGAACTACAATAAATTAAAATTAAATTGTTAATTCATAAATGTTGTAACTAGAATTAATACACAAATATATAAATTAAGAAACATTATAAAATTTAAAAACTAATGATTAAATAAGAACATTGCGGTGCTAGCATTGTGATTGGGGCCTTGAAATACAGTAAAACTTATTTCCAGCTTTTTTCACTGCTCAGCCTAAAGGATAGGAACTTTATTGGTATTTTGGAGATTGCTCTAAAATAGTCAAGGTTAGATCTCTATTGCATTAATGTGTTGGACTCTATCAGCATGACCATTAGTAATAATAAAAAATTGCTTTGAGACAGAGTATGAGAAAAGTATATGGAATTTAAAATAATTCCTGTTTACTGCATGAAAAATAGTACTGATCAGAATACTGTTTTTATCAAAAGGAGTGTTTTTTCCTTCTAGCCTGACCTTTGTGTATATATGTTCAGGCATTTTGAAGTTATATGAGCCTTTCATATACAGCATTCTTAGTAAATGGATTTTTAAGGTTATACTTGTAGTTGTGCAAGCACTGTCTGAATTTGTCTTCCAACCTATTATTCCTGAGTCAACTACTGAAATGTCTTTGTTCTAACCATGCGTTTATCCAAAGAATAAGAAGTATGCAGCATTCCTATCCAAAACTAAAAGCAGAAAAAAAGTTCATGAGAATAGACTTTAAAGGTGTCTTTTTTATTTTCCCAAAGGGTATACAAGAGACACATCATTTCTTGCAATGGTGGTGGATATTGTCCAGGAGTTGAAGCAACAGAACTCTAACCTCGTGTATGGTAAGGATGTCATTATAGTCCATTCTGCTTCCTCATTGGGTATGCTCATCATTTTCACGTTTTAGGATGGAAACACTGGTCTGATGTTATGTAGCATTTCTGGTCTGGCTGGAGCCAGCTGGGCGTCGAGTGACGTTTCATTTCAGCTTTAGGTGTTGAGGGAGTTGGGTTTTCATTTTTCTGATTTGTGTTCCTTGCATTATGCCGTCCAAAGGAGAGTGTGCCTTGAGGACTGGTTGTCTGTATCCAGGAAAAGATAAAAATCCCAGCCAGCTGCTGCTGCTGCCAGTTCAGAGGCTGTGTGTGCTGACAGATGAAGCCTTCCTTGATTTCCAAGTCGGCCAAAGCAGGACAGACTCTCCTGTGTTGCCCTGCCATGGTTCCACGTAACATCCCAGAAATGTCCTACTTTGCCTCAGAAGTTTCATGATTTACCTTAAACTCCAGGGCTTTTTTAGCTCTGGTACCTTCTGCTGATATTCTGTGGGAGCAACAGGCTCCAACAGCTGTTGTCACTAACATGTCACATCAGGCTTCAGCTGTGAGAAGAGATCTCTTCCTTTCCTCCCTCTCCTGAGTGTTTCAGGAATTTTGAACATAACCAGCACAGGCTTGAATTGGGCAAAGCGTTCGGAGTGACAGGGCAAAGTCAGTGAGGGTTTAGTGGGATAAAAACTGAGAATGGTGGTTTGAGCTGTCATCTTCAGGCTCAGTAAACAGTGTGCCCAGGAAACATCTAGAATGACTGGCAGGGTTTGCACGGTGTTGTACTGAGCAGTGATGCCTGCCTTAAAATTAACAGAGCACGGGTCTCATTTAGCAAAATACAGCAGAGAAATCTCATCTGGGTTTTGTTGCTTTTTAGCCTTTATTTACACTATTGGATTGTCAAATTCTTCATAGCCATAGACTCTTTTGGAATATGAACAGAAACATCTCACTGTGTAGGGCAGGAAGGAAGTGGTCAGGTGGTGAGATCACAGCGAGGCTTCTAACATCCTTTATATTTAATAAATAGATTATAACATAAAGAAAATATTTTTAAAATGTAAAACGAATTGCCCTCTTTTTACTCATAGAAACTTCCTGAAATACTGACATTGATTTGATATCTTTGGATTTGTGTTTCTTTTTGATCTTGCTTAAAGATCTTGTAATACAATGAACAATGTTCCTTTTTGAAGTGCAATGCTACACTGTTTCCATCCTCAATGAGGACACTTGGAATGTGTTGTTAATACTGCTGGTGATCCAGAACTTGTGCCAAACATGTTAATATCATTACACCAAGTATGAGTTTATGTACTTTGGCACGAATTTTCTTACTGTTTCATTATAATACTTTATTTATTTAATGTACACACAGCATATTGGTGTGTGCATTTGGCATGTATTTTTTTACACTAAAGTAAAAATAGGACTCTTTTCAGAGCTGCTAGCTTCTCCCATGTTTCTCCCCTCCATACTACAATTCCAGACAACTTTTTAAGACATATGACTTACTCTTTCAAAATTGGCAGCCACCAGACACAAATTCCAGCATGCTACAAGAGCTGTGAGAATGTGTAAGCTTTGAGGTGCTCAGTGCTGTTCCATAGCCACTACTGTCACCTAAAATTTTTCCCTCCCACCAGGGCCTTTATAACTGTACCCTATTTCTAAACCTAAATTTTTTCTGTTACAGTGTGTGATCCAGTGATGGGTGACAAGTGGAATGGAGAAGGCTCTATGGTTAGTATTCTTCTGTTTGGACTCTCTGTGTAGTGAATGTTTGTTATATAAAGATGTATAAAGATTTATTAGTTTTTAAACAGCAAAACTAAGGTGCTTTACCTAAGTGTGGCTTTGGATCCCACATCAAGTAAATTTGTACTTAAATTTCTTGGTTTTGAGTGACTTTGGTATCAGGAAAGAATGACAGCTGTACAGCTCTGGGATTATTTCTGGCTCTCTGCTGAGACAACAGAAGGAATACAGACCCTGTCCACAGGAGAGTATCCCCCTGCTCCCCATCCTTGTCTCTTTGGAGCTCTCTCACCGTCTGTCCAGAGCTGTGTTTTGGCTGGTAGCCTGGCTGCCCCTGTCAGTCATCCTGGGAATTGACACAGCCCTGGAACCTAAATGAAGACGACTTATTTCATGTGGGATCTGACAGCTGTTGGGCACTGGGCTGTGATCAGTGACAGAAAGGTCCCGTGTGCCAATATCAGGCTGCACTCTGACAAAATACCATTCACTTTTGATCAAAAACTTTTGAGCAAAATAGTTTGGTTTGGAGGTAAGGACATGAGTGATCTGGGACACTGTATTTCCTCATGCTGCTGTGTGATATTGGTAAGAGAGAACTTGAAAGTTCCTCACCCAGGCATCATTTCCTTTTAATGCTGCCAGTTTAGGTCCATCTGCTTAAAATAGTGCTTCCCATCACCTCCAAGGAGGAAAGGGCTGTTGGTGACAGTGTCCCCAGCTGGAGGATACTCTGCCACTGCAGTTGCAGAGCTTGGAGCTGTCAGGTCACTCAGTGGCAGCAGGAGTGGTGGTTGAGGGAAGGAGAGTTGCAGTCCCACATCTCAGACACTGCTGACAACTTCTGACACTGTTTTTTCTCCCCAGTATGTGCCCAAGGATCTCCTGCCAGTCTACAGGGACAAAGTTGTACCTGTTGCAGATATAATCACTCCTAACCAGTTTGAAGCTGAGTAAGTGCTTATTTCCTTTTCTAGCCAAATAAACCTGGGGAAAAAAGCGGGGAAGACTGATACCCCTTAATTTTATTTGTCTCAGTATGGTGCCCTATGTATGGTTTGGGTTTTAGCTGTTACTTTCAAGTGATGTTTTTCAGATAACCTCACCCACTGCATGTTGAAACCAATAAAAAATCCAGGAGTTATGTAAGGAAAAGATTCTTGTTGTTTTCTCCAGTCTCTCATTCTCATGATTATTTCTTGTTATCACCTGAGGCCTTTTTCTAGGACAGGTTAAAAGAATACCTTTCCCATCTTTACCCATTACTTTGAAAATTTTTATTATGTGCCAGCATATCAGAACTGAAATAGTTTGGTTCAACCCCCCCTCCAAAATTAGATTCAGAAATACAATCAAGGCAACATCTCATAGGAGCTAAGAATTTTAATGCCTCCTGCCAGTCCTGTCTGCATAGCTGTGACTCTTTGGTCAGGAGATAATCTGTAGTGATGCAGCACAGGCTGTCCCCCTTTGTGAGAGGGAGCAGCTGCATGGGAGAGGGAGAGAAGACTCTTGTGAGGGAATTTTTGTGATCCTGGGATCTCTGGAGGAGGCGGGGTAGGACTGGTGTGGGTGCACTTCAGCAGCACTGTGTGTCTGTGCACGTAGCCTTTAAACACAGGTCTGGTCCAGCAGACCGTGGAGCTGCAGATGGGTTAGGCCTGTTTGGTGCAGTCCCAGCTTTCCTCTTGAAAGGACAAACAAACTGTCACTGCCTGGAGAACTCGTGCTCTTTTAAGGTTTCTTTTTCATTCTCAGGTTACTCACAGGCAGGAAGATTTACACGGAAAAAGATGCACTGGAGGTAAGTAGGCAAAGGGTGGGATGTGTTTGGTCTTGTTCTGCATTCCTGCCTGCAGTGCTGCAGTTTGCAGTTTGTCTTCAACCTTGGAGTCACTTTGGCCTCTGTCCTTTCCATGTGTTTATCATCAAAGCTTGTACACTCCAGGCACGAGAGATTTCCTGTTCTAGTGTCAGAATTCTGAAGAAACTTCCCGAAAGCTCCAGATAAAGGGATTACAGTAGTAATGAGTGCATCTCTCTGAGCTTGCTTTCTGCAGTGAAGGAGGAGTGGCAGCAGCACACGTGGTGGATACCCAGACACTTTCAGCTCTGTGGAAATGCTTTTGTTGGGGTGAAAACCCCAGGGGACCCCAGGCATTAGGAACCTGTTTGGGGCTCTGCTGCCCTCACTCCGCAGTGCTGAGTGTGAGGACAGCTTTTCCTCATTCTCCCAGATAAATCCACAGCATTGACAGCTGCTGTCATTGCCGTACGGAGCTGATAGATGGCCTGCAAATATACTGCATCGAGATGTAAAGATTTGCCCTTTCGCACAAAGTGAAGGAAATAAAAAGCTGTAGGGCTTGGTGGTGAAGGACAAAATAGAAATACGGTTTTATTGATGTCTTGAGAAGGGCTGAGCTCTCTGTTTTGTTGGCTAGTCAAGTGCTTTCATAATGGACTGGTGTTGTTCCCTCCAGTTTGGTTTTGAACTTCAAAAGAACACAAAATCTTTAAACAAACAGCAGCTGCAGTGGCACCCTGGAGAGTAGCTGGGGGTCTGTCAGCCCAAATGTTTGTTGTTTTTTTGCTGTAGCGACGTCAAACAACATGGGTTGGTCACCATCACTTCACAGCAGGAAGCAGCTACAGAGATCTCATCTCTTTGAATTTCCACTGCCCCAGTTTTACATTACCCCACTGTGCTGGGTGAGGGTGATGAGCTGTGCTTCATGCCACTGGCTGCTAACTGCAACTCAGTTCTTCTGTTCTCATCCTCACCAGTGGAACCAGGGTCTTGAGGAGAATGTAATTAATTAGCTGAGCAGGCATTAGTTTTAGATTTGCACATTTCAGCTGCAAACATGAGTTGCATGTGCTAAACAGTTTTGCCAGTTAGTCTTCTGATTTGTGCCATAGCTCTTGATTTGTGATGGGCTTTAAAAAAATCTCTCCCAAAGAGACGGAATTATACGTAGAAATGGAAACATTTTTAAAGCAGTTGTTTGCAGGATATTGTATTTTAATCTGTCTGTCTTTCCAGCTGCATGTCATACATGGGTCTGAGTAATAATCCATGTTGGTATTTGTCCCCTGTGGAGGTGGTAGGAATTCTGGCATTGATTTCCATGGTTTCATGCTTGCTTTCCTTTCTTTAACAAGACCTGTGATGGCAGTAGTGTCTTCTAACATAAAATTAAGTGTGATGTAATATTAATGTAGAAGGGACTAAGTCCTACGACTAGAAATAGTGGAGATTAGGATCCTGGTGAATTGTGACTGACAAATGAAATTTAGTTTAATATTACTGCACAGATTGGTTGTGTCAGTGTATGCTGGTGGATTTACTGCTTCTTTAAAACCCAGCTGACGTCTGTGCAAAGAGGTCTGACAGCTGAAGAAACTCGGAGGCTTAGACAAGAAAGAAAAGCAATAAAGTATGAAAAAATAGCAGAAATAAATCCTTATCATTCAGCTGCTCATGAGTCATAGCTAGCCTGAGAGGATTTTTAAACTCTTCTGGCAGAATTAATATTTTATCCATGTTTTATGCTAAACTCATTACTGAAGTCATTCTTTTTTCTGTGAAATCAAAATCACTTCTCTCTGTAACAACCAATTGTGATGTCAGAAGTAGAGTATTAATGAGTCTAAGTGAGGAACACACAGAGTGGAAATACATCTGCAAAGGTACATAATTTACAGCTGTAGTTCAGGGATTGAAACAGAATGAGAAGATTGAGACAGACACACTTGTGCCTCTGATTTAGTTTTTTTAAATTTTTGCTAACTCTAGAAGTAGTAGCTAAATAAGATTCCATGACCTGGAGTTCTTGGCTTTCTAGTAAATGCTTCAAGATGCCAGCTCTTTATATTTATTTATTCTGTATATTTATTCTCTTATTCTTTTGATAATATGTTCTGAAAATATGATGCAGGCAAAAATTCTGATCACAGCTCAAACAGAGTATTCTTTCCAGAGGAGCATCCAAAGATAACACAAATAGGGATGCTCGTCTGTTTTAACAAGTGTGTACATTTAAATGTGGATGTTTTGATTCCCCTATTTCAAAGTAACTCCCCTAATTCAAGTGGATTATTTGAGTAGAAACTGGTTTTGTCTCTTTACAAAAGATGCCAAAATAAGGTGTTTATTAAAAATCCTCAGTACTATGAATGAAAGTGTGATCAACACATACTGCAGTCACTGATTCCTGCCTTTTTGCACATTGAAAGGTAATGGATATGCTCCATGCCATGGGACCAGAGACTGTGGTGATCACAAGTTCAGATCTACAGGCACCTCTGGGAAACGACTACCTGATTGCTCTGGGAAGCCACAGAAAAAGTAAGTCAAGAGCTCCTTCCTTACCTGTGCTTTATTTTAACCTGTCTGTGCTTGCAGTTACTCCTTGAAGGAGTAGTTTCATTCGCCAGGCCCATCTGTAGTGCATGGAAGGAGCATAGATCCCTCAGATCCCCAAGTGAACACTTTCTCCTGCAGCAGTATCAGGGGTGGGGCTGCTCCATGAGGGCAGACAAGAGCTGAGTGTGATCACAGCACAGGCAGAACTCTGTCCCCACCCGCAGGGCACACACCCACAGGACCTGAATAAGGTGAGCAGGACAGGGTGAATGGTGGCAGACACGTCCCAGTGACAGTCCAGAGTCAGGGAGACAAGCCAGGTGTGAGAGTAATCTGGAAAATCCAGTCAGTAAGTCAGGACAGCAGGGCTGTGCACAGGAATATCTGCAGCATAGCTCAGGCAGGGATGCTTGTGCCCAAGCCTGAGCTGCTGTGCAGCTCCTGGGCAGAGGAGGAGGATGTCCTAGGTGAGGTTTACTGTTATTTATACAGCCTCTGGTAGTGACCCTGGCAGTAAGGATATAAAACAGGAACTTGGCATGTTTGAATGCTCTTCTGAAAAGTCACACTGTCCTGTTAGCAGATTGTTCCTCCCTTGATAGGTTATAAAATACCTTCTGCTTCTTCTCTGTATCCCCTTTGGTATTGTCACCAAGACTCACTGTGTGCTCAGACTGTCGCACAGTGTTTCCACCTGAGGAGGGCACAGTTCTGAGGGATGAAAAACAAAGGTGGTAGCTCCCTCTTCCCTCTTAAATGAAGTATGTACACTATAGAAGTTGTAAATGCTATCCCAAGCTGGCCAAGTTTTGGAAGGCCGTGCCTTTTAAAAGAGCTGCTACAAAGTTTACAATGCTCCTTTATGTTCCAAACAGCAAAGGAATTCAAATCTGATGATGACTTTTAAAACGATTTCTTTTTAAATTCTAGTGATTGCTGTTGTATTAGTTGCTGAGTCTCTCACTTAGCTGTGTATCTGTGTTGTAGCTAAAGCAGATGGTACCAGGATAACACAAAGAATTCGAATGGAGTCTCCTAAAGTGGATGCTGTCTTTGTTGGAACAGGAGACTTGTTTGCTGCTATGCTTCTGGCATGGACACACAAGCACCCAAACAATTTGAAGGTGGGGGAGAAGTTATTCATCTCTCTGCAAGTTTAGACCACATTTCTCTTGAGTTTTTTTAAAAACGTCTAATCTGTGACATTATTTAAAGACCGTCTTCTGTTTTGGCTTTTTTTTCCTCACCTCAGAGAGAAAGCCACAGAATTTCCCTTTTGCCAAAAGGGACATTAAACAGTCATATTTCAATTAGATTGATTTTGTAATTTTGCCAAATTAGATGTTGTTCTTTCTAGAGAGACAGACTGCATGCATGTTCATAATTACATTTTTTATCCTCACTTCATAATAAGCACTGAAAATAACTTCTCAAATCTATTTTTCTGTTTCTTTCCCTTAAGGACATAGAGTCCTTGATACAGGTGTGATTTCTAACACCTGTTTGGGGAGAATTAAGTCAAAAATTTTTTTCCCAATCTCTGCATTACGTAGTTGTCATCCTGTTTGTCAGTCACAGTTTCCTCTTAATAGCAGTGTTTGTGAAATAATATCAATTAATACTAAGTAATATTAAAGTAGGCAGCTGAAGTTTACCTAACCCTCAATATGTTGTGTTGATGCAGGTGGCATGTGAGAAGACTGTGTCAGCCATGCAGCATGTTCTGCAAAGGACCATTAAGAGTGCAAAAGGTAAATTCATCCAGACCTTGCTCCCGTGTTCTGCCTGGATTGGCATCAGAAGAAACATTCAAAGAACTTTCTGGGTTTCCTGACTAAAGGCAGCCCCTCAGTGCAGAAGCAGGCAGAGAATTTACAGAATGAGAGCTTGGTAGTTTGGTCTGCATGTTCCTGCTGTGTCCTCCAAGCCCATTTTTGACCAGAGCCGACTGCAGATGTCACTGTTTAGCTTGTGGTGGGTGACAGTCGTGCTGACTGTGCCTGACTCAGCTCTGCAAAACCGGCAGGACTGGAGGAGATGCTGAGCTTGATGTGCCGGAGCTCCTGCTTCCGTGTAGCTCACTCACTGTCCCTCTGAGTGTGTGTTTAGCCCTGAGAGGGCTTTATCAGCTAATAATGGTTTCTTGGCTGTGTTGGCCCATGTGAGGAGCGATTTTTTTTTTTAGCTTCTCTCCCCTTGGAGTTCCCCTGTCTTTCAGTTCTTAAGGAAATCTGTGGGTTCTCTGGGCATGTCTGTGTGACTTCCTAATTAACAGAAGAGCTATGTTTCTTTCCTGGAGAGAGGTGTGGAACAGTGGTGATAAGAAATCACAATGCTGACCTGGATTTTACACCTTGGAAGCCTTTAGCAGGGAGCAGTAAGGGAGACTGGGGAAGGGAGGAAGGTAGAGAAAATTGTGGGGTAACAGAACAATGTAACTTGTTTCTTTTTGTACTGCTGTTTTTAATGACATTCTAATGTCATCTTTTTAGTGCAAGCTGGAGAAGGAAACAAACCAAACTCAGCCCAGCTGGAACTGAGAATGGTCCAAAGCAAAAAGGACATAGAAAACCCAGAGATCATAGTGAAAGCCACCGTGTTATAAAGGCTCCACGTCTCCAATAACGCACAATGTATCGATGTCCTCATTTCTTTCCTGTAAATTGTAATATTTGCCTTAGATCTGTGACAGAAACCTGACTTTCATGAAATAGTGCCCAGCATAGGCAGATACCCACTCTCAAACATATGTGCTGGCCTTGCTCAGTTTTAAAAACAGAACAGTTAGTGTGCATTGAAGCATATTCCCAGGTATCCCAATGTCTGTCAGATTCACTTAGTCTGTGTGATTACCCAGGGCAAGAGAGCAATGTTCC
This sequence comes from Melanocharis versteri, assembly GCA_013397845.1. Lineage (NCBI taxonomy): Eukaryota > Metazoa > Chordata > Aves > Passeriformes > Melanocharitidae > Melanocharis > Melanocharis versteri. The sequence continues at coordinate 419,657 of VZTG01005661.1, read as the reverse complement.
TGCCTTGCCAAAGACTGTAGATGTGAATTTGCTAATGGAATGCTTGACTGACTGCAAAATGTATTTCAAGATGGCATCTAGTGCCAATGGAGCTGGCTCCATGCTCCCTTTTCCTGGAGGTACCTGGTTACCTACTCTGGTATTTGGTATCTCAGCTGCTATGAAACTAAGCAGGGTTAAAGCTACACACACAGTTCTGGTTGTGTGTAGGAGTACTTTGAAGATGTTTGGCATGTTCAGTACCCTGAAGTGACCTTGAGGTGTCATTCATGTTGCTGATCTCTGCTCCTGTTTCTTGTCCATGAACAGCTGCACAGTTTCAGTTGTCACAGGTTCTGGCTGCTTATTTCTCATGTCCGTGGCTGCCCACATGATTTTCCTCCAAAAGCTGCTCCAGCAACATCTTCATTAACAAGATCATGCCTTTATTTGGTAGCACTGGTTGGAAGTGTGTAGTTCTACCTCTGAGGCCAGGTGTGATTCTCTGTTTTTTAACTAAGGGCGAAAGACAAAGCAGCTCTTACCCTGGAAGTTGGCTGCCTTGGTTTGTTCATTGTGGGTGGATGTACTTACAAACTACTTGGGCACTTCCACTTAACATTAGTGAGCACTGCTGGCAGGCTTAGCAATGCAGCAATGTGGGAAAAGTAGTATTTTTGTTTTAGTAAGGTTTGGTAAGCTACACGTGTTTACCAAATGCAGTGAAGCAGAAAAATTAACTTGTTCATAATGTCTCTGCAAGCAACACCAATTAGAGATTACAGAAATGCATTATTATTATTAATGCATCTTGATTTCAAAATTCTGCTTGATAAGGCTTCAAAATGAGATTTTTAATAATTTCAGTGTCCTGTGCATCACAGCCACATACTAAAGCAGCAGGGTAGGTCTGCTGACAGGTATTGACCACTCACACTTCTATAGGATTTCTGTATGGGATCCATGTCCATGCTTGTCCCAAGATGAGGTCCAGTGTGATGTTCCATCCAAATTGAGCTGATGAGCTTATTTGTCTCAGACTGCATAAGGGGATGGAAGTTGCATTTCTGATTGATTGCCTCTCCTGCATTTGGCATCAAAAGTGAAAGAAAAAATCATGTTACTTAAGAATTTTAAGGAAAAAAAACCATCAGGAATTTATCTACAAAATGGGAGTCTGCTGCCACAGTTTTTAGTAACCACTGTCATGAAATAACTTTCTAGCAATAATAACTTTGGTGTTATGAACAGTTGCTAAAATTAGCAGTCAGTAACAGAGATATGAGCTCATGGCTGATACCCAACCTGTAAAAAGACATGAACTACCTTGACAGTGTGTACAAGTGTCTGATGGGAAGCAGTGAAGAAGAAACCAGGCTCTTCTGCGTGGTGCCCAAGAAAGGGATAAATAGGCAGTGGCATGAATTGAAATACAGGAAAATCCATTTAAACACTAAAAAAGTATAACTCGCTGTGAAGGTGATCGAACACTGGTACAGGTTGCCCAGAGAGGTTGTGGAGTCTCCATCCTTGGAGATACTCAAATGCTGACTGAACATGGCCCTGAGCTACCTGCTGTACTTGGCCTTGCTCGCTCAGGGGGTTGGACCAGAGGATCTCCAGAGGTCCCTTCCAACCTCAGCCATTCCATGCTTCTCTGAGCACATTGAACTGCCTTTCTTTGCAGTGCTGGATTTTAAAATTTTGTTCTCCCTGCAACACAAACTTCCAGATGGGCTGGAAAATACTCATATTAATATTCTGCCCCCTTTTTAGATAAGCTGCTGTTTGCTTGGGCAGCTGTGCCAGGAAGACAGTTACCTCGTTTGAGATAATTGCTTTCAGCAAAGATATGTAAATACTGTAGCTGGTGATGCATTTCAACAGTTGAACACAAAAAGGATTTTAACTGTTTCTAACATTGATTAACCAAGTGCTGCATGCATTATTCCAACCATAACTATGAGTTTATTAATCTTTTAAAATTAGACTGTTTCATGTGGAAGTGTATAATCCCTACCATCCTCTTAGGAAGAAGGGATCAACGTCCTGGATTTCACTGCCTGTACAGACAATGGTCAGTGCCCTTTTAGTAAGTATGAGACAGCACAATTTTATTTTGCCATTAGAATAAACAGACTTCACAAGAGGATTGAGAGGAAGGCAAGGGCTGTTTTCTCTGAAATAAAGAAGCTTGGAATTTAGGAAACTTGGAGCTACCTTGCAAACAAGGTTTTAATTGTAAACCATAATGAGCCGTGATCTTGACATAAAAGACAAAATGATATGTTTGTTGGAGCAGTTTATACCTGCCAGGTGTAATCTTTTCCCACTTCTTCAAAGAATGGATCAGTTCAGTAGTTCACACCATCCTTAGAGTCTGTGACATACTCATGTTAAAAAAAAAAATAATTCATACTAATATGCTCAATTTGCAAAAGTTCCTGTTTCACAGTAGCTGGATCCTGTAGCAATGGGCTGCTGGCTTCATCTGCTTGAGTCCCTGAGGGTTGCTTATGTGGTACCTGCTTTAAACTCCCACTGACCTGATCTAAATTAGGTCAGGTTTATGTCTTCAGTGAAGAATTGGGCTTAACATCTCTTGCCAGGAACAAACATCAGAAATTTTCTGTAAATATATTCTGTAGCAATGTTTTGTAGCCACAGCAGGCTAACAGGTATTTTTTGAATGTCAAGGTACACATTTTTATTTGTTTAGAGTTACACAAAGCTCATGTGCAGAACAAAATTCAAAGACTCAGCACAGTCCTGTCTAATATTTCATTCCCTCCTCTCCTGCATAAAATACCTGTATTTTTCCTGAGTTCCTGCTGTCTGTCTGGTGCAGCTGGAAAGTGTCTCAGTGTCAGACAGTGCCCACTGTTTATTGAGGGACTTGGTGGAGACTGACCAGCATTGTCCAATTCACTTACAAACTTTTAGTTAAAGATAAAAGGTTCATCTAAACTAGCTTAGGTCCTAATTGATTACAGGAGAACAAGCACTTTAGCCCAGAGAGTGGGGTCTGTAATAATGGATAATCTTCCCTGGCCGTCCTGAGAGCATGGAAGGTGTAACCCAGCAGTCCAGCACTCACCAGCTGGGGACTGGTGGCTTCACTGCCACGTGTGAGGTCAGAGGCACTCGAGGCTTCTCATGCTGCAGCTCATGGAGGCATGGGAGAGGTGAATGCTTTGTGTCCCCCAACTTCCCTAATATTCTTTCTCCATTCTGGAACTAATTTGTGTCGGATCCCTTTTTCCTGGAGTCATTTGCAGTGCCTGTGGCTCAAGTCCTCCCACTCGTTTGCGGAGCCACTTGTGCAGGAGAGACCAAAAGCTGTTTACAAACCGTCTACTCTGGGCCTGGATTAGTCCCTCCATGCTGAGAATTGAGACGTGCAGAAGGACATTGTGCTGAAATCAGTGCTATTCACACTCAATAGAAACTCTTCAGAAATCTGCAGTATGAATTGTTTATGTCTGTGTGCTGATTTTTATCTCAAGTGGGGAGAAATCTATAATCCATGTGTTAAACAAAGGAATTGGAGGACCAAGGTTTCCAGCTACTCATACTGCCTTTTGAGTATCTTAACTGTGTCTTGATTGGATGGTGTTCATTTGTTGTCTGAGACTGTTATGGTGATTGTATTGATTAATTTTATTTTAAAATATGTGGCAAGGAAGATTGTAATAGAAGCATCTACGTTTAATATACTTGTGCACACAAATTGTTAGATCCTATTTTTAAATATGTTAATCATTTCAGAATTAAACAGCACAAGAATGGTTTGATAGTCTTGCTGAATAAAATTGATGTAATTAAATGTTTCCTTAGTTATGTCCTAGGATAGAGAAAGGGTAGTTAATGGAAGAGGGCACATTTGTGCCCTGCAATCATCTTACTGTAAGATACGGATGTGGAAGTGAGTAACATCCTTGTCTTCATTTTTATTTTTCTTAAAGTTTCATGGGAAGAAAATTGCTGGGATTCTGCACCACTCCCTTGCATTCCTCTTACTTGTATGTGTAGGGCCTCATTGTGTTGTGCTCTCTTTTCCTGCAAACAAGGTGAGAAGAGGCGCTTGGAATAAGAACCATAACTCATTTTGAGATCCCTTTCTTGTGCAGCGTTTAACTGCACTCCACTGAATTTTTACCTTCACTGTGTAGGGTAGAGAATACAGGACTGTAGAGCAGGAAACAAATGTTCCTCGTGTGGGAACAAGAGCTTCTGTCAGCACTCAGCAGTGTCCCTGCCAGGGTGGTGGTTTGCAGGAGGAGGACAGGGATCCAGGTTCAGGAGAGCAGAAAGTGCTGTGTCATTACACTTGTGTCCACTGGAGAGGTTTTGTTTATATTTATACTGAAGAAAACCACCTCTCCCAAGTAAAGGTCCTTGCCCGCGTAGAGAGTGCTTTTAAAGGCTGAGACATGTTACAAATTTTGGTCACTCTGGTACTAAAATATTTCTTCATAAAGGGAAACTCAACCCCTTCTTTTACATCCCCTTGCAGCCTCATTGGCTTACTGACTGTAGCCATTCCACTCCTGTTAGAATCCCAGGATTAGATATCCAGAGAGCTGTTCTTCCTGAAAGCACATGTTCTTCATGTTCCTGGTAAGTGAGAGCCTGCTGAGCACATCTGTAGCTTTCTAAAACACGTCCATTAAAGACATTTGCCAGCCATGGAAACTAAGCTTCGAGATGTTCGATCACGGCCCAAAAATAGCTCTTTCAAATAAATGAAAACTCTTGAAAGTGCATTATTGTCAATAAAAGAGTAAACCAGCGAGTTTATCCATGCATGCAGGAGCAGATTTCAGGTAAATCCCTGAGGTTCAATCAGCCACTGGAGGAGTGTGCCCTGAGCGAAGGGCTGCTGCTGTCAGGGCACTGCTTCAGGAGAGACCCAGCTAGTTCTCATCATTTCCCACAAGGGAGGAATGTGGTATGGCATTCAACAGCCAAGGAAAGCTCCCATCTGCTTCACCAGGAAAGCAGTGCCAGGTGACAGCCCCAGTGCCACCAGTTTGGTGCTTTTACTGCTCTGGCAGCAGAGGACATCGAGGCAGATGGGACGCTCCTAAATGCGCATGCATTCCTGACTCAGTGCCTCCACAGTGCAAATAATGGTAATAAATCCCCCAATGTGCAGAGCAGTGAATAAGGCAGCACATTATTCAGAGAGAGAAAACCAGCAATATGAGAAGGCTGTGCCATATGTTACCACTGAAATCACACTTACCTATTGCCCTCGTGGTTGCATTGCTGTTTAGAAAAAAAATCTGTGTGTAGAAGAGTGTAATTTATGTACTCTGTGTGTGTGTGTGTGTGTATGTTGAAGCTTTATTTGCAATGTGGTAGGGGTGGGAAACAGAATTTGGGGGGCTGGCTGAGTAGGCCTTCAGGATGTGAGCAGAAGGTCTTAAAGAATTATATTTTTATAGATTGTGCTGAAGTTTTGGGTCCCAGCCACACACAGCCTTTTCTTCCAGAGAACTGAAATGGTTTGGAAAGAGAGTCAGGTGGCTGTAATATAGTAGGGATAGTACAACCCCACCAGCCCTGGACAAACTGAATAACTTAATAAAAGATGCCTTTTTAAGTAATATTTTTTTAGTGCTGAATTGTTAAACAAAGAAATATTTATGAGCAAACTTTCTATGTTACTTAAAGTTCGTGTGGTGCTTTGTACTGACTAGGTAGACCTGTTATATGTTTACACATCTTAAATTATTGTCCTTGAGGTGTGTGTAGTAATTCAATGACTTCTATGCCAGAAAAACAATGAAGTTTTGTGTAATAGAAAATGATTTAATTTCTGATGAAGCTGTAGGCTTTCTAGTGTTTGTGTATTTTTCTGGTTGGCCACTACAAGTTGTATCCTTCCTGCAGTAAGGCTTGTACGCTTGATTGTAGAGAGAGGCAATAGGATGGTAGATAACCATTGTTTAAAAAGAAAACCCTAAATATTGCTACCTTATCCATTTTAAAATCAGGTAAGCTTTGCAGCATAAGCCTGAAATTTTGCATTGGAATCAAGTTTCAAGTACATCTACGGTAGGTTAAAAAATGGGGATGGGTTTGTTTATTTAATTAAATAAGACTGGGAGGTCTTTAAAGTGCTTAATAGCATTATATACATGGACAAGCCAAGAGATGGAACAAAAATGGCTTGTTCCCATTGTATGGAGCTGACCAAGCTGATTCATAGCTTGTGCTAAACCTGTGCACAGACAGGTGAATGGACAAATAGGAGAAAGTAAAGATTTTTTCCTTGTAGTTTGTCAGCTGTAACAGCCTGAAGAATTTCAGTTGTTTGTTCTGAATTCAAACTCATAAATACCTTCCAGAAGAGCTGAGTTACCAATAAAATCCCATTCAGTCAAAAGGCAAAGCTGTTCACAGGGTTCAAAACCAGAGCAGGATTTTTTTATCTTGCTAAATATACTGAGTCTTTGTTTCTTATGGCTGGGAGACCAGGGCTAAAGCACAGCTGTCCAGATACATTAATTTTTTTGGTTGAACTTCAGGGTCTCTGTAAAAAGCATGAGGATCTTCAGCATAAAGGTCTTGTGATAAATGTTGCTCTTCTACTGCAGCAGTTGGTGATTTGGCGAAACTGAGCATCACTTGTTATGTCCCTTCTAATAAACGTGGCAGCATCCTCGCCACTCTCGTGAACAAATCACCACTGCAAAAAGTAGAGGAGAATTTATCACGAGCTTTTCTCCCGAGAATTCCCGAGTTCTGGATGTGTTAAAGGAGAAGCACTTCTGCTTTGCTAAGTTAGCAGGAGGAATGTCACCGAGATGAAGAACGTAGTGCTGAGGAGGGAGGCTGTGGCAGGGAGCAGCAGTGCTGGGGAGATGTTGTGCCTGGCTTTCCTTCCCCTGGGAATCCGTGGGTGCAGCGTCCCCGTGGTGGTGGCAGAGCGACTGTTTTGCCTGCATCCTCCCGTGGGGGAAATGTGGAGGAGTTACTCTGAGCAAGTGGGAGCCGAGGTCGGTGTGGAGCTGTCGGGTTTGTTTGGCAGAGCTGTACCAAGGCTGTGGTTCAGCACAACTCTGTGTGCACCCAAAAGCTCCTGGTGTACAGCCCCCTGCTTTCCTGGCCACGGTGTAATTCCCTTAGATTTCTTCTGCCAGCCATGGAGAACCAAGAGACTCTGGAAGTGCATTGTTCAGATGATTCAGGCTTGGCTTTTGTGCTTTTGGAAAGAAAGGTAGAGAATTATCAGCTGCTGTGGTAGATTGAACTCGTCCAGCTCAGCTACACCATAAAACTGTGCCCTAAGCTTCCTCTCCCATCACCTCTGCTGGCCCTGATTTGGCTGTCCCCATAACAAGGGACATGAAGGAGCTAAAATCAATGGGGAATTCATCCAGTCAACATCCCTGAAGTTTTAACCTTCTTTAGTTTTTTTAACTGCCTCATCCTGGGAACAGATAAGTGCTGGTGCTGCTGCCAGGGAGGGTCTGGGACAATGCAGCTGCTCAAAATGAGGGAGCTGCCTCTCTCCCTGGCAGTGAGATGCTGGGTGAGCAGGACCTAATTGCAGAGCTGCACTGTTAATGGTAAAGAAAAGCAAATTTTGTGAGTGAAGTACTTGAAAGAAGAGCTGGTGATTCAGTAATCAGAGTTTGGTGTTCTCAATCCATCCCATCGCCCCTGTCATAAAAATATTATAGCACTAAAAAATTTGGTGTGGCTGTTCTTAATGATCTGTGTGATGCTTGTGCCTAGCAGAGTAGAAAATAGCATTGAATAAAGCAGTGCTCTAACTAGGGAATATAATAGGAAGATCCAGGTGGAGAAGATGTCAAGTTTGTTTTCACAGCACTTGAATGTCAGAGTTGTCCAGAGTTGTCCAGATCTGGCTCTTTTCCTTCCCGCTCCCTTTAAGAAAGGAAGAAATTACATAAATAAATCAATCAATAAATAACAGCAGTTACCTGGGAATTTATGTGGTGTTAGTATTCATTTTCATCGACAGATTGATAAATCTTTCCACACCAGAGGTCTCTAGTTCGCGAGGGGTTTTCAGAGGTGTGACACAGCCTGTCACAGCTGGCCTGGAGCACAGTTCTTGGGACACAGCTGTGACAGATGGCATTGGCATGCCACCTGCAGGCACTCCTGTCCTGCATTTGGTACAGCACGTGCATTCACGTGCCTGAGATGTGCTAGACGTGAATTCATGCCTTGCTAGGGAGGAAACTTGGGCTTGGTGCTGGAGCTGCAGTGATGGGAGGAAACCCTGGAGAATTCAGCACCATCCAGTGATCTGCCATTTGCTGTCAGTGTTTGTTAGTGCAATGTATCCCCTTTCAGTGGTGTTTTCTTTCTGGGAGATGGGAGATTGGCAGCCCATACACTGCTTTAACATGCTTTTACCTGGCTGAATGTGAAAAACAAATCGAGATTGTTAAAAATGGAGGGGAGGGATAGCTATGAATTTGCCTAGGACCTAAGTGAGTAGAGAAGCTCTGAGATTTGTCTCTAATTCAGAAATAATTCATTATTGACCAAATTAGTGCCATGTCTTCAACGGGCAGTAGCACCTGGAAGAGGCCAATATTTAGGGTTTTTGCCCAAAGCACATTTAGCCCTGCTCTACTGTTTAGTGAAAACGCCCAGTGCAGATGCCACCAGAGCCTCATCTCGTGGAGTAATGCTGTAATAAAGAATGTGGTTTTCTTGTGCAAGTCTTGACCTCTTCTTATGAAAATAACACACAACTCAGTATTTTCATGGTGTATAAGTGAAATGTAATTTTTTTTTTCAATAAAATACATTTCCTTTCCTAAATGTGGGTCTGTGGTTTTTTTCCCTTGGTGATGTTTCTCTTTCAACTCGAATGGAGCTTTGGCCTTTTGTGCCTTCTCCCTACATGTGTGAGCCATAGCTCTGTGCTCTTCCTGTGAAGCCTGACCTTGCTTCCAGAGGTCACACAATTTCTTTTCCCTCCTGAGCTCCATGAGGAGTTCCCTGTTCAGCCAAGCTGGCCTCCTGCTTCACGTGCTTGACTCGAACCATATCGTCTGCTCCAGTGGCTCTAAAAGGTGGTTCTTAAAGTCTGACCCACACTTGTGGGCTCCCTAAACCCTCAAAAGCAGGTTTGGAGTGTACTCTATTAAAACAGCTCCCTGCACAGCCTAAAGTTTGCTCTCTTGCAGTCCAGGGTAGCAACTCTGCTGTCCTTTCTTCTCATTACACTGAGAAGTTTACACTCTGCCATTTCACGATCGCTGTGGCCAAGGCAGCCACAAACCACCACATCCCACAAAAGTCCTTTGCTATCCACAGAGAGCAAGTCTAGGAGAACATCTTTCCGAGGAGTCTCACTGAGTGTCTGTGATAAGAAGCTATCTCCTACGAAAATCAGGAATATCCAAGTCCTGCTCATGTTAGAAGAATGATATTCCCAGCTGGTGTCTGGGAAGTTGAAATCTTCCACAAGGATGAAGGTTACCAGTCCAGAAATTTCTCCTAAGTGCCAATAGAATAACTCATTGATGCTGGGCCATCAGTAGCACACACCCACTACAAATTTCCTGTCTTTTCCATCCCCCCAATCCTCCCTCCAAGGCTCTGAACCACATCATCACAAATTACAAAGGCTGTACAATCCAACCTCTCCCTTACACCTCACCTGCCTCTCCTGAGCCTCCACCCTCCATCCCAGCACTCCCAACGTGGGACTCGTTCCAATTCTCACCAAAACCAACGATACCGGAGCTCTGGGAGCTGCCCAATGCTTCCACTTCATCTGTTTGTTTCTCCTGTTTCTCATTCAAACAGCAGCTGGGGAAGGGGCTGAAAAGATCTGAGTATTTTAGGGGAAAGTGCTGAAGCTTTTTCCTCTTCACAGCCCAGTGAGAATGAGCAGTTAAGCCACTTTAAGAGCCACCACCAAAGCTGTTGGCAAGAAGCAGGTTCTAATATGAATTCATGAGAGTGCAACTTTTAATAGAGTTCAGTGGCAAAGTTGACTCTATTACTTAGGACGTGGATGAAGCACGCATAAGAAAATCAGATTAGAATCAATTTAGGATGATTTACAGAGAGGCCAGAGAGGCAGAAGGGTAAGGGGGCAAAGGATATGGATACGAAAAGACGAGGGTGCAGAAGGATTTAGCAACTCTTAATCATCAACTAATTTAACATTTATAAAGTGACTCAAGAAGATTAGCTACAATTATAACAGTGACTTAATTACAGATTCATGATAACACTGATACAATAATCAATTCACATGGATGCACACATCTGTATTTATATAGAGATGTGTACAGAGCTCCATCCATCTATATATGATTCTCAGGGCTCCATCCAGCCTGGAAGAGTTCAAGGCCAGGCTGGATGTGGCTCTGAGCAACCTGCTCCAGTGAAAGATGTCCCTGCCCACGGCGGGGGGTTGGAACAAGGTGATATTCGAGATCCCTTCCAACCCAAACCATTCTTTGATTCTACTGTATTTATCTATATCAATTTATCTACATACTCCAGGGAATCTGTGATGCAAGACACACGGTACTCACGTGTCCCCCCCAAAAAAGTGTCTCCTGAAAGAATGAGGTCACTGGGGCAGGAAGCTCTTTCCCTGGGTCAGCCGGGAGAGCTGAGAATCAGGAACTGGGTGAAAAACACTGCTCTTGCTGTCCCCTTGTGACAGGTCTGAATGCTGCTGGGGTGGTGCAGGGACCAGACAGCCGGGAGGAACAAAGTGAAAGGAGGAAAAGACTTCGGAGGTGGGTGTGACTCCGGGGAGAATTTTTGGATGTAACTCAGCTTCTGAACAGGGAGTTTACCTGCTACAGAAAGGCCACGTCGTGCCTTTGAGCTCTGCGTGTCCTGTTTGTGCCCCGGGAGTGCTGCTGCGGATGAAGAGAGCTGGAGTCCTCACATTCCCGTCCCAGCCACGGACTGTGACTGCCCAAAGCCCATTCTCTCCGTGGAGCAGGCTGGTTATCCCCTGGTGGGTTTTCCCCCCCTGTTTTCCTTTGGTAAGTAAGGTTAGTTGCAAACACAACAGAAGATCATTGCAGGCCACATAACCAAGAGGAATTTTAGTGAAATAATAAAAGCTACTACCACCTCACCACCCCCTTGCCCCCCTTCAATTCCAAAGACTAGCCTGAATAATAAGCATGAAATATGAACAGAAGGGTAATACACAGCACTGGCAGCCTTTTGATTGAGCTGAATTATGAGTCAGGTCCCACAAACGGCTTCAGGAGGGCTGGAAAGCCGGGGCATTATTCATAATGCTCATTAGCTGCCTGCTAGGACAAAGGCAATTAAATCTGCTGTCAGCAATGCCTCAGCTGCAGGGAAACCAGGGAGGGATTTAACATCCCCCTGCACTGGTACCAGCATCCAGCATTTCACAGCTGGGTCCCAGGTGATGATGCAGCATCAACACCTTCAGGTGCCTTCTTCAGCCTGGGCTCCTCCAGCTGGGGTTTTTGGGCCGTGCTGTTGACCAACGAGGCTGTTTGAGTGCAAAAAACACCTTTACTAATGCTAGTAAAGGTTGAGCTTTGTGTTTAATATTTAAACAACAGTTTGCTAAATCACTACCACGAAAAACCCAGGTGCCCTTGCCAGTAAGAGCAAACGACCAAATAATCTAAGGCAGGCTTTTAGAGGTCACCTGTGATATTTCCTGGATCTGAATAATTCTTCAGTATTCTCGAGGCTTTTTTACCCCCTTGGCACAATTCAGGTTCTTGCAGCAGGCAGTTAAGCAGCACTGGCTGCAACAGAGATGCCTTGGATGGGTCAGGGTGGCAGGGACAGGGAGAAACGAGGATTTCAGGTGTGTGGTGAAATTTCCAAGTGCTCTGCTGGTTAAATACATGCAGTTCAAAGCAGCTGAGGGGGTGGATCCAGTGCAGGGCACCCCAGTGACCCTTGTGCCTCACCCCAGAGCCTTCCCTTCATCTGGCAATGGCGAGCTGTTTCAAGGAGCTGATCCTGCTGGAAACCACAGCGAGCCAAAAATGGGATTGCTTCTCACCTGCATCAGCTCCCTGAGCTACCAGGCTGCCGGGAACAGGCAGGGACAAAGGGCTGGAAGGAGGGCACAGGTATTTAAGAAATAGCTTAGGACCTTGTGAAGACAGATAGTGAGATCTGCACTTTGTACAGACAGATTAATGAGGTTCAGGAGTGGGTTGTTCCTGCCTTTCCCTTGGGACCAGGGACATGGCGATTTTGGGATGATTCTGGAGGAGGGAGGTGACTTGTCCTCCAGGCCCTGCCTTTGGGGAATATTCTGAGGGAGCCTGGGTGGAGCTACCTTACCCCACCACACTCCACAGAGACATGTTTTATTGCCTGTTAAATGGCTTCTTGCAGAGCAGAGGAAGGCATGAAATAATAATGATGCAATGGCTGGGAAATCGTGCAGCTGCTGATTTATGAAATGAGTAGGAAACGTTTGACTTCACCTTTGCCATGCTGAAGTGCTCTGATGGTGGCCAGACCTGGGCTAACCAGCCCTGCAAAGCACCCTGGCAGGTGAATGGATTCCCTGGTTTGGTCCCAGTGCTCCAGGGAGAGGGAACTTCTCCCTCTGTGTTTCCCCCTTCCCAGAGACCCCATGGAACCCCCCAAATACTGGACTGCTCCTCTCTAAGGTGAGGGGTGCTCCTTACTGCCTGAGATGGAGGATTGTGGATAACTCCAAGAGATGCCTACATGGAAACCCAGAATTATTGAAGTTGAGTGGGAAAAACCTTTTGAAACAAGGGCATGCTGCAATGGAAATGAGCAGGAAAAGATCCACAGCGTTAACGGGACAAAAATGCAAAAAGGAAAAAAGAAAGGCAGTTTTAAATGGAAAGAGAAGTCTGGGCTTTGCTTCTGAATGTTCAAAATCCAATTACCTTTATTGTGGTGTATTTAATAGCTGTGGAAAATGCAGCAGGGGAGTTATTTGCATTTTCCTGGTCTGTCGTGGTAGTGCTGCACTTGTACCTGGGCTCAGAGCTGCCACTGCTCCCTCCGGGTGCCCCAGCTGGGCAACTTTTCCAAAGCAAAGCAGGAGAGTGGAGTTTTCCCCTCCTTGCTAAGTTTGGTGTGTCCAGGCCATTCCCACCTACCCCTTCTCCCTTCCTCCCAAAGTCTCTCACAAACACTTGAACAGAAGCTGGTGAGTTTTCCAGCTCAGAGTGAATGACTCTTCCCAGCTAGAAGAGGAAATCGCCCCAGCTGACTGAGCAAATTGCCCCAGACCAAGCAAAATTAATCTAAAAATGGCCAATTGTCACTATGATAGAGATGCAGAAACACAGGTAAAATCAGAATAAAGTAAAAGGCTCCCCTTCTTTTGAGAAAGCTCCCTCGAGTCTGTCTATCAGATATGACCTTTAGCTGTCTAAAGCTTCAGTCCCCATGGGAAATCCCAAATCCTGGACGGTGCTGCTGTGGCAGGCTGGGAATGCACATCTCTCCCCAGGGTGCTGTGTAGTCAAGAATTTCAGGTTGTGCTTCAGCAATTAATGGGCCTCATCCTAAAGTGCTGACTTTGAGGACACAGGACAGTCCTGGCTGCTGTCCTGAGCACAGGAGCTGCAGCGTAGAATGAGGGTTCTGGGGAGGAAGAGACCCGTTGGCTCTTGGAAAGCCCTTTTATCCTTTTGGCATCCCTAAGTGACAATTGTAATTAGCTGCTACACAGCCTGTGGGGGCTTGCAAAAGGCCAAGGAGAGGCTGAGAGAGAAGATCTGCAAAGTGGTTCCCATTCTAAAATTAGGAGACTCAATCCAAAGCATTAACTCATGACCTCAATGAGTATAAATTGATTTTGGTCTTGATTTATTATTGAATGACTGAGATTTTCTTCACCTTTTTTCTTGAAGGCTCTTACCCCACCTCAGAACTGTGGGGTCAGCCTGGGGAAATCTTCTATAAGCCCTGGGGAGGGAAGATGGAGCAGCCAGAAATCATCCCAGTTTACATCATCTTGCTAGTGCTCGTGTGAGCACTTGGGACTTTCTTTACAGATCCTTATTGTCACTTTGATCACGAAATCACCCAAACTTTGGGTTTGCTGAAAGTAACACTGACAAGCTTCAATAAACAAAGCCAAAGGGAGTTCAGGATTGGATATCTGGGATCTTAAATTTATGGCCCTTCAAGACCATAGTCTGGAGTAACCAGAAGATACAGAGGAGATAAAGGCCTGGAAAGTTGGAAACTCCCTGTTTGAGAGAAAGATGATAAAAGGACTCAAGAATGTGGGCTAGATTAACATGAAGAGCAAGAGATCAGGACACCTCTTGGAGTTCTCCAACCCTCAGGTTTTCCATACTCAGAGGATGGTCATCGAAAGCTGACAACAAGGCCTGGGATAAAATTCCTCACTCCTCAAGGCTCCGCCCTCACCCACTGAGAAATACCAAGACATTTGAAGTATTTGACTGAACTCAAGGGGAATTTTTAACAGGAATACCNTTCACTGAACTCAAGGGGAATTTTATATTTATATTTATATAAATTTATATATTTAATCCTTCATACATATATTTATCTTTTTTTTTCTTTGTGTGTGTGCATGTGTTAATTGATTTAAATCCCTATACCAACTATAGTATAAACATTGGGATCTCAGATCTATATTTAAATCACTATTGTGACTGTAGTAAATCCTATTGATTCACTCCATAAATGTTTAGTCGATGATTAAGTGCTGCTAAATCTTTTAGGTATAAACTGTTGATGAAGTCTGAGACTAAGATTGGACCTAGCTCACCTAAGCTTTATCAGGGGTTTAGAAAGCAAGAGGATCCTCTCTGATCAGTGGGAGGGTTGCCCTTAACCTTTTGCATCTTCGGTCTGTGTGTAAATTGTTCTAAATCAATTTTAACTCGATTTTTCTTTGTGTGCTTCGTCAGTGTAGTAAGCAACAGAGCAACCCTTGCCATCAAATTTTGTTAAGTCCCACTTTTACAAATTCATATTTAACCTACTTCTGCTAATACCTTTGATGGTGAAACTCTGAGCAACCTGAAACCACTAATGCATCACAAATAGGCAGAGTGGGCAGGATGGCAAGTGATATCCCTGATTCCTTACGAAAGCACGGAAGGAGTCCAAGTCCTGGACCCTCAGAGGGGTGGACTTGTGATGGCTGGCATGACTGGAAAGCTGTGGAAGAACACCTAAAGATGGCCTGGGACCACATAAAGGAGGGAAACGGAATCATTTGTAAAATGTTAGGCAGCCACCTAACAGCTGCTTATCAGTTCCTGAAGAACAGTGATAATAAAAGGGAACAGGACCTAAAGGAAGAAATAGAAGGCAGGAAAGCAGCTGAGTTATCACAGTCTTTGAAAATTGGGCAGCTGCAGAAACAGTTACAGGGAGAAAAGGAGAAAAAACGCAAGTTGGAAGGAAAGCTTGAGGTGATGAATATGCGGCGTCCTGATCCCCCAGACACTGCACAGATCAGAGAAATAACATCCCCTGAAGAATGGATGGAAACATGCAGAGTGACCCTGACAATAATGAAATGGGGGAAGGCTGAATATGGAGCCAAACTCAGTATAAAACCAGAAGAAACTACAGGACCTCGGGGTGGAGCAGAATACCCAAAACCCCACCCCATTCAATCTGATAACAGGCAGGGTGACATCCTGGGCTGCTGGGACAGATAAACTGAGAGAAAAGAGCCTCTGTCCATGCACATTAAATCCTTGAGTGAGCTCTTCACAGCTGGTACAAATGCTGCTTGTATCCAGGCTGTGCATGATATTCCCTCTTGATATCCTTATTTTGGCAAATGTGGATCATGACAGGCTGAAGGCGTTAATTAACAGCCCCTGCTGTACTCAAACCTTAACTCAGGGGCCTGTGTTTGCTTCTTTCTCATCCTTTGTGGGAGACTTGGCAGCAAAAAACTCCCATCCATTGCTCAGCACAGCTTTTCCCTCACTCCTGAAATTCCCTAGGTTTGTTACTTTCTTCAGTAACAGCCCCCAATGATATAAAAACATCCCAGAGGGCTCCCAACAGTATCAGACAGTGCCATAGAAATGAGGAGAAAATTGCAAGTCATGTTCCCTGGGTTTTGCTTTTATCTGTCAAAAGAGAGCAGCATTAATGTTGTTCTTTGTCCTTGTAGTGTTGATACATTCTGAATTTAAATCAGAATGTTTATATTCCTGCTCTCCCACGGCCACCCTCCAGCTTTACCAGGGCAAGTGTGTATTTTGGGGCAGGGATTTGAAACCCTGTCACCAAGGAGGTGCCCTGATGTGTACAGCAGCTTCTCCAGCCTGAGAGGTCCCTGAGTTCTCCTTGGTGCCACCACCTTCGCCTGTTCAGGATGCATTTGTTGTCAGGCATTGGTAATTCCTATGAGGAGCATTTAGATCTTGTTCTCCTTGAGTCACCACCACCCAATTTATTGTAGCTCTTTAATATGTTCCTGAAATTTCTTATTTGATCTTCTCCACATACTCCTGTGTCCCAGTACTCATCACTTTACTTCTAATTCAGTGGTATTTATTTGCCTTCTCTCCTTTCCCTGCTTTGCATCCACAGTGAAAACAGAGAGAAGTAAAGGCTTTGTGAGCTGCTATATTTTACCCCCGTTGTCATTTTGAGTTTAAAAAATAGCCACAGGGCAAAGAAATGGCGATTTCTAATTTAATGGTAATTTGCTAAGGAAAAAAAAATAGTAATTGGTGCTGTTAAATGTTAAATTTGTTACCTGTTTAATTACAGTTAGCTGGGTTTCTTGGGGACCTCAATACCTAAACATCTGGTTTTAGAGATGCAGTTCTTAAGGTCTCAGATGCTTCCTGCAATTATCTAGCTATGCCTGAGAACTGATTAGCATATCCCAATAATCAGTGCAAGGCAAGTAAATTCCTTCTGTTCTGTAAAGCCTGAATGATTAATATGTTATCTGGGTAAAGGACCACAGGATGGGAGCACTCCCTGCCTGCCATGGGACAGGCATTCCCATTTGCTCCTTCTTTAACACACCGCTGGGCTGCACCTCAGGCAGGCTCCCAGCCTCTCCCAGGGTAACCCAGAACCTGTCCTGCAGTGTAAGATTGCCTACTTTCATCAAATCTCTAAAAATCTAGGCATTTTAATCACTTTTCCCTCAGATCTCAAACAGGCATGATGGATGAGCTTAATTTCTGGAGCCTGTACCAGCTCATCTCAGCCCTTTACGCCTGGAGGAGATGAGGCAGTGTTGGCTGTACTGGGGAATGAAAGGTCAGTTGTAGTTCCTGCTTTTCCATCATTTCACCTGGCTCCCTTGCAAGAACAAGGCCCTTTCTCACCACATCCCTTGACACGCTGAGAGCCCTGTGGCTGCAGACGGTGTCAGCTCTGCAGCTCGTTACCATTTCAAGGCTCTTATTTCGCATTGCTGTGGTCAGCCCAAGGGGCTGGCGGGTTTGAGTAGCCCGGATCAGCTCTGATCAGCTCTGGGGGGCTTCTGGCACGCTGAGAGTTAATGCCAGGCTTTGAAGCAAGAAGCCCGTGGTAACCTGAGCAGGCACAGCCCAGCTGTCAGTGCTGCCTCACCTTCTGCTGCTGTGAGTGTTTGTGTGCTGCTCCCCCCGCTTCATCCTCACGAGTGGAGCTGCTAATTACCTCCTGCCACTCGTTATCCGGTAAATCCTGACACCTTTCTCACCTGTCTCCTGGAAGTGTAGATTTGGGGGGTATAGTGAGAGACCATTTTGACATCCCAGGGACTATTTGACCCTAAATTAATTAAAAGTACTTTCAACTCTACCCCCATTTTAGCAGATTTCCAATATACTTCAACGACCTACACCATCTAACGACCATTTCACTTAAGATTTAATTTACTAGAGGAACTTCCTTCAGAATGCTAATATGGACAGAAGAGAACAGCTTTTAATCAGGGCTGTTCATTAGCAGCAGTGAGCGTGGCAGGTAGCACAGGCCCCTGCTCTGCCTCTTGATGCATGTGCTCATTAACAAGGGAGAGCTTAGACCTTTTGTCTTCAGAGTCTTGTTGCAGGCTGGACGGATTCCTGACTTAGAATTCAAACCCTGTTATCCAGGCCTTACTGGCCAAACTGGGTTTGGTCCACTTGATGGGCTCAATTAAGGTAAACGTTGAGGATTCTAACCTGCTTTGTGCAGATGTTTTTTTAGCTGAGTAGTTTTTGGAGGTAGAGATGTGTAAGTGTATGTACATGGAAATGTGAAAAGATGTTCAACAAGCTTTTGTGGACCAAAGAACAAGCCTCCTGAGAGGGGCAGGAATGCCAGCTAGGAGATATCTAGCATGGCTAGCAGGAAAACTTGACGATTTCTCCATCAAAGCAGGATTTTGTGTGGTTTTGTTAACAAATAAACTGGTATCAAAGTCATCTGATGCTGGTCTGCCTCTCTTCTCACACCTAGATTAATGAGAGCAAATTTGATCAAAAAGGACAGCAGATGGAAAAAATCTGCAGTGTTGGATCTATCCAGGAGCCTAATAGCAGTCTGCTTTACTGAGTGATGAAACCCCAGGCCTTTCCCGTGATACCAGTCAGAGAAATAATGCAGAGGCAATGATACACCCACATCCAGGAGGGGCTCTTCAGCCAGCTGGGGATGGTGACTACCACCAACTGATTCAGGGTTCAGCTGGGGGAAAGGCTGCCTTTTACAAAAAAAAAATCTTTTCCAACCAAAGATTGCCTCCTCCCCCGCAAGTCTGCAGGAGATTTTTTTTCAATGTGCTCTAAACTCTTACTGTGAGAGCACAGACTGGGCACCATGTGCCTGTGGGGGGACAAAGGGAATCCAGGGTCACTGGAAATTTTCTTACCTTGTAGGAAATTAACTGGACTTAAATACCCAATGAAGCTGCCATGAAATCTGAAGCATTTATCAGAAGAGCTCTTTTTTTTTTTTTACCCCAGGCACTTTGAAATGAGAAGATTAACGTAAAAGGTTTTGTTACATAAAATGAAGAGTGCTTTCATAACTAGTTTCAAGGTACATCAGCTACTTTGGAAGAGCCATGTTGGGTTTCTCTTTTTTTTTTTTTTTATTTTATTTTTTTGCCTAGTAAGAACCCTTGACGACCTAGCCCTGGCTCCATGGAGAGTGGATGTCTCACCCTGCTCCTGCTGGCATCCCTGGGAGCAGCTCTCCCCCACCGCAGGGTGACCTGCAGCTCGTCTGCAGCACAGACCTGTGACTTCAGCTGATCCGAAATCATCCTTCTTTTCACATCCCCTACTTCCACAGTCTCGAGAGAGGCCTGCCAACCACCAGAGCTTTGTTTACCTGCCAGAAACCTCCCGTCACTGCCAAGCTGCCCTCAATGAGCTTTGGAGGCTCAGCCTGCCAGCGGTGCCTCGGGCACAGTCGCAAAGGCGGTGCTGCAAAAACCTGGCAGCTTTTACAACAGGACAGCCTGGGCAGCTTCAAAATGCCTTTTTCTGTGACCTCTGGTATGTTTAATAACAGGTCTTCTCATCAGTGTGCCCAAACATGGATTTTTTCTTGTTGCCTTTTTTTTTCCTTAATCCCAGCCTGTGTTTGCTCTCAGTAAACCATAAAGATGCAGAAACCCACGGACGGCTGCTCACTAGGAAACACAAAGGCTTCATCAAAACTGCTTCTGCCTCTGTCTCCATCCCCTCCCCAGCCCACCCTTCTCCCCTTCTGTGCCCCAGTGGCTTCTGAGGCTGCCAAAGCTGCCATGCTCAAGACTGTGCCCAGACCTGCTCTGAATTACTCCCAAACAATGGCATTTCCAAAAGCTTCCCCAGGAGCCTCCACTGCACTTCACTGCATTTCACCTGGCTGTGATTAGCCAACATTGATTGTTCTCTGTCCTCTGGATTAAAATGGGCAATTCCCTTCCCTCACTGCCAGGCCATACTTCAAACACCTGTGGGATTTCACATCTCTGCTTGCCCAGGCTGGAGACCTAGGAGAGGTTTTGTCTCTCTTCATCAATCCCTGCCTACTCCTCTGACCTTTCTTTGCTTATTTTTGCATTTTCACACTCTCTGCCTTGCTAACAGCGCGGTGCCCATGGAGAAGGAGGTGCCACCATCAGGGCATTCACACGGAGACACGCTGCCCTCCCCTTCTCCCCAGGGATGCCCCTGCAGAGCATCTCCAGTGGATGTGAATGAGCAGAGTTTATGGCAGCTCAAGCCCCAGCCTCACACACAACAGGCTTTGTTCATCGTTTGCCACGTGGCATAAATCTGATGAACTAGCATTCACTTTTTTTTTTTTCTTCCCCATCTTCTGGGTCCCTAAAAGCATCTGACTGAAAACAGAAGTGCTCTCAGCTTGCTAAAGGCTGGCTGGTTTTTTTTTTTTCCTACCTGGAAATGAAATATTGGAGCTATTATAATCTGGTGTGGAAATCTGCCATTGGATTCAGTGGGGCCAGAATGTTGAGCTGTATTTTAATACGGTTGAGGTATTTCAATGTACAAAATGATTTTTCTTTTGGAGGAGAGCTGGCTAAGTGAAACAAAACAAATCATGTACTTCAAAAAGTGAACTGGTTTTGTGTGCACATGTGGTGCATATTGGACTGCTGGTCTTTCAAACGTACTGTAACTATAAACTGATATCAAATCTTTTATACTATTCTTATAAATTCACCTTCAGCTCTCCTGAGGGATAACCAGAACAAAGGGTAACTGTTCTCCTAAGATTAAAAATGTGTATCTCAGGAGAGGTTTTTGCAATACTTTAAAAGAAGAAAAAAATAATGTCAAAACAAAATGTAAAGTCAAATTACCCTTTCAAAAACATTTCTCAAGTTCTGATTCAATGGCACTTTCTTGTTTTCTGAAGGAGAGGATTTCTCTCCTGACTTGATCAGGAAACTTTGCATGAGTGTGCATAGCCACAACTCCACAAAACTGACTTGTTTCAATGGATGCTAGTCTAAAAGAAAGATCAAAATGAAATCATCAGAATGAAAGATCAAAACTGACTGATCAGGTACAGGAATGTTTATATAATTAACTGAGAAAATTCTACAAATTATAAGAATGAGCTATTTTCTGATTCTCCTTCTCATTACTAAAATATTTAGCAAGGCGAATGGAAGCCATGTGCATTTCAAGTGACTTCCAGAAAATTCCTATGCTGTTGTTGGAAGAAACCCATGAGGGCTTCTCTGACTGCCAAAAGCAAACCCGAGGCCTGACTCCCTGGAGCAAACAGCAAGCTCCAGCAGCTGAGCTTCTTGCACGCAGCGTTCAGCAAATGAGAAAATAACCTGTTTGCCAGACTTTCTTTGAGATCCTTCTTTTTTATCTCGGGTAGGAAGTCAAGCAACATGTGAGCAGAGGCAGTGAGTCACCCTCACTGGCATTGGTGGTTCTCATCCATCCTTTGGGGTGCTCATTGATCTTTCTCTGAGGGAAAGGCTACACAAGTACTGCTCTGCAATTTTCTAGAGCTATTCCTCTGACACCTTTCCTCAGCACTGAAATCAAGGGAGTAGCTGCAGATAAATATGCCTGAAGAAATTTAAAAGGCAGGACTAAAGAGGAGGGCTGCATAATACATTTAAATAAGCTATTTTTTGCCATTAAACCTCGAGGTCAAGGAAACAATTATTTGGCATCCTGTGTTTCCCTGCTGTGCCCCTCGGTGGGCAGCATGCAGGAGGAGCAAGCTTGTTTTTTCATCAGCACAGAGCTCAGCAAGCATTGAACCGAGCTTTGACTAAAATAGCTGTGAGTTATTTTCCACACAGATCCTCCCTCCAGTCTTGGGCCCGCACCGGCTTTCTATAAATGCATGAATTATTCCCTCTGTCCCAGAAGGCCACGGCAGCACGCAGGGAGTCAGGTCATGCACCCCTTTTACTCATCTGTGGCTGCCAGGATTTGCCCTGCTTCCTTGGGAAACGATACCTCGTTATCAGAACGATGTATTTCCTATGACTGTGCTGGTTCGGGCTGGGGTAGGGTTAATTTCCTCCACAGTGGCTGGTGTGGGGCTGTGTTCTGGGTTTGTGCTGGAAGCAGTGTTGATAGCACAGTGTCACAATGNGCTCAGCACAGACAGCTGGGGGGACAAGGAGGAAGGGGGAGGTGTTTGGAGGGATTGATTTGTCTTCCCAAGTCAATGTTACCTGTGATGGAGCCCTGCTGGCCTGGGGATGGCTGAACACCCACGGCTGCCTGCCATGGGAAGCGGGGAACGAATTTTGTGTTTTGCTCTGTTTTCATGAGCAGCTTTTCCTGTTGAACTGTCTGTATCTCAACCCAGGAGTTTTATCACTGTTACCCTTCTGATTCTTTCCCCCATCCCAGCTCGGAGGGAGTGAGCAGGCCGCTGTGTAGGGCTACAACAGGCTCCACAACTCCTCCTCACTGTGACTTTTATCCCTGGTAGGACACCATGAAAACACCCTCGACATTTAAATCCCAGCAGCGGGGAGTGCCTGGCACACGCTGCAAGCCCATGGCCTTACAGTGTAGCTCACACTCTCTTTTAAATCACTGAATACTGACTACAACGCTTAAAAATAGGGAGAAAAACATGGGAGCGCCATCTTTTTTGTCCTTACAGTGTGTGGACACTGAAAGCTTGGTGGCAGAGAGATTTTTCAGTGTCTGCCTGTGTCCGTGAGCATTCTCACTTTCTCACGGAGCTAGCTGCAAAACAGCTAGAGAGCTTTTGTAAATAATTCTTCTGTCTTGCACCTGTGAGGTGTTTTTGCAGCTTGTTATTGTTAGTCTGAAGGATTGTTTAGGAAATGTGTGTTTTTAGGATCTAGCCAATAACCCTGGGGGGTGGTTAACGAAGATCCAATTACTTTCTATGACCTAGGGTATAAAACCCTTCTGTATATAAATAAATAAAGGCATTTCTATCTAGTTACTCCTGAGTTTGGTGCTCTCCTTCCTCCCTGGGCCGTGTCTGTCATTGCGACAACAGTGCCTAACAATTTTTTGCCCTAATGGTACCCAGCTTCAGGTCCTCTCTCTCCTATCCAAATTTTGAGGCATTAAGGCGGAGTTCCCACCACGACCAACTTAACAGATGTGTTCCTAAAGAGCAACCTGCCTGTCTGCATTTCCCTCTTCTCCCTTGGGTAGTGGTCACCGGTAAATTCCAAATCATTGCTTTTTCTTTCTTTTCCTTCTGCCCTCTTTTCTACCTCCTGATGCAGCATAGAGGGCCTGGGACAGGAACCAGGCACAATTCAATCCCCATCCCCTGCTGTTCATACCTTGCCTTTGTGACAGGGAATTTGTAACAAAAGGGAAAGGAAAGGAATTTATCTCGTTGGAGAAAATAAGGGAAGAAGACAAAAAGGGAAAGCACAGACTGGAGCTTTGGCTGTCCTGGCTGTGGGGCATCTGGGAGTGTCCTTTGAGAGAAAACCTGTTTCTGAAAGGGGGAAACTGTACAGGTGTGTGGGAGTAACTACCTCCAGAAGTAGTACCCATTTCATTTGATAAACCTTTAATTTTTAGGAAGTTTGGGAGGGAGGAGGAGGAGGAGGTGTGTTCTGTGTGCTGATAGGGTGGTTTTACAATATCTGCACAGTATCATTTTTAACAGGTGAGAACAATGTTATGGTCATGGCATGCAAGCCAGGCAGTCAGGGACTAACCAAGAAAAATTCCTGCTGCAGATGCTGGATATGTCTGTTTGCATTCCTTGGAGGATCACAGTCAGTCCCTCAGAGACAGTCCTCCAGTCACAGCTAGAGAATGTCACTAACACATTGCTAAAAATCACTTATGCTCTCGTAAAAAGTATTTTCTTGGCTCTTTGTCCTTCTGGGACATTCTCCCCCCTTCATTTTGTCTTATTTTTTCCTAGATTGGTTGGTTTGCCAATTTTCTGTAAAAAAAAAAAAAAAGAGAAAAAGAAGTTGAAAGCAAAAGCTGTTTCAGAGTCAGTTAACTGGACAAAAAATTGTTTGTCTCTACTCTCTAGGAAAGTTGAATATAATATTCAAGGAACTGAGTGAGGAGGGCATTGAGTGAGGTATGTGGAGGTGATGGGTAAATGGTTTCTCACTTTTTTTTTCCTTTTTAAATATTAAAATGCACCTGGAATACAAACATTACAAAGGAATGTCTCAGGAAACTACCTTGGGAAGTTTGAGATGGGCACAGGTACATTCAGTAATGCATGGAAATTCACATTCTTACTTATGCTCTTTCTTGGGAATTGAAATGTGAAGGCATCTGTAGGAATAGCTGGAATACAGATATCACTGGTAACTTGTTTAACCAAATTAATGCAGGCATGGAATAAGAAGGCATTGAATTTCAAAATTTTATAGTTGAAATCATCACATTTTTGCATATGTTTTGTATTCCCTGAGTCACTCCTATTTTTCAAACACACTATGAAATTAAAAATCCTCCAAATCTGTGCAAAGTCTGCTTCAATCTGGGGAAGATGTAGGGAAGAAGAGGAATGAGGAAGGGAGAAGAAAAGGCCTGGGATAACATCCAGAACTATTTGGCTACAGGATTCTCCATCTGCAAAAAGAAGAAAAATGTCTTTCCAAAGTGAATAGAGCACAAAATGCTGAATGAAGTGAGCATAAGAGGCTCTCTCAAATTAACAATTATTTGGTGAAAGGAGTCAGATTTTTCTGGGCTGGAGTGAGCTGTAATGCTAAAAGAGCCTGTTGCCAAACATTACATCTGGAGAACTGCTGCTGCATATTTTGTGGTGATCTTTACTGAGGTTCCATGGCAAGCTGCCTCCTGGTGTGAAGACTGGGATGCTGCCCCAAAACCTGGCTATAAAAAGATGAATTCCAATGCTCACAGCCAGGCTTTGGGGTTCTCTGGGCACTGAAAGTAGGACAAAAATAGTAGTTGCCCTGATAGTCAAAATACAGCTGTATTTTATCCTCCAAGGCGTGCTGGACACGGTGCTGCTGAGCAACTGGTTTTCACAGGTCTGCAGACTGGGGGTGTTTATGTGCACATTTCCCACCCTAGAAAAGATTAACATTGCAAAAAAATAGTGAACATACCCTCAATCACAGAGTCTGCAGCAAAGCTCATTGAGGTACAGGTCAGTTCTAGAGATGCAAAAGTCAGAAAAAGCAAGTTGTGCTTCTTCTTGGGAAGTGCCACTGCCCCTAATCAGTATCTGCTGCTTTTCTCTGAGGAGCATGCCCCTAAAGTGGAGCTGTCCACCAGGCTTTTATTCACAAAGCTCTGTACTGTTTTCAGCTGTGTCTCAAGATGCTTTCCAACTTCGAGCCCAGGGGTATGGATAAGAAAGAATTCCTGCCTTTCTCAGAGCTCTCTTTAGTTTTATTTTATCAATGGAGCTTCAAGCACTGCCACAGCAGCTGCCCCGGCCCCATGCACCATCTCTAGGGCTGTGCAAGGAAGTGAAGAGGGAAATGGGGAGGAAAAGGAGGTTTCTGGAGCAGCTGCCTTGGCGTGGCTCCCCATCAGCTGCTCTTGGCAGCCTTCGGATGGGCTCAGCCACGGACAGCAAGAACTGGAGAGCAGAGTCCGAGCCAAAACCAAGGGGACAGGTCTCCTCCTTGGCACTGCAGGGTTTGGACAAAGCATCCTTTATCTCAGGAAAGCGTTGGGATGAAGCGTGCCCCCCACCAACGGGGCCAGGCAGGGTGAAGGCTGCGGGATTTGTGAGGCTGTGTTTTGGCCAGCTTCCCCTCACGGCTCTGCCGAAACGCGGAGAACGTGGCAGAGCTGCTGAAACTGGTCCGCTCCTGGAAATGGAGAGGCTATAAATAGCCAGAGCTTGAAGTGGAGGACATGGCAGAGTTGTTGGTTTTTTTTTTTTTCAGTGCTACTTGTGATGAATAGAATACTAATTAGTCTGGAAAGACAATATTATTTGGTCAGAGAGTTCAATAATTGCAGCGTACTGCCTTACTTTTATTTACCTCCATCTAAAAGTCTCTTTCTCCCCTTTTTCCCTGATTTCCTGATTTGTTGGTACGGATCAGCTGCCTATTCCAGGTGGAGGAAGTGTCTATTTTAATTGCCTCAGGTTTGTCTGCTGTGCCCCAAGTGGGTCCTTCCCTTGCCTCCTCCTTTGTTGGTGCTCTGACTCTGTCACTCGGGGTGATTTTAATGGTTTATACTCCCCTCACAACCACAGCTATGATGCAAAGCTGTGAGACTTAAAAATATCTATACATTTTGGTGGGGGAAGGGTATTTTTATTTCATCAGCCTCCTGATTTTTATTTCTTCAAAGGGTTGTAACATTTTTTCCAGCCTTTCATCATTCATTTCAGTAAAGTGAAGGTTTGGCCAGTCCCTGGCTTCTCTCCTTCCCTTTTCTGTGTTCATGGTGCCTCCCACCTGTCATTGATGGACTCTCAAAAGTACATCCTAAGAGCCATGAGGTGCCTCAAACAACTCCCTTGGTGGCCCCAGAACTGCTTTGTCTCCTCCTAGCCTGGCTTCTCTTTCCTCTGCCAGCACATTCATCCTGCTACCCACCAATCCCAGTTAATCTTTTTACTCCTGTATTAGAGTAATACAATGAAAGGGCAAAAGAAAATCAATGAGAAGGTCTTCACAACCCATCAGTAAATCAGATGAGAGTCTCAGCAAGGCAGTGAGTAAAGCATTTAACAGACTGTATGAGCTTCTTCTCCTGAATTAAAAACTAATGAGAAATAATAACTGGAAGACTCTAAATTATCTGTTCTTACGTCTGGCCATAAAAACGAAGATGTGAAGGAGTCTCTTTACAGGGCACTTGGGAGGATGATGGCTTGGGGAGGGAAGTTAAACATCTTCCTACAATTTAACAACCCCCTCAGCACCAGAGCTGGGACAAGGCCCTCCCTGGGGTTGAAATTTCACTTCAGGAGAGAGGGCAGCTCAAAAGCCTGGAGCAAGTCCTGCTTGTTGTGGTCTCCAGGAGGACCCTTAGCAGATTCTTTCTGTGCTGACAGAAAGTTCAGCCTGTCCCCCCACACCCAAAGCCATGGCTGGGCTGTGGGTGACACGGATCCATGAGAGCTCTGAGCTGGAATCCTCCCAGCGAGTGGTTTTTCTTCACTGAGGTATTTCTGGTATAGGATGGGTGGGATGAGAAGAGGTCAGCTCAGCTCCTTTATTTCTCCCCCTTCTTCCCTCTTTCTCCCCTGTCTTTTTTTACTCTATGAAAATCAGTAATTTCACAAGCTGTGGAGGTCACACAAATGTCTGGACCTGAAGGAGGAATCGTTTCATTATTGGAGGGTGAAAAAAGTGCTAAAGTGCAGGTTCAGCTCCTCTGTCTCCATAGAAAACTGTCTTATTGCCAAGTTTTGAGATTTTTAATGAAATTTTATGAGTCATGATACTTGCTGGTAGACATCACCTAATCTCAGTAGTTTATAAACACACATCTCTTCGTGTGTTTCTTTTCCCCCAGACCTCTCCTCACAATAAGGAATCATTCCCAGGAAACACACACAATGCATTCCATGTTCTGCAAAGTCCCTTTAGCCAAAAATGGACTGGACGACGAGCAGACAGCTGGCCTTCAGGGACGACTGTCAGATGGGTTTGGTGGGCTTCTCTCATCCTGTGTGTGACCGTGGAGCACCACCTGCCTGGAGGGACGTTGTGCTCTCAGCTGGATGTGTTGTGACCACAGCAGGGCCAGCTCTGAGCTGCTGGTGCTGCTCCTCCCGAGCAGAACAACCACATCACTCACGTGGTGCAACCACCCTGCGCTCGTGCTGAAATTCTCAGGGCCTTCCACATCCCGAGCTGAGTTTGGTCAAGGCCAGCTAAGAAGCTGCATCATTTAAAGGGCGTTATGCGCTGCAGTAAGCTGGCCCGTAAAAAAGCCTGAATTCTTCACAGCTTGCAAACTTGGCTGGGGGAGGAGAAGGGGGAGGCTGACATGATGATTCTGTGTTTATTCAGCCCCCATTGTGGTGGGCTTTGGGTCAGTGGGAGGGTCACTGCCGTGGCGGTGACACGGAAGGTGAATAATGGTAACGTGCTCGTGACGGCGCGAGCGGGCTGACACACGGGCGAGAGGCGACAGATGGTGCACAAAACAAGTTCCTGCTGCTGGAGAGAGAGTAATCTGTTAAAATCTGTAGGGTTTGTCGTCTAAGGGTAAATAATGTGTTTTCACCTCGGGGCAATGAGATCTGGCAGGATAGCAAGTGCTTTGTGATCATGTCTCTGGTGTTAAGTGGGGTTCCTTGGACGTTTAATCCGCTTTATTTTTCAGTGACCCAACTCCAGGGAGATTTTCTGACTGAGCAAGCACTCTGACTCCTGTTTAGGATGGTGACCTGTCAAACCATCAGCTCTCCAGCTCTGCTCGTGTCCCTGTCGTGCAGCTGCCAGCTCTCCAAGGCTCTGTGGCTGTTGGCACAGACCTCGGGGGTACAGCTCTACTTTGTGAGCTGGATTTCATTAGCAGCCCATTTTAAGGATCCAGCATGAGCCGCATCCTTGCTTTGCTTGGTTTGCTTCTCAATGTGACTGATTTTGCCCAGTTCTGTGCGACTAATTAATAAGTAACAGCACAAAAGTGTAACAGCTCACACTGCAAGTGCCAGGCACTGGCAGAATGCTCCCCAGCTTTTTTTAGATATCGGAGGGTAAACATCCTGTAGCTCTCTCGATTTACTTGAAGATCTTTCCTGACCATATACAGTGCTCAATAACATCCCTATTTGAAAAAAAAAAAAACCAAACCAGCAGCAACTAAAAAAGATGGGGCTGAAGCTGATTAATTTAATGAGGGCCACAGCAAGGAGCAGTCATGAATAAAAAAACCCCAAACCTTGATTATCAAAGCCAAGATAAGTGCCAGCCTTTCTATAAAGCTGGAAGTACAAAATTTAAATGGCTAGAGGCTTAAAATTAAAATAAGTGGACTTTTAAATTAAGATATTGATGTAATGGACATACCAGAAACTTAGAAAACATGCTGAGCCATGGGATAGCACAGTCATAGGCTGCAACTGATAAAGAAATCGCAGATTACATTGTGCTGTTCTGTGTTTAAGAAAAGCTTGGCAGGTAAATAAGTCACCTGTGGCACACAGGTAACAAAGAATCCCTGTGGTTTGAAATACTGTGGCTAAGAGGGAGGACAGAGGGATGCTCTCAGCCACCTGAGCGGGCTGGTGACCTTGGCTGAGAAATGGCAAGGGCAATGAGAAAGTGGGAAATGGCAGAAAAAAAAGGAGATTGGAGGTCTCAGTGATGTCCTGCAGCGTGGGTGAAGGTTATGAGAAAGGATGAGGCAGAGATTATACTTGCAGATGCCATAAAAAAGTGCTTTTTGCAGCACCTGAACAGGGAACACAGCTGAGAAAAACCAGTGCCTGGTTCTGACTGAGCCATGAGCAGAGAAGTTCTGTGGGCAGGTGTCACCCAAACATCTTAGCAGGGTGACAACAGCACACTCAAATGCAGCATGTCCACAGGAAACAAAAATCCCCACAAAGGCCCCAGTGCAGAGCTTCAGAAATGACAAAAATGTGCAAATGAGAAAACATTTTAGAGATCAACAGCACAGTTAAAAAAGGTAAAATGCACGCAAGTGTCATAAACACATTTAATGACATTGGAAATTCAGAGTAGGGATGTATTTTGTGTTCAAAAAATACTTTCGAAGTTAGGACCAGTGAAAAGCAAAGTAAGAGAAACCACAAGAAAGGAGTTATTTTACAAAATAGAGGGGAAGGTACAAATGACAAAAATAAAAGGGAGTGCACGTTCTGGGAAAGGAAATGTAAAACCATAAAAAAGCAATGGGTAATGAAAAGGTTCTTGCTAGCAGCACACTAAATGCACATAAGTAATAATAAGAAAATTTTCAAACATGTCAGAAACAGAAGGTCACAGTCAGAAACTCAGTGTAGCTGATAAATGATCAAAGTGTAAAAGAAAGGCAAAGCAATAGCAGGAATGCCAAATGGATTATTTGTCCTGGTGTTTGTTCCCATTTAGGAGGTCAACAGAGTTGCCATACTGAAAACTTTAATTGGGCAAGCCTGGTGAAAGGTCTCAGACTGAAGTGACATTAAAAGCCTTTTTAAAACAAACCACTAAAACAGATAACAACAGATCAACAGGACCAGATGGCACTCACGCAGGAGCTTCAGAGCAGCTCTGATATGAAATTGCCAAACTATTAACTGTGGTGAATAACCTACCGCTGAAATTGGCTTTGCTTAAATTAGCCTCAAGGTCAGAGGAAGTGGGATACGTGATGCCCACTCCTGAAAAGGTCCCTAGAAGAACCCAAAGAACTTCACACACATAACCTTGGTTTTCATTTTAGGGGGATTTGTGAGAAGCATTATGAAAATGAAAATTAGTGGGCATATGGAGAAATACAAAATAATGGAGAAGAGTCAGCACAGCTTGGAAACCATGGCTCATAAATCTGTTGTTAAGGATTTTTTTTGAGAATCAGCATGCACGTAGATGAAGTTGATCGTGTAAACTCTATGTACTTGGATTCATCAAAGCTTCTGGTGAAGTCTCTTCCTTAAAAAAACCTAAGTTTTCATAAGGATGAAGGTTGTCTTGTGGACTAGAAACCAGTTTAAAGACAAGAAACTAAGGCCAGGAAGACCTATCAGTCTGCACAATAGGACAAGGTCACCACCCAGGGTCACTCAGGGATGTGTGGTGGCCAAATGGCAGCTCCATGTCCTCATGAGTGACCTGAAAAATTCTTGGAGGTGACAAAACTTGCCCAAAACTTCCAGTGACTTGGAGTAATCAAAATGAAAACTGATTGTGAGGAGTTGCAGAAAGATCTCGCGGTGCTGAATAGCTTGAGAATAAAATAATGGATGACAGTGTTATCAAGTGCAGAGGAATAGACTTAATTTTAGTGCACATTACTCTACGTGCACAGTGGTGGGCCCTGAAGAATTGCCACTGAAGGAAACTCTCTTGGTGTTCAAGAAAGTTTCAGCTAAACCCACAGCAGCTGTCAAAAAGGTAAATGGATAATTAAAAACCAGCAGGAAAGAAATGAGGGGATAAAGTGGGATGTTTTGCCTTTCTGCAGACCCACGGTGCGCTATCATTTTGAAAGGTTCATGCTCAGCTGCTCGTGGCACTACAGGAAAGATGTCAGGAGAACCAGGAACATCAGAGGGAAAAGGGGCAAAGCTGGCGAGAGCTTTGAAGCAATTGCTGTGTGAGTAGAGATGAAAAAGACAGGGAGAGTTCAGTCTGATAGAGGCAGCTGGAGAGAGAAGGTATGACAGGGGACGTGAAATCAAACACACCACGGAGGAAGCGATGAGGAGCCATTACTTGCTCTGCCTGTACTCGGCAGCTGCTGAATCATTCAGTGCTGCTGCCCCTTCACAGAGGCGTGGGTGAGTTTGTCAGCCCTTTGCCCTGAACAAGGGGGAGCAGCCACTCATGGCCCTGCACTCAGAGCCTCCCACCCAGACAAATTTACACCGTCATTCCCAGCACGACCGCAAAGGTCTTTTATTTTTTCTTCTTTTTTTTTTTTTCCCCTCTTCTTGCAATTCAGGGGCTGTTGCTTTGACTGGGGCTGTTGAGTTGTGAAGAGCACTGTGACCACCACAAAGTCATGGTTCACAGGGTCACCACTGATTTTCCTGCATTTTTTCAGTGTAGTTTCTGCCCAGTGAGGAGAGAACACATTTTCTAAGGAAAAGATTTCAACTGCTCAAAGTATTTCCATTACAATTTTTGCTGCAGGTTGTCTCCAGAATAGGAGATCTTTTTGTTTGTTCTGTTAAGGTTCAGTGGTTTATGACTCTTATTAAGCAAGAACACCAATTTGAAATCCTGTTTAAGCAGAGTGTCTGATGGCATTTGTGGTCATTAGATGCTATCTTGTGTAGTCATGAAATCAATGTTTCTTTTTCAACAGTTTGGGTTTTTTTTTTCATGCTGCGTTTTTTTTTTTCCATGCTGTGGGGTTTTTTTTCCATTCAGTAACATTTTAGTTGTGCTGCTTCAACCTCCTGAAATCAGATGAAGATTTCCATAGCTGGAAGGGATGAAGCATTGCTGTCTGAACAAAACAGAGATTTGAGCAACCTGGTCTAGTGGAAGGTGTCCCTGCCCATGGCAGGGGGGTTGGAATGAGATGATTTTTTAAAGTATCTTCTAACTTAAATCATCCTTTCTCTGTCCTTATTTCTCTTTCCTCTGAAAAGTGCCTTACTCATTCAGTACTTTATTCAGATCGGCACGACTCTGTGGGGGTTGAGACTCAAGGAAAGGCAGATTTGTGCCATTCAGTGCTGAAAGCACTCAGAAGTCATGCCCAGGTCCAAACACAGATTTCCAGGCACTGAGTGATGCTCACGCTTTCTGATTGAGGCTAATCTTGGGCACACAGAGTGCTGTGTGCATGATGAAGGGAGTACAGAGCAGTCAGAAACAGATGGGTTCCCAAGATACACTGCAGGTTATCGTTTTAACCGAGTTTGGTTTGAATTCTCAAATTTCAGTGCTGCCTCCTAAGACCTCTGTGACTTCAGATGTATCCACGGTAAAAAGTGGGGGAAGCCCATTAACAAAAATAAGTCTGACAAAGAGATTTTCCTCCAATAATTCTGTTAGTGTTTGTAACCACACTGATTTCTGTTGTTGGTATGATTTCCTCCCAGAGAAGCTATGGATCTAATGTATTAATATGATAAGAAATAGAACTAGAAGACCTTAAATCTAACATGTAAAACATAGAGAACTCTCAATAAAAGTAGTTGTAGAGAAAAGGGGGAAACAATTCAGTTTCAGATGAAGCCAAATCACCCTAGGGATGCAGGGAAGCATTATAATAACTTCTGGGGCTTTGCTAGTGAATGTCCAGGCAATAAATATCCCCAGGTTTAGACCTGGATGGAGCTAATTGTCTCTCTAGCATTATATGGATTAATACTGCTGAGAATTGTTGCTAACCTGACAGATTAAGGTACATATGGGTAATTGTAGCAGGACCCAGATATTCTGGGAAGCGAAAATCAATCTGTTATTTCCCACACAGCTACTGAACAAATTGTGTGGATACATTGAAATTTTGATTTGGTAAAAAAATAAGAATATTATAAAATACACTAGTTTTAGAAATTAACTTTGGATCAAGTGATTTCTTCAAACTAAATGAAAGGAATAACAGGCTTATCAACAATGCTTTTGATTTTAAAGGGCAAATCTTTGTGAAGTTGGCTGTCGTGGTGGGCTTAAAAGCTTAATTGCAGGGTGGGCTTTGAAAGTTTTTGCATCTTTTATTTCATGACAATGGGGAGTTTGGATCTGAGTAAATGGGGAAGGGTGTTTAGGAAAAGGCTAAGGGCAGCAGGAGAGAATAACAACCAAATGGCCAAGAATCAAGCTGAGATAGATGTTGCAAGGAAATTAATAGAAATTGT
This sequence comes from Melanocharis versteri, assembly GCA_013397845.1. Classification (NCBI taxonomy): domain Eukaryota; kingdom Metazoa; phylum Chordata; class Aves; order Passeriformes; family Melanocharitidae; genus Melanocharis; species Melanocharis versteri. The sequence continues at coordinate 386,312 of VZTG01005661.1, read as the reverse complement.
AAAAAAAACCCCAAACAAACAACAAACCAACCAAACAAAACCGAGAAAAAAACCCAACATTAAATACTTTTGGCATCAGGAAAGTGAAGAAGTGAGTCTGTCACATGGTGAGGGCAGGATGGAAATAAATACAGCCACTTTGTCATCAAAATGATATAAATATTTTACTTTTGTTCTCAGAAGAATCAGTGAAGCATACAAAAAAGAATAAAGCAGGGTGCCCAGTGGGAATGGGAGCAGAAGATGTCATTTCTCAGATGAAAGCCAATTAGAAGTTGCTCAGCATGGTTATTTCCAGGAAGTGTTGGGAACAGTGGCGTCTGAGGCCGGTGAAGAAATTACACAAATCCTGAACATCCCACCTCAAGGCAAAGGCAAAGCAAAAAGAAATTACTGACTTTACAGTGCACAGGATTTCAGGTGGTTCAATCCAGAAATGGGCTGGGTTGAAGGGGGAACGGGGATGCTTTTAGAAGTGGTTTTAGAAGGCTGGAAGAATTTCTTCCGAGAGCCGTAGGTTTTGAGAGCATAGTGCTTCAGGAATCCTCTCTGCAAGAGTCTAAAAACTTTGCAGAAATGTTTTACCGTTGCTTCGCATTTGACTTTTTTTTCCACCAGTTTGAGACAGCTCTGGAGAATAAATAGCTGCCAGAACAGAGGCCACACCACAGAGGTCACCACTGATCTGTAAGGGCATTTACAGCGTGAGGTGTTATGGTTTGCATTCACATGTTGGCAAATGTGATAACACAGCTTTTTCCTTCTGCAGAAGGGAGGAAAGCTGTCCCAGTGTTTTGCTTACCTGACTGTATCAGGCTGATCCTGCTGGGTCTCAAGGCTCCTGCCTGGTGTTTCTCTCACTGGGTGTTACCCAGCTCAGCACGATCTTGAAATGGTTCTGCTTTTCCATAATATGCAGCAATACCAGGTATGATTTGCCTCTGCTCTGTTTTTTGAGATCTTTTAAAATCTAAATGATAAGGCTATTCCCCCTGCCTCATGCCAAAGATGTTCATTTTCTAGGCTTTAATTAATTCCTGATGCATTATCTGTAATGGAGAAAACACTCTGAGGTTATGTAATGAATGTGTCTTAGTTTTCCTTTACCTGAAAAAAACTCTTATCTTCTCTACAGAGAATATAATTTTTCAAAGAATAGTGACTTTTCTGAGGTGCCAGTTTGACTGATCACAGATGAAACCCAGCTGGTATAAGGGGAAGTTTTCTGTGATGGTGATGAGAGCTGCAGCAGCCAAGTATTCATTTCCTTCAGAGAACTGTGTGTGGCTTGCACAGATTCTTTCTGAGCAATATTCTGATAGTCTTAATGTTCAAACTGTGAAATGGCCAAATTGTATAAATCAGGGGTTTCAGACCAGCTCACTGGTGGATATTAAAAGGTGTTGAGATTGAATGGGTTTGGTTTATTTAAAGTAAAATAAAACGTGCACACCCCAATGTTTTTTAGTAAGTGGAAAAAATCAATGGGGAAAAGGGAACTAGGAGCATTTTAGTTTTGCTGGAAATGAAAGATCCTGTGCAGGTGCTTGTTTGGTTTTTTGTTGTTTGGTTGGGGTTTTTTTCTTCCCAGAAGGTGAAGAAGCCTTTTAATTAAAAAGTATTGAGCAACACCTGTGTGAGTCTCCAGCGAGAGAAAACTGCTTTTGGCTGCAAATTAATGTGGGATATTCTGTTGCTCTGTGTAGCACATGGAGAGGAGGGAGGCAGACCACGTTTGTGTTCTGGATCTTTAGTGTCACTGACCCTCTGCCACACAGATTTTCCTGCAGATCAACTGTGATTTCTACAACAGCAAAGCTACCACCAATTCAGCTGCAGAAAACATTCTGTCCAGACCTCTCCCATTTGACATCCAAATGTTGCTTGGCAGTTAAAAACAAAAAAAAAGGGAAAAAAGAAAGAAACAAAAAACAACCCCTCCGACACAGAAGGTGTGTCTCTCATTGTAACAGCAAGCCCACATCGTGTCTCTGATATTTTGAACAAGCAACTTCCTCTTGTGTGGGTTTGCTAACACATGGTGCAAAAGAGTTGCAAGAAATAATATATCCCTGCTATTATTCCAGAAATGTGAGTGCTGAAAGGTTTATTCTCTCTTTTGTGGCTCAGAGGAGTTCTCACCTTCTAAAAATCATTGGAGAAGCACAAGGGTTTATTTTTTTCCTTCCATACAACATGAATAACAAGTAAGGGGAAAAGATCTCAGTTTAGCCAGAAGCATAAGAGCTACCACAGATGACTGCCTGGTCCAGAGTGATAATAGGGATGATGAGAACTCAGTAAGTTTATTGTGTAGCTGAACTATTCCATAATTTACACAGGTTCAGATAAAAGGAGGCAGAATGCCTTCAGTTTGCAGAGGCATTATTGGCCAAGTTGAGCCCTGGCTGTACCCTGTTTTTATAATATTTGTCAACATTTTCTTCTGAAGGGATGTATTATCACACATATATAAATATTTGAGATGAAACGTGAAAGTTGCCATTTTTTTCAGGAAAGTCTATCATCATTGTGATAGAAATCCTCCTCTTCTTCTGAGCAGAGACAGGAATTTTCAAGGCCAGAACTTGTTTCTGCAAAGCCCCTGGCAAGTAAAAGCCATAAACCATTTCTTGCTGACTACTGTGAACCATAAGTTTGCACTTACACAACCTCTCCCTTAACCAGGCTGCTCACATTTCTGCAAGCTCATGCTGGTTGCAGACTAAATAGCAGCTGAATTATTTGTCTCTTCTTACCAAAGTGGCAGCAGATGAGTCTGATTCTACATAATCACAAAGCAAATCTGGGGAAAAGGTGGCATCAAATCAGAAAGCTTTTTCCCTGCTCCCGGTATTTTTATTTTAATGAAGCTGCAGCACAGATATAAAGCTTAACATCCCCCAGCAGGCACGCAAATAAGGATTTGCACAGATGATTTTTGCCTGGACTTTGGATCAGCTCCTTGCTGTTGTACTCCACTGGGCAGCAAGAGGAACCCTTAGCTTAGGTTTACAGGTAGGGCAGGAAACTGCCAAGGTCCCAAACTAATCATGGAAGTCTTCAAGAGGACAGGGAGGGATGGGGAGATGACACAGCTCCAGAAAAAAGAGGAGAAAGATGGTTAATTCTGGATCATCCCAAGGCAGGAGAGAAGAGGGGAAGAGCCATGAAGAACCCGGGGAGCTGTGGGTCACTCTGGTGAGCAGCAGGGCATGGCATAGTGGATTCTGACACTTCTGAGCTCTGCTAAATGCCTTTGCCCTGTTCCAGCTATGCTGTGACTCTGCTTTAACTCCTTCAGAGTAAAAGCCCTTTCATGCCTTGCATTAAAATATGGGAAGATGCCCAGCAAGACGGTAGTTGTGTCTCTAATGGCTCTGAATTTCAACTTCCTAAAGAACAGAGAAAAGCCACTGAATCTATGATTACTCTGTACCCATTAAATGGAGAAAAATGACTGATAACCAAATAAATGGGGTTCATGTCTTATGTGAATGGGATATTGGGAATGGCATTAAGCATTAGTGAGAGTCAGGTCAAAACAGAGTAGGCACTGAACATCAGAAGGGACTCTGCAGAAGTGCTTGTTTTCAAGACAATAAAAGAAGGTTTCGGAGGGATTTGACAGGTCACAGCCTGATGCTTCAGTCATCTTGATGGACTTCTGGCTTCTTGCTGCTCCGTTTTTTGCTGCTGTCACCAGATGAAGGCAGGAATGGGAAGTGCTTGGGAGAAAAGGATCAGTTGCCTCATTGCTGTGACACTTCCCAAACACGGTGGTCTGTAGCCAGGATCAGGGAGGGGAAGCAGGAACGTGGGACACAGTTTGCCCATTCCAGTGAAGCAGCAGCAGGAGGAGGAGGAAGACAAGACCTGGAAGATGAGAGAGATGGATTTGGAAAGCTGCCAGCTGTTAAACCCTTTCCACCTGTTCAGCTACTTCAGATAAAGATAAGTGCTAATAAAAAAAATCAGCTGGTAAGTGCAATCCTTTCAGGAGCACATAAAACTATGAGTGAGGGGGTCGAGCTGTGAACAGATTGTGTCCCAGAGCTATGAACCTTCTTATTTGTTTGTCTCTACGCTTTCAGGTGCAGGAAACCAGAGCAGCAGAGCTCCAAGTGATGTCTGAGGGAGATGTAAGTCATGCACAGGGAGGCAGAGGTGTGAGTTCGAGCAGTTTGGCCAAGGAGCACTCGTGTGTAACGTGGAGAGTAAGAGACACAGGCAGCTCCTCTTCATTGGCGATGGCCAGTTGGGTTTGGATGGGCCTTTATTACCTTTTAGAAGCCAGCAATTATGGTATGACCCGTTTGCCTCAGAGTTTTGCTCATTTCATCCTTCATGACTGTTAGCAAAACCTGCTGTGCTTTGTCTGTGCTTCCCTGTTTTGGGATTCTTAGAGGTACCTGTAATCTTGTAGCCCTCCTCCTGTGGGATCTGCTGTTGAGGAACCATCCCAGCTGTGCCTTTATCCAAGCACAGACCTTCTGGTCTTGGCATAAACACCTTCCTTAGTGTATCATAGCTGTCAGACCTGGGGTACTGGCAGAGGCTGCTCTTTTAACCCTTGTTTTGCTGGTTTTTTTTTTCTGCTGATTTCAAAAACACATTTCCATCCATGCTTTGTTCGGACCAGACTTATTTCTGTTACAAATCTCCATGTAGGAATAATTTCTCCTTGGTGGCAGACATGTTCTGTACATTTGGTTTCCCTACCACTTCCCAGCAGATGTTTTAAGATGTCCCTGGGCTTCTTGTATTTTGAGTGGGGTTTTTGGTTGTGGTTTTTTTGTTTGTTTGTTTGTTTGTGTTGTTGGTTCATTGGTTGATTATTTCCCCTGGTCAAGGGTAATCACCTCAGTTTCAAGCAGTGATTGCAGTGGCCCCCACCCAAAATCCAGGGCATATCAGACAAATCACTTCCTAGCAGTGGTGCTGGTTTAAGCATTACTGCCATGAACTCTAACGTTCCCATGCCTATCCCCATTTTGCCTTTTTTTTTTGCCTTTTCTTTTTATCCTTGCAGTCAGATCAGCTTCCAGTTTCTGTCTCTCACAAGGCTGTGAGGACCCTTGAGTCAGCCCTGCTCGAGGGGCTGTTACAAAAAGACAGACATCACATCGAGGGCAGCTTGTGTAACCTCAGAGGTCGGGAGTTTTGGTATGGACACTGGAGCTTTAAAACAAAGAGGAGAGCAAGAGAGGCAAAAGAAAGCCAGAGAAATTGGCTACGTGACGTCCCACAGGCCTGAGCCTTGGTAT
>VZTG01005661.1:359998-380764 GCA_013397845.1 Melanocharis versteri | reverse complement strand
AGTTGTGTCTCTAATGGCTCTGAATTTCAACTTCCTAAAGAACAGAGAAGAGCCACTGAATCTATGATTACTCTGTACCCATTAAATGGAGAAAAATGACTGATAACCAAATAAATGGGGTTCATGTCTTATGTGAATGGGATATTGGGAATGGCATTAAGCATTAGTGAGAGTCAGGTCAAAACAGAGTAGGCACTGAACATCAGAAGGGACTCTGCAGAAGTGCTTGTTTTCAAGACAATAAAAGAAGGTTTCGGAGGGATTTGACAGGTCACAGCCTGATGCTTCAGTCATCTTGATGGACTTCTGGCTTCTTGCTGCTCCGTTTTTTGCTGCTGTCACCAGATGAAGGCAGGAATGGGAAGTGCTTGGGAGAAAAGGATCAGTTACCTCATTGCTGTGACACTTCCCAAACGCGGTGGTCTGTAGCCAGGATCAGGGAGGGGGAGCAGGAACGTGGGACACAGTTTGCCCATTCCAGTGAAGCAGCAGCAGGAGGAGGAGGAAGACAAGACCTGGAAGATGAGAGAGATGGATTTGGAAAGCTGCCAGCTGTTAAACCCTTTCCACCTGTTCAGCTACTTCAGATAAAGATAAGTGCTAATAAAAAAAATCAGCTGGTAAGTGCAATCCTTTCAGGAGCACATAAAACTATGAGTGAGGGGGTCGAGCTGTGAACAGATTGTGTCCCAGAGCTATGAACCTTCTTATTTGTTTGTCTCTACGCTTTCAGGTGCAGGAAACCAAAGCAGCAGAGCTCAAAGTGATGTCTGAGAGAGATGTAAGTCATGCACACAGTCATGTACAGGGAGGCAGAGATGTGAGTTCAAGCAGTTTGGCCAAGGAGCACTCGTGTGTAACGTGGAGAGTAAGAGACACAGGCAGCTCCTCTTCATTGGCGATGGCCAGTTGGGTTTGGATGGGCCTTTATTACCTTTTAGAAGCCAGCAATTATGGTATGACCCGTTTGCCTCAGAGTTTTGCTCATTTCATCCTTCATGACTGTTAGCAAAACCTGCTGTGCTTTGTCTGTGCTTCCCTGTTTTGGGATTCTTAGAGGTACCTGTAATCTTGTAGCCCTCCTCCTGTGGGATCTGCTGTTGAGGAACCATCCCAGCTGTGCCTTTATCCAAGCACAGACCTTCTGGTCTTGGCATAAACACCTTCCTTAGTGTATCATAGCTGTCAGACCTGGGGTACTGGCAGAGGCTGCTCTTTTAACCCTTGTTTTGCTGGTTTTTTTTTTCTGCTGATTTCAAAAACACATTTCCATCCATGCTTTGTTCGGACCAGACTTATTTCTGTTACAAATCTCCATGTAGGAATAATTTCTCCTTGGTGGCAGACATGTTCTGTACATTTGGTTTCCCTACCACTTCCCAGCAGATGTTTTAAGATGTCCCTGGGCTTCTTGTATTTTGAGTGGGGTTTTTGGTTGTGTTTTTTTTGTTTGTTTGTTCGTTTGGGTTGTTGGTTCATTGGTTGATTATTTCCCCTGGTCAAGGGTAATCACCTCAGTTTCAAGCAGTGATTGCAGTGGCCCCCACCCAAAATCCAGGGCATATCAGACAAATCACTTCCTAGCAGTGGTGCTGGTTTAAGCATTACTGCCATGAACTCTAACGTTCCCATGCCTATCCCCATTTTGCCTTTTTTTTTGCCTTTTCTTTTTATCCTTGCAGTCAGATCAGCTTCCAGTTTCTGTCTCTCACAAGGCTGTGAGGACCCTTGAGTCAGCCCTGCTCGAGGGGCTGTTACAAAAAGACAGACATCACATCGAGGGCAGCTTGTGTAACCTCAGAGGTCGGGAGTTTTGGTATGGACACTGGAGCTTTAAAACAAAGAGGAGAGCAAGAGAGGCAAAAGAAAGCCAGAGAAATTGGCTACGTGACGTCCCACAGGCCTGAGCCTTGGTATTGCCCACTTGTACCACCATGACTGCAAAAACCCTACTGCTTTCTCCACAGGTCTCCCAGAGACCATGAGACCACACTTGTCTGCCCGTTTCCCCCTCAAAACTGACCAGTTTCACCCAAGTTTGAGAGGTGAGTTGAAGGCCCAGAGATAGGGAGGTTCCTATGTGTGTCCTCCTCTGGGAAAGGCTGCAGCCTGTGCTGGCAGTCGCTGGGTCTCTTTGGCCTGTGGGACTGGCCACAACAGAAACTGCCCCGACTTAGTACATGGCAAGAGGTTGGAGATAGGATATGCATAGGATGCAGTGATGAGGAGATGTGAGGGATGCTGGAGAAATCAGAGAAAAAGGGTGAATTGCAGGAGACAAAGGAAGGTAGAAGGGGATACTGTGTGAAGAGCAGAGAGAAGAGATGTAGGATGCAAGACCATAGAAAACTGAGCTTCCTCAGCTCTGCTTCTCTCAGAGCAGTGTTTATTTTCCTTAATGTCAGCTCAGGGAACTGCAGCCACACAGCCTGTGCCTCATCAAGGATGATGACTCAGAGGCACATTAAAATGGAGGTGTTTGGTCTCTAACGTGTGGAGGCACCATTCGAGCTCTTGCAGAGTAGTGCTTGTAGGATGACAGGTTTGGAGCTAGAAACAAGTTCCTGCATTTTCATCTTTCTTAGGACACTTTGCTCCATTAGGAAAAAGACGTTGACTTGTCAGGGCCTGTGCAGGACAGTGTGGGTATAGAACTACCACGGACACACCTCCTTAAGAAGGGAGTGATTCTGGCATCTGTTGAAAAGCACAAATTATATTTAGGAGAGCAGCCTTCGAGCAGCCTTCCAAGAAAGCTGGAGAGGGATTTTTCACAAGAGCGTGGAGTGATAGGACAAGTGGTAACGACCTTAAGCTGAAAGAGGGAAGTTTAGAAGATCAGATATTAGGAAGAAATTCTTTGCTGTGAGGGTGGTGAGGCCCTGGCACAGGTTGCCCAGAGAGGTTGTGGACAGGTCATTTTTGCAATGATTGTGAGTGTCACTGTGGGTTGTCACCAGCCTCCACTCCAACATTCCCACTGCTGATAGTTGTTTTCTTCAATGACTTATTCACTATTAGCAGTACAAATTAACGCTGAAGTTTTGACGATGAGTGACCTGCTGAGAGTTAGAGTCAAGTTTTCTGCAGTTTAAAGTTTCTTGCAGCCAACAGGATGCACAGAGAGAAATATTACAAATGTATAGAACACGATACATTGCCTGCACAGATTGACTGGTCTCCAGGTACCAGAAATATTTACGTTTCTTATCGCCACTGTTGTGTTTTTATGACAGCTTGCTCAATCTTTATAGCCTTATAGCAATTACTGTCACAGCTTTAGAGCTGAGGCTAATGAAATTCTTGTGGTGGCCTCCACCACACATAACTCACCACAAAATTAAGCTGGACATTTATGGAGTTATACGATGAGTGCTGCAAATAAGCAGAACTTGAAATGTGCATGTGAGTTTTGCCAGACTAGTCAAACTAACTCATTAGAATGAGAAAAAAATCATTAACCAGTCAGAGAAATTACTTTAATGCAAAATTATTTCAAGGAAAAACAGGCAAAGTGTAGAAATATAATCTTACTAATTACAGCTGCAGTCCTTGCAGTTCAGCATGGTCTTCTCATTTGTTACTCAAATTTGGGAATATCTGCCACCAGAAAGTCATCATCACAGGTAAGCAAAAGACCACCATATATCATCCTGCCATCCATCAGTTTTGCAGTTTGATAACTTTGGTGCCCTCTGGAGTCCTCTGATTTCAACAGTCCTCCAGTATCCCTTGGCACCAGGATGAACTATCCCCGGCTGGAGTATTTTATTTATAGTCTCAGTGCAAGGTCTTTTTGAATTAACACAGTCCTGTATGGTTTTTACTCTCAATATATTACAAAACCTCCTTCTCAACATAGCAGTGTGATAGTAGGGGGGAAGCTCATTTCCTGGACATCAGAGATAAGACACCAGATGTACTTGTGGGAAGAGTCCACTGTTTTTAGAAGCAGTTCCATGTGCAGCCTAAACAAAACTGAGACTTGTGACCTTCAAGCATAAAACCAAGAGTCAAGCAAAGGTTTGTTTAGATTTGGGCTGAGTAGTTTCTCTGGAAAAGAGGAGACACCAACAATATCCCACCACTGGATTGCTTTCCTTTCACTCAGCCCCACAAAGGCAGTGGACAGATATTATTATTGACTTCTGTAAGGCTGTGGTTGCACCTGGAGAATTTATCCAAATCATAAGCTCTCTGCACTAAATAGTAATACTAAATGAAAATAAATGTTCTCTGCCCTTTTTAGCCTGTGTATTTCAAAGCTACTTTGCAAAGGAGGGAAATAATATGCAGCTATAGCAAAATGAAAGAAAAAAAAAATCCCACAACAGTGAAATTTTTCAGATAATTTTTTCCTTTCCTCTTGTGACTGCATTTGAAAAGCAAAGCAAGGAAATTCTCTGAAGAGCCTTGAATAAAAGCCAGTTTTAAAGCAGAATCCTCCATATGGATGTACTGGGTTGTAGGCAGTGCAACCCATATTACCCTCAGAAGAAATGTCAGAGTAAGCCCTTCATAGCTGTTTAGCCCTCCCAATTAAACCCTCTGCAAGACTATGCACGAGCAGCCTTACACCAGGCATGTTAAACTCTAATGTGTGACTCTGCAATCCAACAACAGGCTTACATGAATATTATGAAATTATTATTTACATTGCAGTAATTCCCAGGTACTCCAGTCGAGAGCAGAGCCCCCATAGTGCTGCTCAATTGTAGGCTGAAGTTCAATTTAGGCCCTGGAGAGCAGCTTTCCAAAGCTAAAAAGAGAGTCCCTGCTGCTGTACAGAAGGAAGTTTAATTGCCTTCTGCCTGGGTGTGCTGCGTTGTCCCTGCTGAGGGCACAGCCCAGAGGAGCTGGGACAGAACAGGGATGAATGCCAAGGGCTTGGGCAGCTTCTGTGCACAAGCCATGTGCATTTCCCATCCTTTTCAATATGCCACAGCGATCTCACCCCACGCCACCCAGCCTTTCCTCTGTGTCCTCTCTGAACCTCCCTGCTGGGGGTTCGGACTGGTTGGCCTTCAAAGGCCGCTTCCAACCCAAGCTGCTCTGGGATGCTGCAGCTGCCCCACGTGAGTTCATGGGTTGCCCTCTCTGTATCCAGCAGCTCCCAAACGCAAGCTCTCCTCGCAAGGCCTCCTCCAAACAGGGCTCGGGGCCTTAAGAACACTGGGAACCCTCTCCCTTTCCCACCAGAGCTCCTTCCAGCTGGGATTTTCTGCCGGCTGGCGTAAGGGTTCCCATATCCCCTGGAAAGAATGGTTCGCACCCAAACAACAGCACGCCCTAGGGTCTCAGCATCCAAGAGAGACAGGGTTGGTGCCTGGGGCAAGATTTGGGGCAGTGAGCGGGGAGGAACTTGCCCTCATCAGCACGGATAGCTGCAAATCACCTATTCATTGCACTGAATGAAAAGCAAATACCGTGAAAGTATTGCCCAACAGGCTCTTGCCCTGGGAATCACAGCGTTTTTAATTGAGACAGAAAAAGGAGAGTTTGACTTCACTTTTTCCGCCCCCCCTCAAATTCCAGAAAGCTCAGACATGATTGCTTACACAAGCAGTAACCCCACTGTTTAAATGACAAGTTAAAGCTCCAGGGTTCAGCAGTCAGGGCTGCTTAGAAGTACCACAGTGCTTGATTTTGATTCATGTGAGCTTTGCAAATGGAGCTGGTAGAAATGTCTTATTCCCTCTTCTCTCCTTGGCTGTTGATGTATAATGCTGTAAGCTGACTGGTTTGATGCAATCCTGGGAGATGAGAAAAAAGATATGGTAGAAAATATCCCAAAATACATCAGAGTCAACTAGGGTAGAAAATGAGCTTCAGTCCGATACAATGGATGGAAATGTTCCTTCTCAAAATCTGACTGTGATCACATTGTTGTCTGAATTTGTGAAAAATGTATCATTTTTATCTTCCTGGGTGACACAACAGCAGTTTCACTACTGTCCCAGCAACCCAGCAAAGCCTAGCTATGCTTTTGTCAGTGCTGCTGCTTGCTGTGGCTCACACGAGAGCTGTTCCACCAGTGTTCTTCACAATCAAAGTTCAAAATAATTCTCTCTAAAGAGAAAAAGATGCTGTCACATAGGAAGAGATTTAATTAAGCAGTGGGGACTTATTTTGTTTTGTTTCTTCTTTTTCTTTCTTTTTTTTTTTTTTTTACTTCAAGAGATTTGCTTGGAGAAACATCTTTGGTACACAATTTTCCTGGGGGCAAATTACTGCATTTAATTTGATTTTAAACCTTGCTACACAATCAATAATGCCTCAAGTCTGGAAGCAAATCTCATAGAGAGTGACTTCAACTTGAGATTTCAGATCAGTATCCCTAAAATTCAGATGTGAAATCCTTTTCCCAAAAAAAAAAAAAAAAACCAAACAAAAGCAGTTTGCTTTTGACCTCAGCCATGTTAAGAAGAAGGCTGTTTACGTTAGAAGTGGCCAAGCTCTGCTGCTGTTCTGAAAAGCTGCAAAAATAAGGTGTGGAAATCACCCAAGGAATTCTCTCCATGTCCTGGTAGTCTATTTTCATATATGGACATATAATTCATATCCAGCGATGGTCACTCATGTTTGCCCAAACCTTTGGGCTCCAGACTCTGTAGCAAAGTTCTTCTACCTGCGTTGGATGGAGAGGGAGAATAGGGGCAAAAATGTTCTTTTATTGGATCTCTGCCCTGATATTTTAAAAATTAAGGCAGATCCCAGAGAGGTTCACACTGTGACTTTGCAGTGCTATTGGTCCATCTCACTGTGTGACTGCATCGTCCACGGGAGGCCAGAGATGTGTTCACCTATGCCAGGACTGGATTAAGCTACTGTCTGCTGAAGTTTTGCTTTTTCTAGACCACCAGGTGTGGAGCTTTTAGAATTCTCTTCACCCTTTGTCCAATTTCATCAAAATTCTCTTAGTGCTCACATTATGGTCTGTTTAGCCCAGACTGTCAATTCGTGACTGGTGGAAATCTGGAAGCAATTCTTGCTTAGTGTAAAGTGCCAGGCTTAAATCCAAGATTTGATGGATGTGACAGTTAATTTCAACTGCAGATATTTCCCTTTGTCTTTTGAATCATTTAAGTTTCTTTCTGTTTCGATATACTTGAGAAGAATCTCTCCAGAACATTGTCATTTTACTGGTGCTGCTCTGCATAGCTCTGGGTCTTTTTCTCACACACATTTGTGATTTCAAAGTGAGGATTCCATGAGGATGCCATGCTAAGGGGCTAGCAGTGTTTTGACAAGCAGTTGCCACCAAAATTTACTCCCTTAACTTGTGATACACCCTGCTAAGCACCTTGAAAAGATGAGTTTGCTCAAAAGAGGGATTTGCGGATTATAAATCACATGGAGTTTTGATTATGGAGTTTCAATTCTGGAGTTTTAATTATTATTTTTGAGTGTTGTAGAGTGATCACCTCTACAACATGATCCACTTTCCCAAAAATTTCGTTAAAACCACGTATTTTGGGGGAAAACCCACTTAAAAAACCCCAACAAAACAACAAACAAACATAACCTTTGGGTTTTTTTAGTTTTAAGGTTGTCAGAAGTAGGAAATCCACCATTCCATTGCTACAGCTTTCTAATGGATTCAAGAAATGGGAATTCAGCATTAGTACAGCTTGGGAATAGTTACCTATCCTCACGTTTCAGACTTTGCCTGTCATTTTAGTTTGAGTTTATAGCTTCATCTAGACAATTGAACTTTTTTGTTTGGTAGGTAGAAGAGCCCTCACTAATCAGATTTCTGCTCCCCTCTAGGTGGATATTTACAGCCTATCATATAATTATCACTCTCTCCTTATTAAGCTAAACAGGCTGAGCTACTTAAGAGATCCCACATCTCATTTATTACCCAGTCATCAAGTGCTGATTTATAGAAAACAAGACATTCTTCCTGTCATGTCCTTGATGCCTTGATTAAAGTTCTTTTCAGACATGAATTTTTGCTAAACCAATGCTTATTTGGTGGTTTTTCTTTGCTATTAGTTGTTACCACGTTGCCCTCCTGAACAATTCAGTCAGGTTTACTTCCTTTGGGGACAGGTTCTCCTTCAGCTGCAACAAAGCCACTCTGACCGCACAGGTTTCTGTCTGCATGCAAGTTGGAGCATCAAAACTGAACCCCTCGCTTGCTAGGCGTGCATGGCTTCCAGAGCCTGTGGCTGTCTGCACTCCTGTTCCTAATCCAGAAATTATTTTCATTCATAGCCTCCAAATTCCTCAAAAGTCCTGAAATTTTGCAAATGTCATGTGAGGCTGTCGCAATGACGTACACGGCCCGGGGAGGAAGGAGAGAACCGAACTCAGGAGTAACTAGATAGAAATGCCTTTATTTATTTATATACAGAAGGGTTTTATACTCTAGGTTATAGAAAGCCATTGGATCTTAGCTGACCACCCCTCAGGGCTATTGGCTAGATCCTAAAAACACTAAACAGACCTTCAGTCTAACAATAACAAAGTGCAAAAACACCTCACAGGTGCAAGATAGAAGAATTATTTATAAAAGCTCTCTAGCTGTTTTGCAGCTAGCTCTGTGAGAAAGTGAGAATGCTCACGGACACAGGCAGATACTGAAAAATCTCTCTGCCACCAAGCTTTCAGCGTCCACATGAGGCTACTGTTTCCCTTGAGCAATCAACAGTTTTATCCCATACCACCCTCCCCTCTTTTTGATCAAATGTATCATCAGTCATTATTTGCTTCCTAATAATGACTTCTGCCTGTGCAGAATTCCCCAGATCCCCTTCCCTCAGCATGTGGGCCTCTGGTCACCCCCACCACACAAAACACCACCTTGTCCCCTTGGCTGCCAAGGCCACCTCCCCACCCTCCTCTCTTTGTGGTTCATTCCTCTGCACCTTGAATTTGGGAGGACGTTGGTGCTTAGAAAGCATCCTCTGCCCCTTCCACTTAATGTGGACTTTATCTTGATTTTAACTACTGGGTGAATTTAGGGAAATGGCAACAAAACTGCCATATACTGTGTGGATTTACTGTAAATATTTTTGCAAATTTTCTGACATAGGATATAACACTACCACGCAAAGTGCTTAGTGTAGGCAAAATGGAGAAGAAAGAAAGGGAGAAGGGGGAAAATTTTCAGTGGAGAGAGTTGTACTGGAGAGCTCCTGGAGCTGCCTCCTGCACAGGCTGTGCTGTGTCATGGCAAGGCAGAGATTAGAGCTGCCACTGCTTGACACAGCTGCACAACCACAGCCAAATCAGAGCCCTGATTGCATCAGTTTCACTTAATTCCTTTCCTTCATTTAGGTGAAGAGGAAGCAACATGAACATGACATTCCCTTCCTCTCTCTGACAAGGCAATTACACTGAACTAAGCTTTCTTAAGACCTGTCTAAATCGTTTTCTGGCTGTATTGCTGGGTTTTTTGTTGGTTTGTTTTATTGTTGTATTTTTTTTTCTGGAGAGAAGCTGCCCTTAAACCCTTGACTTAATAAATTCAGACTACTTTGAACAGCAGATTTTGCAAGCAGCAGCTGTAAAATTTAATGCTGCAAAGGCAATAGTTAAGTGTGTCTATCTATTGTGATCATAAATGCTTATGATCGTGAGACAGTGGGTGTAAAAAACCTTGATAACTCAAGATTGCAGGAAATTCCCCTTATCTTGGTGACATTTAAAAGCATAACTTAAAGAAAAGTCCTCTCTTCTGTGTCATCTGATGGTGATGGCCAGAAACTCCCTGCACAGGTACAGCACTTGATAGTCCAACATTGCTGCTGAAGCTTTGAAAACCTATTAAAAACCCAAACCCAAGCCACCTAAGCCTGCTGCATCTCCTAATCACAACCAACGCCAAGGAGCAAGTCTGAGTAAAAACCTGCTAAAGGAAGGTAGAAAAATCCCCTTCCATGCAGACATCCATGGTTAGAGTGCCCATGGAAGAGTGTCCCCTCTTCCCAAAGAACAAGGGCTGTCTGTATGGACTGGAGACGGGGCCAAGGCTGTGGGGCACTGCTTGGTGAGACGAGGCAGCTGGCAGCAGCCAGAAACGAAGGGCGGGGTGGGTTCAGTGCGCTGAACATCCTCGAGTGAATTTAGGATTGCCTTTCCATTTGACTAGCGAGGCTGCCCCGCCGGGGAGATGTGGGAGGATTTACTTAGAAGCCACTCAAAAGGCACAGGAGGCGTTTTTTCAGCCACAGATGCCTCACTGTGCTTTACAATCAAATAATTAACACCCACTAAAACCTAGAAAGACTGTTTACCTTCCTCTAACCAAGTTTAGAGGCAGGTAAATAAACACTGAGATGTTGGTGTGCATCAGTTTCTGATTTAATGACTGCTACCACAGCAGAACCCAGGAGTCCCGAGCAATTAAAACCGAGGACAAATTACAGAAAGCAGAGTAGATTTATTTTTAAAGTCTCCAAGGAGTAACAGAAAACATCCCCTTTGTTAAATATGTCTTAAATTTAAAGCAAGGCAAATAATCCATACTTATAACAGCCTACCTTGGGATCTTTTCGCCTTCTTATTTCTCCCTCTTGGCATAATTTGAGCTGATCTCATGCCTTCTAATGAGCTGTCTCCCAGTTGGAAATGGCAACTTTTATCGTTTTTCCCAAAAACCCGTGTTCAGACTGCCTTATGAAACACTCCAATCATCAGTACTTGTTCTGTAAGCTGCGTGGTGGATGGAATGTATTGTAAGGAGGCAATATCTTGTTGATTGGAAAAAAAGAAAATCAAGATATTAATTTCTGCTCTCTTCCTTTCTCATACTTTCAGTTAGTCCTATGACTGGAAAGCTGGTCTGCACTCAAGCAACAAATTCAGGCTGATCTATGACAGAATTTTTTTCGCTTCAGCTTCCAAACCAGAAGGATTTGCTTCTCCTTTGTGTTTTGTTGCCACTTAAATACATATTGTTTCTGTCTTGAACAGTAACTGGGCAGCTGCGAGCCAGGCAAAATGTACCTGTGTATTTTCAGGGCTCTGTGTGTGTGTCTGTATCCTATCTTTACATTTCAACAGCCAGAGTTTTAAAAGCTCTGCTGCGAGGAATATTCCCATGTCAAAATCTGTGTGAAGAAAAAAAATCCCTTTCTTAAAGGCAAAAGTTTTTCATGGATTGGAAACTGTACTACCCAAGAATTCTAATTTTGAATCCGTAGTCACTTCAATCATCATTTAAGGCATAGTTGGATATTCACTGATTTACATAATCAATCTTAAGCTTTTTTTTTTTTTTGGCCCTTCATCCTTTTGCTACTTTCATTTGGAGAAGTTGGTTATTATTGCATTAAAGCCATTAAAACAGGTAGCTTTGCAATCACATATAATTTTAAACTGTCAGGCATTTCTCTTGCAAACAAGGTCTGTGTATATACTTACTAAATTAATTACCTGCTCTGACATACATTTATCCAAATGCTTAATTTTTGCATTCCTAATGTGCTGAGTGATATAATGACAGTAAATAAAAAAGAAATTTAATTTGATATGAATTCGTGCCAAGCACTTTTGATAAAGAAGGAAACTGAGAAATATGTGGGAAGTCAGTATTTCACATCTGTGATTTCTTTGCCTAGAACCTTCCCTGGTACCTGTCTGGATTTAAATTATTAGACAAACAAACGATCACTCACTCCTTTTCTCTAACTTAAAAGCTTCAGAAAGTATTTTTCAGATATTCTGATTGCTCAAGTAATTGGACTTCATATTTTTAGAATTTGCCAAGACTTTATTCAGTCCCTGGGTAAGAAAATCTTTCAACTACATTTATTCTAGTACTGAACAGCTGCTGATTTTAATATTTTGCAGTAATTCAGGTTTTTTACCTGTTTCATGTTTTGATGATATGGAATTCTGTTGAGATGACAATACAATTGCAGCAAAGCCAGAGCACACTGCTTCTTTCACTCTTTAAGGGTCGTGCAGCCAGTGAGACAAGTTTGGAAATTTCAGCTCTTGGTATCACTGAAGGCAGCAAATTCTAAAGATGCTTTGTTGGAGACATCTATATTTTTAGGCTTGTTTTAGATATAACCACCTTCTCTTTGTAGCAGTCTATCAGTTAGTAATTAATGTATTTATGGCAACCTCCTCCCATCGGTGACAAATGTATTTGGTGCAAAAATGCTTGAACTTCTCATAGCTATAGTTAAAAGATAAAGTTGCAATGCAAGTACCAATATTCATTGCTTAAACGCACCACAAACAAATGGAATATTACTCTTCCTTGATGAATGCCCATAATTTATACTGCAAGGCACACTATGATACAAGATGCATAATTCAAGCAATATTGTCGTTTTTCTTCTCCTCCAAACCATAACTGAAAATAAATAGTGCACACACTAGGCAGCTGTCTCCAGATTCTCACTTCCAAGCACCCATTCCAGGCACACCGGTGGCTGCTGTGTGGCAAGAAGTGTCTGGAGTTAATCCCTGTCTCCTGGCTCTACCTGCACCCACATTTGGCACAGGCAAGAGCCTAACAGAGGCACCAGCCACTGCAATGTGGGAATGCCACAGCTCCTGGGGGGAAGTCCCCTGATATCCAAGCCTGCAAGAAGTCTGTGAGTACCAGGGCTCCCGAGGCTCTGCTGACTGCAGAAACACGTACAGGCTGTGTCTCATGCCAAAAGTCACTCATCAGGGAATATGTGTTATTGTTGCTGTTGTTGTTGTTATTGTTGTTGTCAGGGAGTCTTGCCCAAGACTGTGTTTCAGAAAAAGAAGAAGAAAGCAGCAGCAGCAGTTTCCCAATATTCCAGTGCAGCACAGCATTGCTGAATCCAAGGCTTCTGTGCCTTTAGAGAGGGTTGATTTGGTCTCTCATCCTGGAGAATGTGTGATGCAGCACATCTGTGTGTACCTCCTGTGGTGATTCCAGAAGCTCAATTTCCTCTCAGTGGTTTTTGGTGAGGCTGATTGACGTTCCATGTCTGGGACAGTGATCTTTGTCATGCAGCTTCTCACTAGAATCTCCTCCATTCTCAAGTGGTAATTTGAGGAATCCTGGCTTGTAAGTAGGGCTATACAAAAAAGGTCTGTGTTCTTAGATTGTGTGTCTTGCGGGTGTGTTAGAAAAGAGGAATTTCCTTTGCTTCTTGCAGTGCCTTTATTGGTATCTCCTGGCAAATATCAAATGCCATGTCAAATCTACCACTTCCCTTCTGGAGTGCTGATACACTTCTGGAAGCTCTGCTCATATCCACTCACCCTTTTGATTTGATTCAGTTTGTACTGCACAGCGACTTCCTGGGAGGGTTTCAGCTGGCCTCCTGTTCTCTTCTGCCTGTCCTTTCCCTCACAGTGATTCACAGGGTGTTACTAGAGAAGTCAGCTCTTAGCCATGATGCTGCTCTGCTCAAAATCTCTATGTTGCTTTGGATTTGCTTGGTTTGAGCTCTGAAATGTCAGCTATGTCTTTACCAACAGATTATCCATAGCAAATATTTTCCAAACAAGTTACCTGAAAGTAACTTTTTTTCTGTCTTGACAAGGGTGTTTTGTAGCTCCCCAAATTCATTCTCTCATTTAGAATGGGAAATGTTTCTTCCATGAATCCTCTAAATACTGACATGTATATGATTTCACAGAGGTGTAAGTCTCACTGTGAAGTCAGTCACTGTTCTTGCACTTGGATTAATGGATATCCTATTTCCAACCAGAAAATGTTTGCATTAAGGGGCACTTTCTAATCCAGACTCCAGACCAACAGTCCCACTCTTAGTTTGCTATAATGACCTCTTCATCCTCAGTGTATACATGGGAGCAGGTACAATGATAACAGGTTTTACAGCCCCAATCTCCCTATGGGAACTTGGGAAGCACCAGTTGTCCATTTCCTTTTCCAGCAGATTCCTTTACTTGGGCATTTGGCCACTGTGCATTACACTTACCAGAACTTGAAGAATCCCTGGTTCTTTCAGGTGTGGTTGCTTCGGGGTTTTTGGTTTGTTTTTTTCTCATCTGAGAGGAGACAGTCTGCTTCATGTGATGATGCACTTGGATGCGCCTCAGAGACTCCCTATCAGTAATTGCTGCTTTTCTCCTCTGCCACAAATACATCCAAACATTTCTTCCCGACTGTAGATGTGCTGAAGCACTGCTGATGACACCAAATCTGCCATACCCTGCTATCATTCCCAGCCCTGGCAAGTCCAGGCTGTAACACGACTGTGGAACTGGCATTTCTCCAAACTTGTGTTTTGTGAATGCAGATTTTGAAGCAGCAATACATCTCCCATGGGGTTTCTAAGGCTGTGTGAATTACAGATGCCTTTCATGCTTTTGCAGGGGGGGATGTCCACTGGCTCCTTTCTCTTCTCCACTTAGCCTCAGAAATGTGACAATGACACTGAAATCTGCAATAAAATATGTATGCACTCTAAACTGCACAAAAACTCACCACTATTCTGCAAACCAGAGCACCAGTAACAGATGTACAGACCAAACAGATAGCGTGACATTCAATTTGCATTTAATTGTCTGGGGAAAACTACTCATGTGTAGAGATGAACACATACAGAAAACCACACAATTAAGCCTGACAAAGAGAAATGTTGCCACAACCTGGTTACCAGTTCCCACCTGAGCTTAGGGGCTTATCTAGTACCTGTACCTACAACATTAATTGATGGCACAAACAGGGGCTGGTTTTCCTCCTGGGTGTATTGCCACCATGCCAGTCTGACTCCACAAGCATCACCAAACCACATCTGAGAAAACAAGGAGTCAGGTCCATAAATCAGGGATTGTAAACAATGATGACACATAATATTGGACAATCATCTCTGGCCTCATTCATTCATTAATAAATCAACGGAGATTTATGGTGCAGACTGCAGCACCACTAAATCTTTGCCCTTTTAAAACTATGTTTATTGAGTTTCAGGCTGGCAAAGCAATCGATTACTCCAGAAAAGCATTTTGAAGTAAATCAAAACCATGGTGGGAAAGCACATTCCCTTCCATGTAACAGCAGATTACTGAGCTGCAAATATACCAAAACAAGTTAAAAAAGCAACTTATTCCTCGCAGAGGTAAGAAATCAAGTCTTCATCTATATTAAGGACCTGGCACGCTGTAATCTTTTATCTTCCCGTGGTTTACATGTTTATACATAATAGGGCAGCCTGCCAGCAGCTCTGGCCAAAACCAGAAGAGACAGCTTAGCTCTGAGAGGAGAGGTTTTTGCTGGAGCAGTGCATGAAATAGCTGTGCTGGTTTGTCAACCCTCAGCTGTAAATCTGGAGGCACTGCTGCAGTGCTGACCACCACTATAAACACAGCAAAACCGAGCAGCGTGCGAGTGCCTCCAGAGAGCAAGGTACTGTGGTTGGCAGAGAACCTCTCCTGATGCATTCCCAAAGCTGAGGGACCTCATCTGCATTCACATTTTGGCCCAGATCCACCATTCCGGCAATGCGAAGGGAAATCAATTGACTAAGCTTCCAGAATTACTTTAGAGACTCAAACAGCATCAAATCAATTTCCTATGTCTGTGGCAAACACCAGGAAATTCAGAATTAAGAATCCCCAGTGAACTCAGCGCTGTTTCCTTGACCACGTGTGTTTAGTAGGGTTTTCATTAGCCCACCCTACTTCTCTGTATCAATGTTTTCTATAGGTGAACTCTTTCACTCTGTGATCTGGGGACTGTGCACTGCTCATAATCTGTCAGAAGGTGGTTGATGGAACAGGACACTAAAATTCAGGATCAAACCTCCATGCATGCAAGCAAGAGAATCAGTTCATGAAAGGAGACCAAGTAAAGAGACACTCAAAGCTGAACCTAAGGCTTTCCATTGGAAAATGAAAACCTTCATGGGTGCATTTTAAGACCCCTTGATTTTATCTGAAGTGGTTTTGCAGCACTAGGACCAGATGATAAATGAGCACTGGGCTAAGTGATCTCTAGAGCCCCTTCCAGGTCCACGCTTCTGCAGCCCCACAACACAGCATGTGCTGGGTTCATTTCCCACTCAGCATCTAAAGTACAGATGTTTACACTGACTGGGCTGCCTGAGTTATCAGTGGGAAACAGGCCTGGCTGGGACTGCGAGCCTTGCTCAGGCTCCTGAGGCTGAAAATAAACTGCAAAGAGAGGGGGTGAATAAATACTGCTAAGAGGGGTTAAACCAAAACAGTGTTTTTCCAGCATTTCCTCAGATTCAGTTATGTATAGGAATGTGATTCTGCTTCCTTTGTACAGAAAAGCTCCCAATAACACTAATGGGTAGTTTTTTTCCTTCAAAAGATGTGCAAAACACAGCCCCTAGACTACAGGCAAAAATATACAATTTCATTATAAGTCAAGAGTGTTTGGTTCAGCTCCAAGTGCTGTGTGAGAAGAACAGAACTAAAATTCACCTCAGGGCACCCAAAGACAACAAATGAAATTTTGAGAGAAAGTGTAGGGAATGTAGTTACAGCAAAATGTGTATTGTGTGTTTGTATTGTGCAAGGTTTTGTTCTTTGCTGAGCAGCATGACCTATTTCCCAGCATCATGTGATTTTTGTATTGGAAGACTCTTCTGTAAAGAAGTAGAATTAATTTTGTAGTGGAAAAGAGACAGTGCTGATTTTCCTTAGTTCTGCCCAATGAAACGGTTTAACATTACATTACTTTTTATTTATTTTTTGAAACTTCACCACCCTTTTAAAAGATACAGACAAGTAAAGCATATGGACATACTTATCTGTTGCTGGCAATATGTAGTTCCATTGAGATTTCATTCAAGGAAATGTACAAGGCACCAGAAAAGTCCAAATTAAACTACAGTAGGATTTAATATGATTTAAAGTCCATTTCCAACCACAACAGCAGCTAAGCACTTAGGCGTCTGAAGTGCACAAAAGGAATTTAGGCTGCCTTCCATACCTCCCAGCTCACAGTGGTGCCTAAGTTTTCTGCTTAAATTTTGCTCAGTTGCCTGCAGTATTTTAAACTATCTACATGGAGATGAAAATCTAGGGATGTCACCTCTGGCTAAAATCATCTGGCATTCCTATAACAGGAATTCCTGTGTCCCAGTCTCATAAGCAACCCTGTCTAGCAGACTTTCTGAGTTCATTCCTAATTGAGCCAACACTAAATCTGAGAGGAGAGAGAGAGAAAAATAACAAGCATATATATAACAGAGACATCTGGAAGGGAACTGTTTATACAAACTCAACAGCTTTTGAAAAGCTGGGCCCTTGAAGTATACACAGGCACTCCAAATCAGCAGTCCCTTCTGAAATGCCCTCTATATATGTATTTTTAGCTCGCAGCTTCTTTATTTCCAGTCATTTCTTCTACCATACTGGAAGTCTTTGTAATTATGGTGATAGGACTCTTTTTAATGCTTGTGCAACTCAAAAATGGCCAAATGAAAGCTGACTACACTTTCCCAGAGGAAAAAAAAAAAAGAGTTTTATGCATCAAGAAATTTCAGCTCTAACAGTAATTAGTTTTCAGGTAACTGGCAGAGAGCTGTGCTCATAGTACAGGTTTCTGTTCATTTGTCATTCTCAACAGCACAACTCTGCCAAGAACACAGCAAAGCAGGGAATATTGCAGTAACGAGTATAAGGCAACGCTGAACATTTGGTAAGCTAAGCGGATATTCAGTTAGGTTGGATTTAAAGCATTAGCCACTTCGGGAGATGAATTCTGGCTTTCTCCATCTCTTGTATCACATGCGCGTTAATGCATTGTGTCAGCACGTGCTTTTTGTTAAGACCTCAAATTAATTAGAGCTTAAATTCAGGACAGGACGTGTCAACACTAGAAAATGACAGTGTTGTGGCTGTTGTGCTTTCACACACGTGACCAAGGCTGCGTATCTGCCCTTGCTGGAGCACCCCCGAATTTTTAAGAACAGATGAGCCCCAGTTCAGTGTCAGCTTCAAGTCTCCTTGACCTTTCAGCAGCACACGCACGACCTGCTGCACCCACGTGCAAGTGGATGCCTAAATTCTGCTCTCTCCAGAGGGGAACTGGGGCTTCTCTGCACTTGATTGGAAAAAACGAGAAGCTGAACATGACTTAGACACAGCTCAGTACTGAAAACTAATATGGAAACATTCTCCAGTGATTTCTAACCAACGGTTTGAGAAGCCAGAATGAGATCTGGGGAAGGAGGAGCTATGGCAGATGAGATGGTTACAAAGGGGTATATTTCAAAAACTAGGAGTCTCTTCAGGTGGAGAGAAAATCTGCTTCTAATTATATTCACACTTTCAGAAAAATTGACAAGTGAAGATCAGTGCAGGAGACTTTCTTTCCAGGATACCCTGCAGACCTGTTGATGTGCTCTGACATAGCTGCTTCACTCACGCTATTAAGTAGATTTCAACTGCTTTGATGTGTTTAATGGATTTTGCTCAATTGAAAAGGCTAGTAGTGCTTTATTTGAAATCTTGCCTCATGCACACAGCAAACTCTTCTGTGGAAGAGTTTATTTTATCCCTGGGGATGATAGTGGATAAATATCAGGACAGTTGCTCTCAGTTTCACCCCAGAGGTAATGGCCAGAATTTCAGAGAGCTCTCTTAAGTACTGAGAAGATGTCACTTGCCAGAAGATGTCAGAACACAGCTGAGCAGGAATACGGAAACTCATTTCTCGGCAAACTTTGTAAGTGTTACCTTTGGGGATTTTTTTTTTTAATGCTGTTTCTGTATTCACCTTTTTTATTTCTAAACTTTAAATGTACTTCCTTTTGTTTTTCTTCTTTATCTGTCTCATGCTAAAATACCCCGTGAATGCACCATCCTTTCAGATTTTAGTTTTGATCATTTGATTGTTACGTGCACAACACTCTCACTGGACACAATAAGCACTGCAAAGCAGGACTGCCAGAAGATAATAATATAGGGAATTTATACGTTGCTGCAGTTAAAATTTGGGTAGACCAGAAACAGGTCAGGCAAGCTTAACTGTCCCCCTGTTGGCGATACAATCTGAGTATTTTTCTGACTGAAGAATTACATCATGCTCTGTTTCTGCAGTCAAACTGCCATGAGCGACTTCTATGAGATCATTTCTCTGAATGAGCTATTTCTTATCTGGAAAAGGACTTGTGAGTACACTAAAGTTCGCACAGAAAAAAAAAAACAAACGGAAGCACTACTCTATGAGCATCCTTGTCCAAACCCAGGAGATGCAGAAAAAAATGAGCTGCAAATATCTGTGTGTTACCTGCGTGGAAAACGAAGACAAACGGGAGGCTCAGCACTTCAGAGGAACCTCAGAGGAATTGCCTTTGTCCTGTCTCCATTCCATGGCAGGACTGAAATACACCTGTGATGTTCTCCGGGAAGCCAGGGAGGCTGCTGGAATTTATGGCAACCTCCTCTAGAGCTACACCAGCACAGGAGACTGGCCAAAGATTTTGTGGTTGGCCAAGCAGGCGTGGGCTGGGCAGCATTAGATGAGGCTGATCTGAACTGCCAGGAAGAGGCTGTTCCGGAGATAGGGAAGGAAAAAGCAACACACCCACCTGACCTGAGGGCAGAATCTCTGCCTCCTACTACAGCTGGAAACCAGTTGAGAGTTCTGCGACGGTAGTAGAAGCACGGCAATAAAGGGATTTAATGGCACTTCAAGTAAACACAGAACATAAATATTTAGATATTCCATGTGTGTACTTTTTTAAAGTAGGTCGAGTTTTGATGTTCTCAATGTCATATATCACAGGCAAAAGAGGGAGGACTTTTTGGAACCTAAACCACAGTTAAATCCACTTTTTTTTTATTTTGGTCTACCATAGCCGTTGAGGGTAACATTTGCTTTATTGTGACGATTCAGAGAGCACTACGACCCTCTCTTTCCACGTTACTGCCTAATGTTAATCTCCTCAAAAATCTATATTCTGGAACTATCTTTCAGAGGTAATGAATATATGATCTTGAAGAAAAAGCTTTAAAAGCTGCAGGCACTCACCATCTTGGAGATTATACCTAATTATTTTGTGGCATCAGTAAGGTGTTTGAAGGATAACGCTACACTGGTATTTAAAAATGCTGTTCCGATGTAACTTTCTCTTTTTCCTTTCCTTTCCTTTCCTTTCCTTTCCTTTCCTTTCCTTTCCTTTCCTTTCCTTTCCTTTTTCCTTTCCTTTCCTTTTTCCTTTCCCTTTCCCTTTTCCTTTCTTGAAAAGGTTTTGACTTCCGAGCTTTGACACTTCCCATACTGCATCCAAGAAAGGAGAGGAAGACCTCCCTATCCCAACTCATTATCGCCCGTAAAAGCCTCACCATGTTGAATTTCTCTGGCCAGGACAGACTCTGCATGTAGTCCCTGAAGAGAACGAGTAAGATTCCAAACAAAACCATCATCTTTTAAAACTTAATTCTGAAAAACGGACCGAGCTTGTACTGCCTTCGATGTGTTCCGACCTGCTCCTTTATGTTTATATGTAAGAACAAAGACACTGTCAGTCTGTCGCTGTCACATTTGTACCAATCAAGTAACAATCAAATAGATCCTGCTCCTTCCCCGGAGCGCTTCCACCACGCCCGGTCCTCGGCAGGGCGTGGATTTACAGCGCACGGAGCGTCTGCAACCGAGCCCGCACCCCCTCCATCGCTTCTCCTCCATCCCGCCCCGGGACTGTGCCACTTATTAACACATTTCCTGCCTTACTGAGAGTCTCCGTCATCGATCCCCCACGGCTCCATCTCCGCCTTTCTCCCACACGGATCCCCCGCGCCCGGGAGCTTCTCCCACCCTCGCCGGCTGCCGCCCGCTCCCTGCCAGCCCCGCGGGGCGGCTGCGGCGGGGCCGGG